>NIVC01001558.1:0-268373 GCA_002269645.1 Macrostomum lignano | reverse complement strand
TGACAAAAGCTGCACTGTCGACGTTGGCAAAAAACTTGGGACTTCTTGCTTTCAGAGTGCTGATATATTTTAGGTCTAAATCTGATTTTAATACAGCTTAATCTGCAACATTCAACTATAAAGATTGTCAATACAATCTATGACCGTGAGGTTGACAAAATATGGGCTTTAATGGAGATTGTGAGACAATTGAGACTGGGAGATGTTAAGAGTGCCTTGGCAGGCCTAGGCTTAGGCAGTGACGTTTAACACGAGTAGCTTATTGAAGGAATCTACGGCGCCCCAATCAAGTAGACCGAGAGCGAGAATAATTAGTAATCAAGATGGATCATCGGTGCTGAGCCAGTTTACTGAAAGCATTCTCAGTCGGCTCATTCGCCACAGCTCAGGATCCAGATGGTGACCGCCAGGTTGACAAAGAAGTACACAATGAAGAAGATGCGATCCAGCATGATACCAAGGTAGCGCCACTGGTTCTCGTCCTGCTTACTGTGACCATCTGAAGTCCCATTCAGCTTCTCCTTGGCCTCCGATGAAGCTGCTCCGCCGCCTTCGTCCGGTGCTGGCGACTCTTCGGTTGGCAGGCGCCGCGGCCCAGCCGGAGACCCACGAAGCGGCTGCGCGACAGAAGCCACTTCAGGTTCCTCGGCATGCAGAAATCGCGGCCCTTCAGCGAGATGTTGTAGCTGATCACAGCCTTCACGTTGGCCAGGCTCACCAAAGCGATGGCAAGACAAAAGTACACACCAACAGTTGGTATGGAGTCCCCGGACCGAGGAATGTTGTCTGCTACTAAAAGCAGGAACACGAACAAGGAAAGCAGGATTGTAGTTACGTAACCCATCTTCTCGCCGCTCTCAGCCGGCAGGAGGAACACGAACAGCGTGAGCCAGGTGAGCAGGATGCAGGGGAACAGCATGTAGGCCTGGTAGAACAGGTACTTCCGCTTCAGACGCAACTGGAACACGACCTCCGTGTAGTCCCGGGACCGGCCGCCCGACTCATCCACGCCAACTTGGCGGCTGGAGATCGTGTTGAATGAGGGAAGCCCTCCACCTGCCATTCGCCGTTGCTGGCGCTCTGAAAGGCGTGGTCATCGGATGAGGACTCGTCGGATGGCTTCTTAGTCAGCACGAAGGTGGACGCGTCCTTGGTCCACGAGCTGAACGTGATGTTGCACTGCTGGCTGTCGTACGGGAAGCTGGAAATGTCCACTCGGCAGAAGATCTGCAGTGGGTTCACCGAGTGGTAAAATGATTTGAAATTCAATTCAATTCTTAATGATTAATCAGGTTAAACCTACCTTAAACACGGCCTGCGTGCGAGCTGCACAGACCCATCGCTGAAGATCCTGGCGGTGGCTTCGCCGTAGATGAACATGCCCTCTTCGAAGTTGCCGTGCAGCGACTCGAAGAACAGCAGATCCGGGAACCAGATCTCCGAGGCTTTGATAGCGAAGTTGTCGATGCCGCCAAACTTGGCCGGGTCCCAGTTGAGACGGCAGTCCTTCCAGATGGACTCAACCCACACATCTACGGTGAGCATCTGCGTGGGCTCGTCAAGGTCGAACAGTTGGAGCAGCAGCATGTCCTGATTGACGTGCAGCTTGCCTCCAGGCTCACAGATTGGCATGGCGCCAGGCCTATATGGCAGGGTGTCATTCTCGAACAGGTGTCGCAGCAGGCCGTCGTAGATGGTCTTCTTGGGCCCCGAGGCGGCGGTCAGGCCGGTGCCAAGCAGCAGCAGCAGCAGAAGCGGCCGTGCGAACATTGGATTAGTAAAATGCGGGGCTGTCAGATCAGGGTGAACGGAAAATTAGACAAACCTGCTTTGCCGCAGCTTTTCTATTTCTCCAGTGCTCTTGCTTGGTCCTCAGCCCCTGCAGCCTCTAAATTGAGCAGTCTCTCAGTGAGAGAGAAGACTGCAACTTGTTCAAGCCGACAATAGTGTGCTGCGCATGCGGCACTGTGCACAGCTTGCAGAATGCATCAAACAGGGGGAGGGGTCGCTGTCAGAGAACAATACCTGTGCTCAGGCATCAGCGAAGAGAATTGCGTACAGCATGTGACCTACCCTCTCTCTACCCCGCAGCCACTCACAATGCACGCGTGCAAGCAATTCAACTTTTTTTGTTGCTAAGTTGTGCTTTGCTGCTTGAGCAGTTTGACAGCTGAACTGCCTGTCTACCCCCTGGGCTTGTTAACAGCTTAGCCTACAATACAATTCTGAGCGCAGACTCTCAGTAGAGCCCAGATTCTGACAAGCAAAGCTTTTTGGGTGACCCGAATCTTTCTGATGCAGACAATTTCGTAGCTGAAGTACAAAGACAGGTGCGAATACAGTCGCATCTTGCAAGAAAGTTCAGAATCTAGAAAAGAGAAATTCGCGGCCCTTTGAATGAGTTGCATTGCAAGTTTAAAATACGAGTATTAGTATTTTGAATCTATATATATCAGCTGTGAAAATGAACTAACAAAAATGCGTGCTTGCGGTTCTTTTTGACTTTTATCCCTCACCAACTTTTTGGGATGACCAATTTTTACAAATCTGGCTTGTAAGTCGTTGTCAGGCTGTTTTTGCAGCTGGGAGTGACTATTTGAGATGTCTGGGATGGCTTGGCTCTGCTCCTGCAATTAACGGCCTTCAGGGCCAACCCCCCCTCCCCCCAAGGCGCAGTGAAATGTACATGCCTAACGATAAATAAAGTTAGGGCCGCTGTACACTCCTGTGTGAGTGTGTGCCTGTGCGAATGACTGCGTACGTATCCGCGCGCTTGTGTGCCTGCTCAGGGGAGTCGGCGGAATGGGCAGTAATGCCTCTCGCCGGTTGTGTGACAATGTCGGCTAAAGTGCGCCAGGGTGCACACAGCTCCCTGCCTCTGATAAAAAAGATACACGTATGAGAGCCAATAACTTTTCCTGATGATGCCATCACGGAGATGTTATACTAACAGTTCGCTATATTTGATGGCCATGATCACTGTAATGCTAACTTGCCAAAGATAGGCCTTAAGATGCTAGTGTTCAATTAAGAATGACCCGTGTGTTGTCAGGGCGAACTTTAGGTTCGATCTATGGAATAATGGGGTTGCAGTTTATTAGGATTTTCTGAGTCGATATATCCCGATACAGCTGAAAGTTGTCTGACTAAGTCACTAATGTTAAGATATTAATAACGATTCAGAGGGGTAACTACGTAAGGATGGTTTATAAGATTTTTTGGAGCCTTTCCCACAGGAATTACCTTTCCATTCGCAGAGCTACTAACAGTAATGTAAACTGGTTTTTAGCCGGGGGGCAGAGCAGCTCAGCGGCAAATGCGTCTGACTATCGCGCGCCGCGGCCCCTGGTTCCATTCGCTTTATATTTCCGTCTTATTTTGTGGCGTAGGGCTCAAAAGCTCCTCTAGAACTAACTACGAGTAATAAAAGCACTATAAATCTCATTGATAATAGAATCTTCAAACCAAAGCAGCTGGATTGAGCACTCAAACTTAGAGGATCTAGACAGTGCAGTGTGTGATTTTATTATACATGAATGTAAAATACCAAACCAAGCACTGAATAAATATGAAAAATATACAATACGCAATTCAATGAAGCACTAGAGACAAATGGCATGTAATAGTTTTTCACTTATATTAATAAACGCATTTTTCCAAAGCCTCAGAGAGGCCAACAAAGGCTTGGGTTGCCATCGCTGCACCAGCACTGGCCCTAATCATCAAAAGTCGAAAGTGTGCGGCCGCCTGCGCTCCGACCGCTGGCCGAACAGGCCCGGCGTGGCGATGCGCTGGCGAGCGGAGGCGGTCACGGCGGCATCGGCATCGGCGGCCTCCTCGGCGCGCTGCCGCATAGCCGTCTCCGCCTCCTGCATCTCCCGCTCCATCTTGCCGAGCTCCTGCACCTCCTCGCGGCGCCGCTCCGCCCGAGACTTTGTCTGGTCCTTCAGCGAGTAGAACATCGGGCCCATCTCGGCCAGCCACTCGGCCTCCACGGCCGTGACGCACTGCATGAACTCCTTGCTGGTCATGATCAGCTCGTGGTAGACTACATAATCCGGCGTGACTCCCATGGAGTAGAGCGCGGCGGTGGGGTGCAGGTGGCACGGCATCCCGGTGCGCAGGTTCACGTATTGGCCGAGGCCCTTGATGCGGCAGGCCTGGTGGAAGAAGGCCGAGCAGACGCACTTCCTGGCCGGATCCCAGTCGCCGCGACAGGACTTTAGCGGCATCTTCTGCTGCTCCATGATCTCCTTCAGCTGCTGGCGGACTTCGCGCGCCTTCAGCATCGACTTGGCGTGGATAAAATGGTCGGTGCACCAGGACTTGGAGTAGCCAGCCCGGCGCCACAGGTTGTACACATTCAGCAGCGTCATGTGGTCCGATTCGGGCACCTGCGTGAGTGAAGGTGAATCTCGGAATGCATAAACACTGTTTGAAAAAATGACAATTGATTACACCTGCCCCAATTGGGTCAGATGTGCAACCGACAGCTCAGCCGCAGCTATTGCGCGGCACATCTGAAGGCTGCGTACGGCTGTTCAGTCCCACGACTGGGGGTCGCCACACACACCCTCAATTACCCCAGCTAATGCTGGCACCCATTTTACAGCTGGATGAACTGAAGCAATGCAGAGTTAAGTGTCTTGCTCAAGGACACAAATTGTTTCGAGTGGTTCGAGAATCGAACCCCCGACCTTTCAGTCGTGACACCGACGCTCTAACCACTAGGCTACAACCCCCGTTAGTATTATGCGGGTATGAATACTGCTCAGCAAGTCCTGTCTTTCGCGCCAAAGAGCCTGGGCTCGATTCGACGCACGGACAAATTAATTTCCCAACCCACCTTGCCAATAAAAGTACATTAGAAGACCTTTAGCAAAAAGCCTAGGTGTTAGGATTTCAGTTTTGGTGCAAAAACTCGAAAAGGCATGTTATTTTAAAAAATCAAACAAATTTTTATTTTATTTTAACAGTTATTTACAGAAAAAATATTCCATGCCTGACCTGAAATTTCTCTCGCTGAGCGTCAGAGTCTTCCTCGCGACCCTTGGGCCGGTAGAAGACAGACGGCACGCTGAGCATGCTCACAACTGTGAGAATCTCCTCGCTGCAGCCCATCTCAATGCTTGTAATGAGCATCTTGGACAGAGCCGGGTCCAGCGGGAACTCCACCATCTGCCTGCCGAGCCGGGTGAGACCGCCTGTGTTGTCCAAAGCGCCCAGCAGCCACAACTGGTACATGGACTGCAGGATATTGTCCTGCGGCGGCGGGTCCATGAAGCCGAACGTCATGAGGTCCTGAACGCCAAGTGACTTCAGCAGCAGCACAACATTGGCCAGGTTGGTGCGCTGAATCTCCGGCACGCTGGCTAGTAGCATTTCCTCGTTGAATTGGCGCATAGTGTAAAGCCGGTAGCACTGGCCACTCTGGGTGCGGCCAGCTCGACCGCTGCGCTGCTTGGCGTTGGCCTGGCTGACTGGGAACACCTGGCGATGGCAGAGTTCTGCGAATGTTATTCACATTTTGGCCTGACCTCATGTCGAATGACCCCATCAGAGAGGGGATCCGGGTGAATGACACCAGATCAGAGAGGAGATCCGGGTGAATGACACCAGATCAGAGAGGAGATCCGGGTGAATGACACCAGATCAGAGAGGAGATCCGGGTGAATGACCCTGGATCAGAGAGGGGATCCGGGTGAATGACCCCGGGTCAAAGAGGAGATTTGGGTGAATGACACAACCAGAGAGGAGATCCGGGTTAATGACCCCGGATCAGAGAGGGGATCCGGGTGAATGACCCCCCGGATGAGAGGAGATCTGGGTGAATGACCCCGGATCAGAGAGGAGATCCGGGTGAATGACAGGATGCAAGAGAATATACCGGTACGAATTAAAATACAGGTCAATAAAATCAATTAGATTTCATCTATTGAATCAATTATAGATAGATCAACATGTCTTCTGTGCATTACAATTAACATCCAGATGCAAAACTAAATGAAAAAAGATGAAAACAAGACTATAACCCCACCTGCAGCGCGTCCATGCCAATCTTAGGATTGAACACCTTCAACTTGCAGTAACCGGGGTCAATAACGTAGCAGATCCCGTCAACAGTGAGCGAAGTCTCAGCAATGTTGGTGGCAACCACGCATTTGCGCACACCTTCTGGCGCCTTCTGAAAGATCTTCGCCTGCAGGTCCGCCGGCAGCTGCGAGTAAATTGGCAGCACCGTCAGCTCCGGGGCGGATTCCAGATCGTCAAGGCGTTCCTTGATCTTCTCGCAGGTGACTTCAATGTCTTCTTGGCCGGGCATGAACACCAGGATGTCACCGGGGGCGCAGCCGATGTGCACCTGAGCAGGTTGGTTACAATTGCTAAGTTTGAGTAGCAATTATCATACCTATGCTTATGATCGCATACACGCGGGCACAAGCTCACCCAGGGTGTACAGCAGCCCCGAACTTTCTCATCGTCAATCATGTACACTCTGAGTCTTGGAAGTTGGCCCTCATATTTGCGAATCGCACTTTAAGCGACATTGTCACACAACCGGCGAGAGGCATTACTGCCCATTCCGCCGACTTCCCTGAACAGGCACACAAGCGCGCGGATACGTACGCAGTCATACGCACAGGCACACACTCACACAGGAGTGTACAGAGGCCCTAACTTTATTTATCGTTAGGCATGTACACTTCACTGTGCCTTGGGGATTGGCCCTCAAGGCCGTTAATTGCACGAGCAGAGCCAAATTAATGGCTGAACTTGGAATTGAGACTGGATCGCTGGCACATCAGAGCGCCGCGCTGGGCTAAGGCCCTCCCTAAACAGAAACAGTGTCTAATTGCTACTAGACTCGGGGAAAACAATGTTAGACCGGGTACTGGACTCAGCCAAACTCTATACTGCTTAAGGTTCATTCATTTGTGGTACACAGGCAATTTAGAAGCACAAGCGACAGCAAAGCAGACGCAGCCAGATCCCACACTCACCTGTACAACCTGCTTCACTGCCGCATCAACATAGTCTTCCACTGGAGTCTTTGAGAACAGCACATCAACCGGGTAGGTGCGGCCGGGTATCTCAAACACTGGCACATCGCCAAAGAAAGCTGAGAACTTGCCAGCGTCCATTGTAGCGCTGGTAACAATCAGTCGAAGGTCGTTGCGCCGGCGCACAATCTCGCGCAGCAGGCCTAGCAAAACGTCAGTGCTGAGCGAGCGCTCGTGAGCTTCATCCAGGATGAGGCAGGCGTAGTGGTCCAGGTCCGGCTCCCTGAGAGACTCGCGCAGCAGGATACCGTCTGTCATGTACTTGATGAGCGTGTCCGGTCCCGTGCAGTCCTCGAAGCGGATCGAGTAGCCGACTTTCTGGCCGAGTTCGGTGCCGAACTCCTCGGCAACGCGCTTAGCAACGCTCATTGCGGCCACTCGGCGAGGCTGTGTGCAGCCGATCATGCCGAACTTGGTGTAGCCCTCTTCGTGCAGGTACTGAGTCAGCTGCGTGGTCTTGCCGCAGCCGGTCTCGCCTACTATCACCTGCAGGCTCAAACCAATGGTTTATCATCATCAGAGTTCAAATCAAGGGCAATTTAAGTTAAATTGCCAATATCTGGCCTTCAGAGTTTCCAATAAGCATATAAAGCTCTATAAATTTTACGCGATTTTTGTAATAGCAGGTCATAATACTATTTAAAAATATTGACAGACATTTGGCATACTCACAACAATGGGATGGTCGCGGATAATTCTGAGCAGCTTGTGTCGCACAGCAAACACTGGCAAGCATTTGCGCTGACGCTGCAGTTTAGCGAATGCAGCTTTAGCGGCTTCCGGAGTCCTCGAGGCTGAACTGTCATCAGCAAGCATCTTGTCGCGGAATGTGTGACTGGAACGGCCGTCGCCGCCTTCATCACCGCCAAGGTGCTCCTCGCGCTCGGCTTCCTCAGGCCGCTTGACGCCCATGATGTCGCCAATTCTGGTGCCGGCCAGCTGCCACTCCTTCTTTTGAGCTCGGCGTCGTTCGCGCTGCTCGCGCCAAGACCGGACAAGCGCCGAGCCGTTCTTGCACACCATGGCCATGTCGCTGGTGGGGTCGCGCACGGGGACGACCGGCTCCGGCTGCCTGGTGAACACGATACGGCCGTCCAGGAAGGGCGGCACAATGTTGCGCACCAACAGGTGCACGCGGGCGCCGATTTCATCGTCCTGAAGTTCGGTTATTGGCGCTTAACTATGAATCTGGCTTGTCATTGGCGCCTAACTCTGAATCCGGCTTGTCATTGGCGCTTGACTATGAATCTGGCTTGCCATTGGCGCCTAATTATGAATCTGGCTTGTCATTGGTGTTTAACTATAAATCTGGCTTGTCATTGGCGCTTAACTATGAATCTGGCTTGTCATTGGCGCCTAACTATGAATCCGGCTTGTCATTGGCGCTTGACTATGAATCTGGCTTGTCATTGGCGCCTAATTATGAATCTGGCTTGTCATTGGTGTTTAACTATAAATCTGGCTTGTCATTGGCGCTTAACTATGAATCTGGCTTGTCATTGGCGCTTGACTATGAATCTGGCTTGTCATTGGCGCCTAATTATGAATCTGGCTTGTCATTGGCGCCTAACTATGAATCTGGCTTGTCATTGGCGCCTAACTATGAATCTGGCTTGTCATTGGCGCTTGACTATGAATCTGGCTTGTCATTGGCGCTTGACTATGAATCTGGCTTGTCATTGGTGTTTAACTATAAATCTGGCTTGTCATTGGCGCTTAACTATGAATCTGGCTTGTCATTGGCGCTTGACTATGAATCTGGCTTGTCATTGGCGCTTGACTATGAATCTGGCTTGTCATTGGTGCTTGACTATGAATCTGGCTTGTCATTGGCGCTTGACTATGAATCTGGCTTGTCATTGGCGCTTGACTATGAATCTGGCTTGTCATTGGCGCTTGACTATGAATCTGGCTTGTCATTGGCGCTTAACTATGAATCTGGCTTGTCATTGGCGCTTGACTATGAATCTGGCTTGTCATTGGCGCTTGACTATGAATCTGGCTTGTCATTGGCGCTTAACTATGAATCTGGCTTGTCATTGGCGCTTGACTATGAATCTGGCTTGTCATTGGCGCTTGACTATGAATCTGGCTTGTCATTGGCGCTTGACTATGAATCTGGCTTGTCATTGGCGCCTAATTATGAATCTGGCTTGTCATTGGTGTTTAACTATAAATCTGGCTTGTCATTGGCGCTTAACTATGAATCTGGCTTGTCATTGGCGCTTGACTATGAATCACTTACAAGATCCTCATCCAGCTGAGTCTTTTGCACCACGCCCGATCGGAGCATTCGGTTCTCCTCCCAGGCCACGTTGTCCTTCTGAGTCTGCTGCGCCGCCGCCGAGCGACACTTGCGCTGCTGTTGCTGCTGTTTGCGCAATTCCCGCTCGCGCTTCTCAACGTATTCCTGCGACACGTCCGGGAATGGATTATTCTCGTCGTCGAAGCCCTCGTCCATTTGGTACCACTGCCTGCGGGCAAATTAGCAAATCCGGAAATCCAGCTGCATTGGAATCAGGCTATCACCGATAAAAACGGTACCTAGGGCAAGAAGCGTCCCAGTCGTTTCAGAGTCATTGCAGATGACATACCGGTAGGCACGAGTAAAATAGAAAATAAATGACTCTAAACGACTCTAAAACGATGAAAAGTCACGGTAAAAATTGCCAAAAAGTCGTTAATCACCCAAAAAGCACTTTTAAGCGTCTTTGTGACTGTGACTCTGGGGCGACTCTAGTGACTCTGGGGCGACTCTAGTGACTCTGGGGCGACTCTAGTGACTCTGGGGCGACTCTAGTGACTCTGGGGCGACTCTAGTGTCTCTGGGGCGACTCTAGTGACTCTGGGGCGACTCTAGTGTCTCTGGGGCGACTCTAGTGACTCTGGGGCGACTCTAGTGACTCTGGGGCGACTCTAGTGACTCTGGGCCGACTCTAGTGACTCTGGGCCGACTCTAGTGACTCTGGGGCGACTCTAGTGTCTCTGGGGCGACTCTAGTGACTCTGAGGCGACTCTAGTGACTCTGGGGCGACTCTAGTGTCTCTGGGGCGACTCTAGTGACTCTGGGGCGCCTCTAGTGACTCTGGGGCGACTCTAGTGACTCTGGGGCGACTCTAGTGACTCTGGGGCGACTCTAGTGACTCTGGGGCGACTCTAGTGACTCTGGGGCGACTCTAGTGACTCTGGGGCGACTCTAGTGACTCTGGGGCGACTCTAGTGACTCTGGGGCGACTCTAGTGACTCTGGGGCGACTCTAGTGACTCTGGGGCGACTCTAGTGACTCTGGGGCGACTCTAGTGACTCTGGGGCGACTCTAGTGACTCTGGGGCGACTCTAGTGACTCTGGGGCGACTCTAGTGACTCTGGGGCGGGCGACTCTAGTGACTCTGGGGCGACTCTAGTGACTCTGGGGCGACTCTAGTGACTCTGGGGCGACTCTAGTGACTCTGGGGCGACTCTAGTGACTCTGGGGCGACTCTAGTGACTCTGGGGCGACTCTAGTGACTCTGGGGCGACTCTAGTGACTCTGGGGCGACTCTAGTGACTCTGGGGCGACTCTAGTGACTCTGGGGCGACTCTAGTGACTCTGGGGCGACTCTAGTGACTCTGGGGCGGGCGACTCTAGTGACTCTGGGGCAACTGTAGTGACTCTGGGGCGACTCTAGTGACTCTGGGCGACTCTAGTGACTCTGGGGCAACTCTAGTGACTCTGGGGCGACTCTAGTGACTCTGGGGCGACTCTAGTGACTCTGGGGCGACTCTAGTGACTCTGGGGCGACTCTAGTGACTCTGGGCCGACTCTAGTGACTCTGGGGCGGCTCTAGTGACTCTGAGGCGGCTCTAGTGACTCTGGGGCGACTCTAGTGACTCTGAGGCGACTCTAGTGACTCTGAGGCGACTCTAGTGACTCTGGGGCGACTCTAGTGACTCTGGGGCGACTCTAGTGACTCTGGGGCGACTCTAGTGACTCTGGGGCGACTCTAGTGACTCTGGGGCGGGCGACTCTAGTGACTCTGGGGCAACTGTAGTGACTCTGGGGCGACTCTAGTGACTCTGGGCGACTCTAGTGACTCTGGGGCAACTCTAGTGACTCTGGGGCGACTCTAGTGACTCTGGGGCGACTCTAGTGACTCTGGGGCGACTCTAGTGTCTCTGGGGCGACTCTAGTGACTCTGGGCCGACTCTAGTGACTCTGGGGCGACTCTAGTGACTCTGGGCCGACTCTAGTGACTCTGGGCCGACTCTAGTGACTCTGGGGCGACTCTAGTGTCTCTGGGGCGACTCTAGTGACTCTGAGGCGACTCTAGTGACTCTGGGGCGACTCTAGTGACTCTGGGGCGACTCTAGTGACTCTGGGGCGACTCTAGTGACTCTGGGGCGGGCGACTCTAGTGACTCTGGGGCAACTGTAGTGACTCTGGGGCGACTCTAGTGACTCTGGGCGACTCTAGTGACTCTGGGGCAACTCTAGTGACTCTGGGGCGACTCTAGTGACTCTGGGGCGACTCTAGTGACTCTGGGGCGACTCTAGTGACTCTGGGCCGACTCTAGTGACTCTGGGGCGGCTCTAGTGACTCTGAGGCGGCTCTAGTGACTCTGAGGCGACTCTAGTGACTCTGAGGCGACTCTAGTGACTCTGGGGCGACTCTAGTGACTCTGGGGCGACTCTAGTGACTCTGGGGCGACTCTAGTGACTCTGGGGCGGGCGACTCTAGTGACTCTGGGGCAACTGTAGTGACTCTGGGGCGACTCTAGTGACTCTGGGCGACTCTAGTGACTCTGGGGCAACTCTAGTGACTCTGGGGCGACTCTAGTGACTCTGGGGCGACTCTAGTGACTCTGGGGCGACTCTAGTGACTCTGGGGCGACTCTAGTGACTCTGGGCCGACTCTAGTGACTCTGGGGCGGCTCTAGTGACTCTGAGGCGGCTCTAGTGACTCTGGGGCGACTCTAGTGACTCTGAGGCGACTCTAGTGACTCTGAGGCGACTCTAGTGACTCTGGGGCGACTCTAGTGACTCTGGGGCGACTCTAGTGACTCTGGGGCGACTCTAGTGACTCTGGGGCGACTCTAGTGACTCTGGGGCGGGCGACTCTAGTGACTCTGGGGCAACTGTAGTGACTCTGGGGCGACTCTAGTGACTCTGGGCGACTCTAGTGACTCTGGGGCAACTCTAGTGACTCTGGGGCGACTCTAGTGACTCTGGGGCGACTCTAGTGACTCTGGGGCGACTCTAGTGACTCTGGGGCGACTCTAGTGACTCTGGGCCGACTCTAGTGACTCTGGGGCGGCTCTAGTGACTCTGAGGCGGCTCTAGTGACTCTGAGGCGACTCTAGTGACTCTGAGGCGACTCTAGTGACTCTGGGGCGACTCTAGTGACTCTGGGGCGACTCTAGTGACTCTGGGGCGACTCTAGTGACTCTGGGGCGGGCGACTCTAGTGACTCTGGGGCAACTGTAGTGACTCTGGGGCGACTCTAGTGACTCTGGGGCGACTCTAGTGACTCTGGGGCGACTCTAGTGACTCTGGGGCGACTCTAGTGACTCTGGGGCGACTCTAGTGACTCTGGGGCGACTCTAGTGACTCTGGGGCGACTCTAGTGACTCTGGGCCGACTCTAGTGACTCTGGGGCGGCTCTAGTGACTCTGAGGCGGCTCTAGTGACTCTGGGGCGACTCTAGTGACTCTGAGGCGACTCTAGTGACTCTGAGGCGACTCTAGTGACTCTGGGGCGACTCTAGTGACTTTGGGGCGGCTCTAGTGACTCTGAGGCGGCTCTAGTGACTCTGGGGCGACTCTAGTGACTTTGGGGCGACTCTAGTGACTCTGGGGAGACAGTATAACGATTCTGGACCGACACTTTCACGATTCTACAACTGACGTGACGCGCTTGTGTCGCAACAATCGCCTCTTCGTCTGATTAGACGCTTTTGTGTCGTTAAAAGTCACAAGAGTCGCTAGAGTCACTATAGAGTTATTTGCAACGTCTTTTTAGCTATGCTTGTCACGGTATCGCTTGAATCAATGATTATTTACCTGTCGAGCCGCTTCTGCTCCTGCTCCCAGTCTTCGTTATCAAGCTGATCTCGCCGACGCTCGCTGCCGGCAATGCTGTCGGTACCTCTCCGACGATCCCGACTGCGGTAGTCGCGCTTGTAAGTCGGCGTTGGCATCGGGGTGTATTCGAATGAGCCTCTGCCGCCTTCGCCGGCCCTGCTTTCGACATCCCAATTCTCACGCGATGGAGTCGCCTCATTGGCGCTCAGATGCTTTGGGGTCCGGTAGTAGGGCGAGCCCGAATCGTCCGCCTCCCGGCGCGTGGACGTGTCTCGCTCCCACTCGTCGTAGCGGCGCCTCCGTTCCGAGCGGCTGCCGCCGCCGCCGCCGCCGCCGCCGCCAGAAGAGGATCTGGCAGCAACGATCCCGCGCTCCTGCCGGCGCGGCGCCTTCAGCTCCGGGCGCGGGATGTCGGCGATATCGGACCGCTGCGAGGCTGGCGTTTCTGGGCGCAGCTCGCGGTACTTTTTAGCGGCCGGGCCAGCTGCTGCTGCGGCGGCGGCTTCCTCGCGCTTCCGGGCCGCCAGCTTGTCCAATCCGAGCAGCGACGGCCGCGAGGACTGCGGTGGCGGCTGACGGTCGGCTGGCTTCTTGAACTGGATGCCGCCAGCGGCCAGGCCGCCTGTGGCCTCGGTGTTAGCCAGCGGGCGGGCGCCGGCGCCGCTGCGCACAACGAGGCCGCCTGCCTGGCCAGAGTCGCGGCTACCTGGCAGAACATCGTGCGCCTGCTCCTCTGGCGGCTCCGTGGCGGACATGCGCTGTGATTTATCGCGAACCAGTCAGTGAGAAGAGCTTAGAATGCCAAATAAGCAGCAAAGCAATTTCGAAGAATAAAATCAACTTAAACCCAGATATTCACAATACAGGCAAAAATACTTAAATAAAGAAAAAATTTCCAATTTATTAAGGCAAAAAATTCATGCAAAGAAACTATAAATATTGTTGCAATGTTTATTTATGCCCATCAACTGTCAATGCGACAAAGAGGGTCATATCTTCCTTTTAAAGTCTACGGTGACCCTATTTAGCAACAGTACGCATTGGCATACTATGAGTGCATAGCAGAAATGCAAAAGCCAGACTGTCATTGGGCATTCAAAGATTACGCAATCTTTGCCGTCCTGTCGTCAGCCGGCAGGCAGTCCAGCAGAAACTGGCGCAGACTGCTGTGCGTCATCTTGCACGGATCCTCGCAAATCCGGCATGCGGCACTGACCTCTCTGGGCTGCAGCGGCTCGGCAGCCTCAACCAGCATGCCGGCCACCTGGCGCAGGCTGCGCATGTAGGCCAGAGTCACCGAGCTGCTGCCGCCGCTGTTCGAGCCGTCGCCGACCTCCAGCTGCCAGTCGGTGGCGCCAACAGGCCGGCAGACAGTGGCCGCTGTAACCAAGTCGTACATCTCTAGGCCGGCATCCACCAGAGCTAGGCAGGCGCAATTAACGGCGGTTGCTAGGCAACAGCCGGCGTCCTCCAGCACCAAGCAGTGCAGCTCGATGCGCGACTTGGGCAGCCGATCCAGCCGCAGCGATGGTGCCAGAGTGTCCTGAGTAAAGTCGGTTAATATTTGAGCACACAATTACGATAGAGACTTATAGAGTAAAGAGTGCAAAGTAAAATTCCAATCAAGAATAAAGATCTCACCTGTAGAAAGCTGGCCGCGCGTCTCTCAGTTTCGTCGGGCAGGTAAGAAACTCGGCCAGCTTGATGAGAGGCAAATGGTGCCAATTTGTAATACACCTGCAGCTGGGCTCGAGACTGCTCAGCGCCTGCATCAGTCAATACAGACCGCTTGGGCTCCATTGGGCCGTGCACTGAGCACAGGACTTTGGTGTCGCCAAATTCTACATAGCCGGACCCGACAGTGTCTTGGACTAGACGGCGCTGAAACCAGTGCTGCTGCTGCTGCTGCTGCTGCTGTTTGCCTTCGCTAGCTGGGGCCGGGCAGTCGCCAGCCAGCGGCAGGGCGCGCACATCGATGCCATCAACCAAGGCTGTATTGCGGTAGCGGTCAAGCGGCATCACGTGATCGCTGATAGGCAGTTGCGAGTTACGGGCATGAATTATATTTTCATTGTCTGTTGATAACAACTGTCCGGAAAAGTTCTGACGCTTCAAGCTCGCATATTTTGGTCATTCCATACAAAAAGTTATGCTTGGAAAAACAACAGATAGTTGCAGTGAAAGTAACAAGCAATATAAAAAGCGATTATTCGTCTTTAAGAATCAAATTGTTGTCTTTCAACTCGGTCTCACTCTCCACCTGTAGCGACAAACTTCTCTCCCATCGCTTGAGCATCCCTCACGTCAATCGCATCAAAAAAGCACTGCCTTGAAAGACCCTGGAAGAGACTGCGCCTGACCTTTGTCCTCTAAATGACCCCTGTTGGGGCATAAATTGCGGGAAAGAAACCGGCTGCCGTGATAACTGGGAAGTGC
This sequence comes from Macrostomum lignano, assembly GCA_002269645.1. Lineage (NCBI taxonomy): Eukaryota > Metazoa > Platyhelminthes > Macrostomidae > Macrostomum > Macrostomum lignano. The sequence goes on along the minus strand of NIVC01001558.1, from coordinate 252,817 downwards.
GGAGGTTGCGGCAGAAGCTTAAATTTGCTTTTAAAGCATGACCAAAATATACGAGAAGAACCGTGTTTCTGCTCTTGACTTTAGAGTGTCTGAGCTTTCCGGACAAAGCCTCTCGTATATTCAACCTACTTTAGTTCGTTTTCTATCTCTTTAACATAACATAAAGTCGGAGAAACATGTTATTATCAATCTAAAAGTTGAAATTCAAAAGTTAAGCTATGCCGTGTTTATTGACACATCCGGATGAAAAATAACAAGCAGAAAAGATATATATATTTACACTCAGTAGAGTACGAGTATCGCATAACTCAAGCTGCGGCCTGCGCAGAAATATCCAAAATACGAAAATATCAGGGCAAAAGCAGTAAAACAAACTGCGTATAATTGGGAAGTTGCGCAGAGCTGCTACTGCTGCCCAGCCTGGCCAGCCAGCCGGCGGAAGCGCAAGAAGTGGCGCCTACTGGCGATGGCCTGGTCCAGCCACACCAGCTCCCAGTGCAGCTGCTGTCGCAACCCGGATAGAGCCGACTCGTCTAAACAGCTCACGCTTTCTTCATCAACTTCCGCGTCAACATCTTTTCGCTGGCCTGTCTCTGTTGCGACTTCCGCAATGCCCGGGTCGTACTGAGTGCTGGCATCGAGTTTGACATCCGCTTCTGCCTCCAGGTCAGCCTGCGCTTCAGCCTCTAGTTTAGCCTGCGCTTCAGCCTCTAGTTTAGCCTGCGCTTTAGCCTCTAGTTTAGCCTGCGCTTCAGCTTCTAGTTTAGCTTGAGCTTCTAGTTTAGCCTGCGCTTCAGCTTCTAGTTTAGCCTGCGCTTCAGCCTCTAGTTTAGCCTGCGCTTCAGCTTCTAGTTTAGCCTGCGCTTCAGCCTCTAGTTTAGCCTGCGCTTCAGCCTCTAGTTTAGCCTGCGCTTCAGCCTCTAGTTTAGCCTGCGCTTCAGCTTCTAGTTTAGCCTGCGCTTCAGCTTTTTTCTGACGCTGCCATTGGGAAGTCCACTGGCGACAGCCGGCAGCGGCGACAGCGGCGGCAGCCCTGACGTCGCCGTCAGCCTCGCAGGCCAGCTCAAAGTAGTACCGGTTAGCATCGTTGAGTCGGCGCCGAAACAAATAGCCCCGGGACACCGCCTGCAGCCTCACCAGCCATTCGGGCTCGCGAAGCTGACCGCCTGCGCCGTTAGTTGACTGCAAGGAACAAACTATTGGTGGTTAGGCAAGTTTTTTAGCCCTAGCAACAAGCAAAGTAACATATATTTACAACTGTAAACTGAACGAAATCAATGCCAATAAAAAATAGCTCATTATAATCTGACACGGACTACAAGTCCTTCCAGTAGAGCAGATGTATATAATTTTAGCAGCAGAATAGCTAAAGCTTCGGATAATACTTCAGCTTACGACATTGTAAACAGCCATGTGTACGGTGACAACAGCGCATAAAGTATTTTAGCTCGTATGTGCAGTAAAATATAAACACTACAAGCACATTCAGCCACCCAGATCTACCTAGAAGCATTGTAAAGTTCTTTACCTGGGAAAAATTCGACAGATATTCAATTAGCTAGGTAGAACCAGAGATGATACTAGGTAGGATAACTAGACATGTCACTCGCAATTAAATTTGTAAAAAAAGTAGAGCGCCTAATTCTTTGTTTTCAGTAGTTTATTGCGCTGTGTCAGCTAAATTTAATGCTGCAGCTAAAATTTCATTTCCTTCCTCGGGGTTCGTGGATCGTGTCAAGCATTAACTCGATGAACACAAGTGAACGCAAGACGGACAAAATGCAGTCTACATGAGCAGGCCCAATCTAGCTCAGCCAATGAGCGAACAGCGAGAAAAGAAGTCAAATTCAGACGGACGAAACTCTGCCTAGGGGCAGGCCCAATCTAGCTCAGCCAATGAGAGAGCAGTAAGGAGAGAGATCAAATTCAGACGGACGAAACTCTGCCTAGGGGCAGGCCCAATCTAGCTCAGCCAATGAGAGAGCAGTAAGGAGAGAGATCAAATTCAGACGGACGAAACTCTGCCTAGGGGCAGGCCCAATCTAGCTCAGCCAATGAGAGAACAGTAAGGAGAGAGGTCAGCCAAACTGTTTATCTGCCTGTCTGGTCCACGCCTTTTTTCTTTTTTGCTAGTTATGCACACGCACTGGATTTGGGTGCAGTTTCAAACGGATGCTAATTTAATGAATGGGTTTGCTTGTAAAAAGCCAGATATCCACGCAACCAACGCTAATTTTGCTACTGAAAAGAGTGAATGAAGGCATTTTTGCGTGTGACATATCTAGTTAGTTATTCAGGTATCTGTAGGCATAACATGATAAAAACAGATTTAAAAATAGCAAAAGTAGCGGGGATTGGAATTGAAAATACTGGCGCTATATATTGGCATTACAGGTGCAGATGCACATGAGAATATAGAGGTTGATCTAACACTGACGCACTAAAAAAATGCGATACATGCAGGGCAAAGCTGTTTAACAAGCGTTAGACGCTTCAGTTAGTGGAGACCATCTAGAAACAGTCCAAGGAAAGCACCAGACATCTAAGATGCAACAGGGAGATCAGTGATTAAACATGCTAAGCAAAATAATTACAGCTATGGGCAACTCCAGTTATCAATTATAGACGTAGGTGCAGCATTAAGTGTTTGACACCCGTTCCAAATGAGTCTGCAGCTCAACAGTCTTCTTCCTTAGCTTATGCAACCAAATTTGCACATTAGCCGGTTGAGTACTTTTGCCAAGCTCATCGGTTAGATTGATGCAAATGTCTTCTAATAGTTTTACGCAATCTTTAGCCTGCTGGATGCTGTCTGCCCTGTCAGCGCTTGACGCTTGGCGCGGTTGCGGTTGCTCAGCCTCAACAGCCGGTGTAGGCGCGGGCTGATTGGCCCTCAGCTGGGTAAGATGGTTCACTAGTTTACGCTTGGGCCCGATTAGCGTCAGGCCTCTAGCCACTATCTGTGAGGGAGTTGGAAATAAACAAATTTAAATTCTCATTGTTTCAGAGTCTCGCATAGAATCTATTTCATCCCATTAGAAACAGACGTTCATGGAAAGTAAACTCGATGCGACAGTGGCATCGAAAATATGGCTAGCGGCACTACATCAAAGGATCCCGGATAGGGGTGGTGGCACTACATCAAAGGATCCCGGATAGGGGTGGTGGCACTACATCAAAGGATCCGGGATAGGGGTAGGCTACATCAAAGGATCCGGGATAGGGGTAGCGGCGCTATATCAAAGGATCCGGGATAGGGGTAGCGGCGTTACATCAAAGGATCCGGGATAGGGGTAGCGGCGTTACATTAAAGGATCCATGAGAGGTAGCGGTGCTAAATCAAACGACCCGAGGAAAATATCGCTCTATCCTTTGAACCGGGAGAAGTGACGCTTCATCAAAAGACCAGTTAACAAGCATTAATAACCTGCTCTTCCGTAAGCTGCAGAAAGTCTTGCATCGGCATTCCCTCAAACAGGTGAGCATATTTGTTCAGCTTCAGCTCAGAAAACACGGCTTCAATGCTGGCCGGCTGCTGATTGATTGAAAAGCCGGCTAATTCTAACAGTTCACCGCAGAACAGCTTCTCCAACAGTAGCTGCGTGGTGGCCGTGTGCCCGCCCAGTACAGCCTGGCGCAGATGCAGCAATCCGCACAGCGAGCGCTTCCGCTGCCAGCACAGCAGCAGGTCCTCCAAGCAGTCGCGCTGGCCAAACAGAACGCAGTGCATGGCGGCATTGTGCCCGTCTGAATCTATCGGGTCGGGATCTGGGCCGGAGTAGGAAGCGGTTGCTAAAATAGTCACAGCGCTTCGATGACCGCAGCTGCAGGCCAGCATCAGAGCTGTGCGCCGCCGTTTGTCCGCGGTGTCGCCCACATGAGTGCCGTACTTTTCTAGCAGCAGCTTCACCTTTAATGCGAAAGTTGGGCATAGGGAATATCTGAGAATCTTCTAATATACAACTGACTTTTTTTAAGCATGGAAGCTCGAGAGCTAACCTTCATGGCACAGTTTATACATGCCTGGCAATGAGAAAGTCAAGGCCACAGTGCTCTGGAGGGTATAACTGTTACATTGATATATACATTGCATTAAGGGTTGTAGCCTAGTGATTAGAGCGTCGGACTCACGACTGAAAGGCCGGGGTTCGATTCCCGATCCCACTGGAACAATTTGCGTCCTTGAGCAAGACACTTAACTCTGCATTGCTTCAGTTCACCCCCAGCTGTAAAATGGGTGTCAGTATTAGCTGGGGTAATTGAGGGTGTGTGTGGCGACCCCCAGTCCTTGGACTGAACAGCCGTACGCAGCCCTCGATGTGCCGCGCAAAAGGAATTTCTAGAAAAAAAGAATCCCTTTGCCTTTGGGCCTACGGCTTGTAATCCCAATAAATCCCTAAATCCCAATGAGTCTCTCTGATGGAGCTTTGAACCTTTAGCCACGATTCATAAAAGGGAGTCACACTCACCAGACTGTCGTGACCCAAGTAAGCTGCGTACATCAGAGGAGTCCAGCCGCTTCTGTTCGCTTTGCCCAGAGCGGCCGCAGGCAGCCGGCCATCCGTCACGGCCTGGTCTAGATACTCACAATCACCCAAGCTGGCAGCGGTGCAGGCGTCCATTGGCTCGCTGAGGCAGACTTCGTTCTCCACCGTCCAGTACGGCGGCTGCTGTCCGTCCTGCATCCTGGATGTGGCAGTGTCACGTGACCTGGCCGTCCCTCCGCAGCCCCCAATTCCCGAGTCGGAATTGGCCGAGCTTTGCAGCGCTGGCCCCGGCTGCGGAATGGTCAGAATGCTTCTTATGGTTACCATGGAAACGCTAGATTTAATAATAGTCGAATTACACGTGTGTATACATGCAATTGTCTTAGTAGATAATAAATTCTCTCACTAATGCGATAATAAACTCAACATTAGAACTTGCATTTCGACTCAGTAAAGTACATATTAAGTGCATGTACACGAGTTAAAATAATGACAAAGCAACGAATCGAGAAGTACAAGGAATGTATATACTCTTATATTTATATTTGACACGGCAAACTGAACAGAAAAAGCAAGGTAAGGTACAGGTCTAAACGAAACAGATATCTATCTCTTCCCAGCTACAGATTTTCTCACACGGTAAATTTCATTCAGCTCCAACTTTCACCTGCCTTTCCTTTCATCGCGCCATTTGATAAAAAAAGTCGCATTATCGAACTTCGGAATGCTTGACGCCATAATTTCTGGGAATTTTTGAGCTTGACTTTTGAGCAAACTTTATACAGATCAGCACAGAAAAACGCTGATTAGCATGGTTATTATAAGAAGCCAACATTAGCTCAGTATAAATGGAATGTTTGCATATACAGCGCAGTGAAATACTATTCAGTAGAGGTATTACTAATAAATAGCAAATCTGAGCAAATACCGACATCATCAGGAGAATGAATAGAGCAATTCACTAATTAGCAGCCAAAAGGTTTAGAATCGGCAAACGCAAAAGCAAATTACAAATTAGAAAACGAATTTTGCTCGTACACGCGAAGTCGCTATTAACAAACAAAGTTTTCAAGAAGCAGCGGCAGCAGCTCGCAGCATTTCAGACTGCTTGGACCGCAGCCAGCGAGACAGCGGGTCGCGCTGGTCGCCAGAGTACAGAGTGTAGAACCGCATGCCAACTATAGACACTGGGCTGGGCCGCCTCTCCGGTTCTTTCTGTAGGCTGCATTGGTTTTGGCAATAATCAGCTGACATGTCAGGCCGATGTTTATCAAAATCAAGCAATCCTATCACACGCGATGATTTGTTTTACAATACAGAATGGAACCTCAGGACCAGAAAGGAACGGTAGCTTCACCTCAGGACCAGATGGGAATGGTCAGTTTCACCTCAGGACCAGATGGGAATGGCCAGTTTCACCTCAGGACCAGATGGGAATGGTCAGTTTCACCTAAGGACCAGATGGGAATGGCCAGTTTCACCTCAGGACCAGATGGGAATGGCCAGTTTCACCTCAGGACCAGATGGGAATGGCCAGTTTCACCTCAGGACCAGATGGGAATGGTCAGTTTCACCTAAGGACCAGATGGGAATGGTCAGTTTCACCTAAGGACCAGATGGGAATGGCCAGTTTCACCTCAGGACCAGATGGGAATGGTCAGTTTCACCTCAGGACCAGATGGGAATGGCCAGTTTCACCTCAGGACCAGATGGGAATGGCCAGTTTCACCTCAGGACCAGATGGGAATGGTCAGTTTCACCTCAGGACCAGATGGGAATGGCCAGTTTCACCTCAGGACCAGATGGGAATGGCCAGTTTCACCTCAGGACCAGATGGGAATGGTCAGTTTCACCTAAGGACCAGATGGGAATGGCCAGTTTCACCTCAGGACCAGATGGGAATGGCCAGTTTCACCTCAGGACCAGATGGGAATGGTCAGTTTCACCTAAGGACCAGATGGGAATGGCCAGTTTCACCTCAGGACCAGATGGGAATGGCCAGTTTCACCTCAGGACCAGATGGGAATCGCCAGTTTCACCTCAGGATCAGATGGGAATGGCAGTTTTACCTGCGGATCAGATGGGAATGGCAGTTTCACCTGAGGACCGAGGCGGGAAAGGCACTTCTCCTGAGGACCAAGGCGGGAGTGGCACTTCTCCTGAGGACCAAGGCGGGAGTGGCACTTCTCCTGAGGACCAAGGCGGGAGTGGCACTTTCCCTGAGGACCAAGGCGGGAATGGCACTTCCCCTGAGGACCAAGGCGGGAGTGGCACTTTCCCTGAGGACCAAGGCGGGAATGGCACTTCTCCTGAGGACCAAGGCGGGAGTGGCACTTCTCCTGAGGACCAAGGCGGGAGTGGCACTTCTCCTGAGGACCAAGGCGGGAATGGCACTTCCCCTGAGGACCAAGGCGGGAATGGCACTTCCCCTGAGGACCAAGGCGGGAGTGGCACTTTCCCTGAGGACCAAGGCGGGAGTGGCACTTTAACCTGAGGACCAAGGCGGGAGTGGCACTTTAACCTGAGGACCCTAGGGCGGGAGTGGCACTTCCCCTGAGGACCAAGGCGGGAGTGGCACTTTCCCTGAGGACCAAGGCGGGAGTGGCACTTTAACCTGAGGACCCTAGGGCGGGAGTGGCACTTCCCCTGAGGACCAAGGCGGGAGTGGCACTTTCCCTGAGGACCAAGGCGGGAGTGGCACTTCTCCTGAGGACCAAGGCGGGAGTGGCACTTTCCCTGAGGACCAAGGCGGGAGTGGCACTTCTCCTGAGGACCAAGGCGGGAGTGGCACTTTAACCTGAGGACCTAGGGCGGGAGTGGCACTTCCCCTGAGGACCAAGGCGGGAATGGCACTTTCCCTGAGGACCAAGGCGGGAGTGGCACTTCTCCTGAGGACCAAGGCGGGAGTGGCACTTTCCCTGAGGACCAAGGCGGGAATGGCACTTTCCCTGAGGACCAAGGCGGGAGTGGCACTTCTCCTGAGGACCAAGGCGGGAGTGGCACTTCCCCTGAGGACCAAGGCGGGAATGGCACTTTCCCTGAGGACCAAGGCGGGAGTGGCACTTCTCCTGAGGACCAAGGCGGGAGTGGCACTTCTCCTGAGGACCAAGGCGGGAATGGCAGTCTCAACTGGGGAGCAGATGGAATGACAGCCAACATAGGGGCAGAGGAGCACAAGGCCGGAGCTGCCAACTGCGGATGGCTCACCAGGCATCTACAAACTGTATCAGGTCAGCAGAGAACTCCGCGGCCGATAAACGGGGCGCCGGCCCTCCAACTACAGCCTGCGCAATGAGCATCGGGCCAGACAGACCCTGGCCAACCGGGAAGGGCAGCGAGCCCGTGGCCAGCTCAAATAGGGTGATGCCCAGACTCCAAACGTCGGAATGGACTCTGTACTCCATGCCCATGATGCGCTCAGGGGACATGTAGGCGCTGGTGCCGCAGTAGGACAGGGCGATGGAGCTCTTCAGCTGGATTGCCAGGCCGAAGTCGCACAGTTTCACATCGCCGGCACTATTCACAAGGATGTTGGCGGTCTTCACGTCTCTGTGCATGACGCCCTTGCCCCACAGGTAGCGAAGGCCGTCAACAACGCAGCGACAGACGAAACCTGTGTAAATTGGTATTGGTTTAGCTGCGGAATCTAGACTTTAGATGGTGATTGTCAGCTCTGGAATGGGGACTGTCAGTTGTGGAATGGGGACTGTCGGTTGTGGAATGGGGACTGTCGGTTGTGGAATGGGGACTGTCGGTTGTGGAATGGGGACTGTCGGTTGTGGGATGGGGACTGTCAGTTGTGGGATGGGGACTCTCAGTTGTGGAATGGGGACTGTCAGTTGTGGAATGGGGACTGCCAGCTGTGGAATGGGGACTCTCAGTTGTGGGATGGGGACTGTCAGTTGTGGAATGGGGACTGCCAGCTGTGAGATGAGGACTCTCAGTTGTGGGATGCGGACTCTCAGTTGTGGGATGAGGACTGTCAGCTGTGGAATGGGGACTGTCAGTTGTGGAATGGGGACTGCCAGCTGTGGAATGGGGACTCTCAGTTGTGGAATGGGGACTGTCAGTTGTGGAATGGGGACTGTCAGCTGTGGGATGGGGACTGTCAGTTTTGGGATGGGGACTGTCAGCTGTGGAATGGGGACTGTCAGTTGTGGGATGCGGACCCACACTCACCGAGAATCTGCTCCGGCAGCCGGCCGTACTTGTCCAAAGACCCGCCATCCATCCAGTCTGTGCACACGTGAATGGTGTTTTCCACAAAGAAAGCGCCCAGATAGGCGATAATGTAAGGCGATGAGCAGTTGGCCAGAATCTCCAGCTCAATCTGGATTCTGGAGTGGAAGGCCTCGTCCATCTCAAGGTCGATGCACTTGATGGCCACAGGCTTGCCGCTGGATAACTGCACCGCCCGATAGACAATGCCGAACTGGCCCCGCCCGATCACCTGGCCGTAGGCGAATTGCTTGGGCGACAGGGGCGCGTTGCCGCCTGGCGCGCCAGTTGCCGCTGCACAGCTGCCGGACTGAAGGGATGGCAAAAGGGCAGTGCGGAGCGAAGGCTAAAGCCAGGATTTGTTGACCATTAATCATACAAAGATTCCATTTATAAAACCTGCTAATCGTGTACCTGTGTACATACACAGAGATAATACAGGAAGCTTATTTAGCAAAGTGACCCTGTCAATATCTCTAACAATCATGTACTTTAGCTTATTCACTATTAACATTGTGTTGTTGCAGTCTATGATATGAGAATCTTACAGTGCTTCCTACAGCTTGTTTTAACTAGAAAATGAGAATCTAAGAGCGCTTCCTACAGCTTGTTTTAACTAGAAAATGAGAATCTAAGAGTGCTTCCTACAGCTTGTTTTAACTAGAAAATGAGAATCTAACAGCGCTTCCTACAGCTTGTTTTAACTAGAAAATGAGAATCTAACAGCGCTTCCTACAGCTTGTTTTAACTTGAAAATGAGAATCTAACAGCGCTTCCTACAGCTTGTTTTAACTTGAAAATGAGAATCTAACAGCGCTTCCTACAGCTTGTTTTAACTTGAAAATGAGAATCTAACAGCGCTTCCTACAGCTTGTTTTAACTTGAAAATGAGAATCTAACAGCGCTTCCTACAGCTTGTTTTAACTTGAAAATGAGAATCTAACAGCGCTTCCTACAGCTTGTTTTAACTTGAAAATGAGAATCTAACAGCGCTTCCTACAGCTTGTTTTAACTTGAAAATGAGAATCCAACAGCGCTTCCTACAGCTTGTTTTAACTAGAAAATGAGAATCCAACAGCGCTTCCTACAGCTTGTTTTAACTTGAAAATGAGAATCCAACAGCGCTTCCTACAGCTTGTTTTAACTAGAAAATGAGAATCTAACAGCGCTTCCTACAGCTTGTTTTAACTAGAAAATGAGAATCTAACAGCGCTTCCTACAGCTTGTTTTAACTTGAAAATGAGAATCTAACAGCGCTTCCTACAGCTTGTTTTAACTTGAAAATGAGAATCTAACAGCGCTTCCTACAGCTTGTTTTAACTTGAAAATGAGAATCTAACAGCGCTTCCTACAGCTTGTTTTAACTAGAAAATGAGAATCTAACAGCGCTTCCTACAGCTTGTTTTAACTTGAAAATGAGAATCTAACAGCGCTTCCTACAGCTTGTTTTAACTAGAAAATAAGAATCTAACAGCGCTTCCTACAGCTTGTTTTAACTTGAAAATGAGAATCTAACAGCGCTTCCTACAGCTTGTTTTAACTTGAAAATGAGAATCTAACAGCGCTTCCTACAGCTTGTTTTAACTTGAAAATGAGAATCTAACAGCGCTTCCTACAGCTTGTTTTAATTTGAAAATGAGAATCCAACAGCGCTTCCTACAGCTTGTTTTAACTTGAAAATGAGAATCTAACAGCGCTTCCTACAGCTTGTTTTAACTTGAAAATGAGAATCTAACAGCGCTTCCTACAGCTTGTTTTAACTTGAAAATGAGAATCCAACAGCGCTTCCTATAGCTTGTTTTAACTTGAAAATGAGAATCCAACAGCGCTTCCTACAGCTTGTTTTAACTTGAAAATGAGAATCTAACAGCGCTTCCTACAGCTTGTTTTAACTAGAAAATGAGAATCTAACAGCGCTTCCTACAGCTTGTTTTAACTTGAAAATGAGAATCTAACAGCGCTTCCTACAGCTTGTTTTAACTTGAAAATGAGAATCTAACAGCGCTTCCTACAGCTTGTTTTAACTTGAAAATGAGAATCTAACAGCGCTTCCTACAGCTTGTTTTAACTTGAAAATGAGAATCTAACAGCGCTTCCTACAGCTTGTTTTAACTTGAAAATGAGAATCCAACAGCGCTTCCTACAGCTTGTTTTAACTTGAAAAAGCCAGCCGCACCTGCATCGGAGACAGGTGCGTTGAAAACGGCGGAGTTGGCGGAGACAGGGAGCTCGGCGCCCCAGAAATCCACGGAGCCGGTAGCGGAGTCTGCGTTGGCTGCGGCGGCGCCTGCTGTTGAACAGACACGCAACCCTGCTGGCTGCAGTGGAACCGCACCACCTGGTTGTACTCAATCAGCTGATGAAGATCGTTATCGTCCCGTACAGTCACCAAATCGCCGTCCTCGTCTTCGCACCTTGATTAGACGGGTAGCAATGTGAATTTTTGTCAATAAGACTGCTGCCGGCGACATCAGCCACAACCAGCGCCCATTTCACTGACTCCTGAGTACATAAAAGCGCTCCAATACTGTACGCAGGCACGCACTCATGCACACGCTCAATGGGTAGGTGTGCAACCGACAGCTCAGCCGCAGCTATTGCGAGGCGCATCTGAAGGCTGCGTACGGCTGTTCAGTCCAAGGACTGGGGGGTCGCCACACGCACCCTCAATTACCCCAGCTAATGCTGGCACCCATTAATTACAGCTGGGTGAACTGAAGCAATGCAGAGTCAAGTGTCTTGCTTAACGACACAAACTGTTTTTGTGGGACCGGGAATCGAACCCCAGACCTTTAAGTCGTGAATCCGACGCTACAACCACTAGGCCATGGAGGGCACGCACTCACACACACGCTCACACAGGGTGTACAGCGGCCCCAACTTTCTAATCGACAGGCATGTACGTTCCCTGTGCCTTGGAGGGTTGGTCCTCATGGTTGTGAACCTGGGGTCGTGGCGCCTATCTGGACATTGCAAAAAACACCATCTCTGATGTACCTGAAATAGTCGCTGAGCTGTACACCAGCAGTGGCTGACAACTGTGCCAGCAGCTGGCTAAGCTGGGCAGCCGGTTCAACCAGTAGCGAGCTGGTCTCGGCGCTGGCGCCGAATATCTGGATCCTCATGCACGCGAGCCACAGCCGGCAGCCTGCAATGTCCGGGATTCACGCTAAATTAGCATTGCACACTAATAAACAGCCCTAAGGCAATCTACTACCCTATAAAGATGACACCCTCCATTAACCTGTTCCCACGAGCTACTCCCCGCACTAGACAACCTATATCACATCTGCATTGAGTCAAAAAGGAAGCAAATGTCAAACAGCAGTACAAGTGCTAAAGTTGCAGCATCATATGCAGAATGCTCATATATATTTACAACACAATAAGTCTATACAATAACTAAAGAGTTACAGCCAGAGTTAAAGCCAAGCTTCAATTGGAAAAGCTGGGACAATGGACAAAACTACTATAGCTAGTTTATTGTAGCAAAAATAATTCAAACAGATCATAACTGAGATTCACAAGTTCAACTTTTTCAAGCAATCAACAGTAATCAATACACAGCAAGGATTTGATACAAATAACTTTCTACAGACAAAAAAGTACCGTACTAATGAAAGGAGCCTCACAGAGACGTGAATGAATCAAGAAAGCGCTAGCAATGTTAATTGAATAGCATAGCAACATAAAATTAAAGTATTTATGTACACACAAACACAGAGGCAGATCTACAACCCTTAGCTGACGAAGAGCATTCTATTCGTTCTCTTACGATTAGCTTACGACTTGACAAACTTATCCACTTAAAAATTTTAACCAGAAACTCTGCTCATATGTACAGCACAAAGCTTTAGTATATATCAGTGATGCATATAGTCTTGGGGCCAATTTGATGAAGCATGATTGTTAGTCAAGAATCATTGAATCTGTGCTTTTATTAGGCTTCACTTTTACGAAACTTCAATTGATAAGAGCCAATCATGGCACCACTAGAAAATTGTTTCGTTTGAGATCCTAAAACCCCACCTTCTATATATATTACTTAGAAGGCCACTGCAGCCGCCTGGCCGCAACGCAAAAACCTCGGGGTTCAGACCATAGACTGAAGCTTCTGCTGCGCTCAAGCATTAGCAGCAGCAGCTGGTGTCTGTGGCCCAAACCCCGGGTTTTCGCGCTGGCGGTCGCTAAATACATTAGCAAATGCTGAAGTGACAAAATCTAGGAATATAATCGTAGAATCGGTGGCTAAAACTGGTTTTAGGAAATAAAAATCAACTCGTCATTGCTAAAAAGCACTGATACACAGCGGTGTGATTTTTAATCATCTTTTTAATCAAATTGGATTTACTATAATAATAATTGATTACACCTGCCCTAATGGCCAGATGTGCAACCGACAGCTCAGCCGCAGCTATTGCGCGGCGCATCTGAAGGCTGCGTACGGCTGTTCAGTCCAAGGACTGGGGGTCGCCACACACACCCTCAATTACCCCAGCTAATGCTGGCACCCATTTTACAGCTGGGTGAACTGAAGCAATGCAGAGTTAAGTGTCTTGCTCAAGGACGCAAATTGTTCCAGTGGGATCGGTAATCGAACCCCCGACCTTTCAGTTGTGAGACCGACGCTATAACCACTAGGCTGCAACCCCCTGAAGTTATAGTATTTACTATAACTATGGGATGTTACAAATGAGCCACAGCAACGCCCCCATAGAGTATACCTTCCATGGGGGATTCTTTGATGGTGACGACTGCGTGCAGCGATTCAGTCTTACGTAGAATCTGGTCCAGCACCGTAACCCCCGACTCGAAGAAGCTGCACCCTTGAACCAACTCAGCTGATCTCAGGCTGCGTTGCGTTTCTATCAATCAATTATCAAATTTAGAACAATAAAAATAAATGCTGCTGTTATTCTTCAATGCTGCGTCGTGAAGATATAGTGTAAAGTTTAAACTGAAGTTGGATGCTGCCCATATCAGGAAAATTTCTGGGTAAAAATTCCAATATAATTACCCTACACTTTTCGTTACTTTTGAAACACTATTTTGATTAAAAGCAATCAAACTAATTAATATTGTGGCGAATTCGAAAATACTGTGTTGATCACAAATAATCGCCTGATATTTTAGTAAACATTAATATACATTAGTAAAGAATTTTTTGCGCGCACTACTACTGCAAGCAGAAAATGATCTCAGGAATTTGCCCATCCTCCACAGATGTACCATTGTTATTGCCGGCAGCGTAGCAGAACTGGAAAGTCACCTTGCCGTGACTGGGCGAGTCGTGAGTTATCTTACGCGCTCCCTTAGTGCCGTAGTAACTGTCCGGCCCCTTCAGCGTGGCGCACGCCATGTAGTTGACATTTTCAAGCACCTCTACTGGCTCTTTGAAGCAAACGCGAAATGTACTATTGGAACCGTCGCATTGGAAAGCGGTGTCATTTGAGCCGAGCAGGCGGCCACTGTCCGTGTGTATTATCTCAACCTGTTAATGTGTGTGTGGGCGTTGTGTACGGCTATACATTCAGATAAGCCTGTCATCTCGGTCTACCGCCCTTGCGTATCGAAATATTGTAACTCAACTGCCTTACAAAACAACATCGATTAAGCACGTGTATATTTTAAAATATTTCCTCAACGTCCTCCGGTCCAAGGCTGGTCATCACCCCAAGCTTATACAGTTCATGGCTAGTCATCAGCCCAAGCTTATACAGTTCATGGCTAGTCATCAATCCAAGCTTCAGTTCCTGGCTAGTCATCAGCCCAAGCTTATACAGTTCATGGCTAGTCATCAGCCCAAGCTTATACAGTTCATGGCTAGTCATCAGCCCAAGCTTATACAGTTCATGGCTAGTCATCAGCCCAAGCTTCAGTTTCTGGCTAGTCATCAGCCCAAGCTTTAGTTTATGGCTAGTCATCAGCCCAAGCTTCAGTTCCTGGCTAGTCATCAGCTCAAGTTTATACAGTTCATGGCTAGTCATCAGCCCAAGCTTATACAGTTCATGGCTAGTCATCAGCCCAAGCTTTAGTTCATGGCTAGTCATCAGCCCAAGCTTATACAGTTCCTGGCTAGTCATCAATCCAAGCTTCAGTTCCTGGCTAGTCATCAGCCCAAGCTTATACAGTTCATGGCTAGTCATCAATCCAAGCTTCAGTTCATGGCTAGTCATCAGCCCAAGCTTATACAGTTCATGGCTAGTCATCAGCCCAAGCTTATACAGTTCATGGCTAGTCATCAGCCCAAGCTTATACAGTTCATGGCTAGTCATCAGCCCAAGCTTATACAGTTCATGGCTGGTTATCACCCCAGGATCCTGCGGTCCATGGCTGGCCATCACCCCAGGATCCTGCGGTCCATGGCTGGCCATCACTATCACTATCTATAGCTAGTCATAGAGGACATCCCATCCAATGAGGTCATTACTCCCTAGTCCCTGTCCACAACAGTGCTAATCAGTGCACAGCTGCTATTACTACAAAACCCCAAGCCGCAAATCACCTTGACAGAATAGTCGGCCGGACCATGGATCGAGCCGTACAGGCCAAATCCGACCACCAGAATGCGTCGGTTGACGCTGAATCGAACTCGGTCACTGGTGCCGGAGTAGCCCCAGCGCTGCTCTACAGCGCAGAACCGGCTAATCACGTGCTCCTTGCCGGCATATGAGCACCTGGGCTGATCATTGAACCCCGTGCAAGGCTTTGGATTGGTGTAATAGTACATGAAAACACTGACAGCCTCTTGGTCTAGTAGGACACGGCTCTGCACCACGCAGTGCGCGAACTCTTCCGGTGACATCAGCGGAAACCGAATGAGGCCCAGCGCGCGGCCGAGCTCTCGTCGGAGATTTTCAGGCGTACAGGACACGCCCGCCTTGGCTAAGTGGCTCTCTGCCCAGCGCCTGAGATGAGCAGCAGATTTTTTGTTTATCAACTGATTTAGTTTGTTCAAAGTAGAAACGCTATCAAAACTACAATGTAATAATGATAATAATTATCACAATAGGGTTGTGGACACCCTGACGCAATGCTTCCGGTGAAATCGCTCCACAGCCACTGACTCCTGAGCACACACAAGCGTGCAAATACTGTACACAGGCACATAAATAATAATTGATTGCACCTGCCCTAATGTGCAGATGTGCAATCGACATCTCAGCCGCAGCTATTGCGCGGCGCATCTGAAGGCTGCGTACGGCTGTTCAGTCGGAGGACTGGAGGGGGGAGGGGTTCGCCATACACACCTTTAATTATCCCAGCTAATGCTGGTACCCATGTTACAGCTTAGAATCGAACCCCCGACCTTTCAGTCGTGAGTCTAACGCTCTAACCACTAGGTTACAACGCAGGCCACGCAGGGCACGCACTCATACACAACGCTCACATTGGGTGTACAACGGCCCTGATCGTCAGGCATGCACTCTCTGTGGCCCCTTGGGGGGGGGGTTGGCCCTCATGTGTGTGAATCGCTTGCCAACCTCCGGCTATAAATGTAGCCGCGAACGGAATCCAACGAGAGGTCGTAGGGCGACAGTCAGACGCGTTTACCGATAAGACACTACCCCTGAACTCTAATATACAAGTACGCTCGTCCATAACCGGTACATATGCTGCCTATAGAAAATTGCCTATGCATAATAAGTACTGTCTGCACAGTGCTTTCTGACTCACCTAGCCGCCATAAACAGGTCGCATTCCTTGATGGCGAGGCCATCCCGTTCCAGCACGCAGCACAGAGTCTCAACATCAACATCGGCAAAGGTTTCTGACTGGACAGCCTCGGCCGTATTGCGGTCAATGAGCTCCAGGCACAGGCTGGCCAGCTGGGGCTCGTCAAACATCCTGGCCTGGCCAAGCAGCAGGAAGGCATTGTCAACAGACAGGTGCCGCTTCAGGTAGTCAACGCACTCGCGCTCCAGAGCTGGCACTGCGTATTTCTTGGCCGCGTACAGCGTGGCCATCACGCAGTCCGGGTCGAGGCACACCTGCAACCGATGCAGATTAAATTATACTAATATGCTGCATACTTGGAAACGCAAATATCGATAGTACCAGATGTTGCAATAGCATTGCCAAGTTTATGTGCACTAACTAATAATAGTAATTATGGGGCTCAATGACGCAATGCCTTCGGTGAGATCGTCCCAAAAGCAGCGCTGACAGCAATTCTGCACATTCCGCTGGCTCCTAAGCACATACAAGCTCGCCAATACTGTACGCAGACACACACTCATGCACACGCTCACACAGGGTGTACAGCAGCACTTGCTTAATTGCTTTTATAACCTTTTTAGTAACAGAACAACGACAAACATGCTAAACGTACGGAAAAAGACGGAAAGACACTCATTGTCATGCTTTTAGCGTAATCGTTTGCTGACAATAAGTGCAATACCTACTGACTGTGGTAGCTGTCTGAATAAGTAATATCCTACGAAGTGAATTATTTAGATGAAAGTATAGAAAAAAGACAAGGGGTGTGTTCTCAAATGTGTGTGCGTCGGTGTGGGTGTGCGTGCTTTGTGAGTGGGTCTGTGTGCGTGGGTGTTGAGTGTGTGCGTGGTTGAGCGTGTGTGGTTTTGCTTGTGTGCGTGGGGTGTGGCGTGTGTGTGGTTCTGTAGTATTTTCAATTCACCATTAGGAAGTACCATAATTTTGAATATTACCTGGTCCGAGTAGATGAAGCGCAGCAGGGCCAGGAACGCGGTCGGATCCACATCAGGCAGCCGAATGGTCTGGCCGCTAGTGTCGGCCAGCGGCCCGTTCAACAGGGCGTCGAACACGGCGCTGCTGATTGACAGCACAAATCGATGAGCCGGCACGGACTTCTCATTTGGCGCCTGGCCAACTAGAAATGTCACATCCGACATGTACTGCGTGTTAAACAGGTAGGCAACCCGCTCTTTAACTGTGGCTTTGGTGGCCTGCCAGTTGTGCGGCGGCTCCTGATCGCAGCCGAGCAGGGCCTGGTGGTATCCGGCCTCCAGGATCTTCTGCGCTCTGGTCCGGCAGCAGCATGGCTTCTGTGGAGGCTTCTGCTGTTGCTGCTGCTGCTGCCGGTGTGAACTTTTATTATAATAGAGGGGTAAATTTCTAGATGTGACAACTATCATCTTTCATGTACTAAAAGCTGGATATTTCTTGAAGAATGAATTGTTTCTTTAACTTTAATACTAGAAAGCACAAGGAACTGCACAAAAAGCAATCAAATAGAGTACCAACGGCTCTACCCAGAGCCTCTCTGAATGGCATTGAGATTAAAAAATAATAATAAAGTGCCAATCTGGCATCTGGGGTCCAAAGCAGCTTCTGGAAATTTATCTTGTCATAGATATCGCTTTTTATAGTAATAGCAAAGCTCTCCCTCTCCTCTCTCTTCTCTCTCTCCGCTCACCCCTCTCTTCTTTCTCTCATCTTTTATTTGCTCTCTCATCCTATCTATCGCATCTCCTCTCATCTCTCATCTTCTATTCCCTTTCCTTTCCAATCCCACCCTCCCGCAGACATGAGCTGAATTGTCTATCTGGCCCTTGAGGTAGAAAAAGTTTGCCAACCCCTGGTCTATGGCAATCAGCTGCTGAAATACAGTGTAAAGAGGGCACAAGTATGCAAAAAAGTCACGATTAGATTAGCGCGAGAATTTTATTACTTCATAATACTAATAATTGATTACACCTAATGGAGCTACTGCGCAGCGTATCTGAAGGCTGCGTACGGCTGTTCAGTCCAAGGACTGGGGGGTCGCCACACACAGCCTCAATTACCCCAGCTAATGCTGAGTGCCCATTTTACAGCTGGGTGAACTGAAGCAATGCAGAGTTAAGTGTCTTGCTTAAGGACACAAATTGTTTTTGTGGGATCGGGATTCGGGAATCGAACCCCGACCTTCAAGTCGTGATTCCGACGCTCTTAACCACTCGGCTACAACCCCCTATTACTTTATGCATAGCATAAGGTCCGTTAATAACTGCTCACCTATCGCTGCCGCAGCTGCACACGGAGCCGCTGTCCTCCTCGCCGACAGCTTCGCTGCCAGTTGAGCCAGCGGAGGAGGGCGCAGTGGCTTGTGAGACAGACTGAGAGCCAGAGGCGGGGGCGGTGGAGATGACAATCATGCGATTACGAGGCGGCGGCATCAACCGACCGCCTGGCGAGTTAGCAGCTGCTGTCTCCATGTTCTACTGGTCCTTGGCTTGCGATAATAAATGCTGCTAGGGAATCTGCAGAGACAAGTTCAGCCCAGATAAAAGCTGTAAGAATGTAAAAATGTAACCAGAATTTTTATTACAATATATTGTTTTATGAGAATGCAAAGAAAGATTCTCAAAAGCGATTAAAACTAAAACCATTTTATGACCACCCATAGTCAAATGCGAAGCTTGTTTACACTTTACTGTGAAGGAGAGATTTATAAATGAATAGTAAATAAAATTTAAAAACATTCAGGAGTTTGTGTATCTCTTTTCGAAAATAAGAACTTTAAGAACTGTGAAAAAAATTATTTGAAACAATCAACAAAACTCGGAATTGTAAAATCGATTACATGTATATCATACCATGTCAGATATCATGTACATTTGCAACACTGTAAACTTGATCTTACTATATTGAGTGAAACAGTTTATTTATAAAATGTTATTTTTCCATCTAGAGAGCCTTTTTTGCTATATAGCTTTGCTTTGTATGCAATTTAAATCTTCTCACTTTAGCTTTAGCTATTAATTGTACCTCTTTTTATTTGTATAAGTGTTGCATAAGTGTATAATGCATAAGTGTTTTAAACACTTATGCAGGTTTCTCCTCTTTTTATGTTTTTATGTTTTTCATGTTTTATTCAGTTTTTAATTGCTTTTGGCTTGAATACCCTTAAAATGCTTTGGTGCTTGGTTGATTGGTTTTGCAATATAACTTCTTTGGTCACTCATCCTGTCTCCTAGCTGAAAAATGGCTAGATCTATTGGGTATTGTGTATGTATGATATCATTAATATATGATATGAATTGTAATAATGTAGAATTGCTTGTATAGCTCATAAACAAGTTATATGAGTATATAGCATTGAAATTGCAAAATTGATGGTAACAATAAGATAATAGACACCCCAAATATGGAACAAGATGCAACTTTTGCTTTGCCAAAAACTTGAGACCACATTTTATGGCTTAAACTACAACTATATTGCATTTCCATTGCCAATGCCTGTCTTAAAAATGGGGTGCACTACACTTGCATTTATTTGTTGGAAATCAGTGTAAATATTAACACATTAATAATATTCACAAGTCACTAACAATTTAGAATAGATAAATATAGATAAATAAAAGGGAAAGCAAGCAAGCGAGAACCATATGAGCATAATAATGGAAAATCCCCAATTTGGATATTCCCAGTTTGGCTTTTTAAGAGGGGATGGAAATCCCATGCATAGAACTCATTTGGCTTAATACTTTTTTTGCTTTATAGCTTTTAAAAGCAAAATAATTTTATGATTATGAAACCTTTTTGCTTTGGACTAAGACAGCAAATACTAACCTTTTAATCTTTGATACAAAGTTTGCAACAATGACAAGAAATTGTTGCATCCTAGGATGTAATAGTAAATACAAATGTGATAAAAAAAGCTTTTTTATACATTTTCCAAAGAAACTAATGAGTATAAGCTTTGGGTATAAGCCATTTCCAATAATTTAAATGTGAGTTATTTCTAAAGTGTTTTTCAAAGAAACAATAAGTAGCATATATTGCTATTGTCAAAAACTCTCTAAGCTCTACCATTTTATAAAATTAATTGATACTGAATTCTTTTTAGTTTCATTTAATTAATTTGTAAATATATTTGGCCTATATGCTATTCCTGCAGAATATATCAAAACTTATGGGTATTTATCATAAACACTAGCCTAAAAAATACCTAAAGGCATTTTGCCTAACCTAGACATCTGCCTAGTATTTTTTAAACTAT
Organism: Macrostomum lignano; assembly: GCA_002269645.1. NCBI lineage: Eukaryota > Metazoa > Platyhelminthes > Macrostomidae > Macrostomum > Macrostomum lignano. Next base: position 232,144 of record NIVC01001558.1, on the reverse strand, counting down.
ATCTTGGTTAGCCATAAAGCTTATTTAAGAATTTTTAGCCTTATTGAACCCTTTGTAAGCTTTGGTATTTACTTTTCAACTAATTCAACCCAATAATTTGGGCCACAGGGGGGTGTTTTGGTAGGCCATTTAAAGAGTGCCACCCAGCATAGTATATATATAATTCAATGTGGCCAGATTAAAGATGAGTTGGAGTCATTTAATAAAGCAGACATAATCAATTCTTAGCCTACTTTTATTCTAAAGGCTCCTAATCTAATCTTAAGAATATAAAAATTCACTTTAGACTCATTAAGCTATAATAGTCATCTTCCCCTTTTCAAACAAACTTATCTTCAAGATTAGACAATCCAAGCATATTTGGTGGTTCAGGACATTTTTGATATAAATGCATATTGCTTTAATATCCCCATCAGTGTATCAAAAGTTCTGGGCTTTGAATATTGGCTTGAGCATTATAGCCAACTGATTGCAATAGAAAACTGTTATATTCTCAGATTACTTAAATCTGCTCAAGGAGTTTTCAATTAGTGCTAATATCATAGCTGACTTTACACTGCTCCAAGATTCTTGGTCTTGTTCTTATTTCTTTTTATTTTTTGCAGCTCTCATAGCAAGCTTTAAACACAAGCCTGTCTCACAGTTTCATTTGGTCTATAGATAAAACAAAACACTTTAAACTGTATATGAAATTAAAATAATATCTATAGTCAAGTCATATCAAAAACTAAATTAGACATGCTGGTTTAGACACAACCAATGAATTCATTTTTTATCTAGAAGCCAGCAGCAAATTATGTAAAGGAAATCCTCACCAATATTTCCTGGTTTGTCAACTTTCAGTTTCCCTCAATCAAAAAGAATAGGCTATATACCATGATATTTTAAAAGCTTCTAAATTATTTTTTGCTAGTTGCAACAGTTATTGTACTACCCAAAGCATTTTATGTATCCCTTATCCTATTACACTGAAATGGCATCTTAGAAGACTAGGAAATATTAGCATAGATAATGATTGTCAAAAAATTATTCAATCCCATTTAGAGCAATATATACTACTACAATGCTTCTATGCAATTATATTTAATAAAATATATATGAAGCCACCTCTGTATCTAAATGGATTATATATAGTTGGATTCGCAAAAGATTCCCTAGACAAGTTGGTACAAACTATGCTGGCTATTATAGTCAAAATTTATAGGACCAAATGCTTTTGTGGCCTATCTTATACTTATTTATAGCTTATAGCCTCAGTTTCTACACAGCCAACTGTTGCAACTAATCCAAACTATCTATAAATACAGTAGCATAGTGATAATTTTGATATGCAAGAATAATTATATCAAAAGATGCTACTATTAATTTTTTTAATTAGATTCTCTGGATCAATCCAATGAGGCTTAGCAAGTTGCTAATCTTGCCAACATATAAATTTCTTTGTTTTTGATTTATAGTACTACTTTGGGTGTCCAGGTAATCATGCAGAGATATATCTCAAAAAGCAATCAAAAATTTAAATGACTGCTGCAGCATATAAAAGTACAAAACATCAGCTGCCACACTATGCTATTTCAGCCATAGACATGCATTAGAAGCAGCATTGGCATAATTTTGCGAGGGACCCTCAGCCCCAGTGCAACGCAAATCTTAATGATAATGATTAATTTTCTTCTCAGCTTCGCTGGCAGCAATGAATGATTTTAAATTCTATGCACTGACTCGCTTTAAACTGAAGATCATTGCTGCTGACTGTCACCGAGAACTTTTTGCTGCACACGGGGAAGATGCACCCAATAAAGCAACAATCTGCCATTGGTACAAGCAGTTCCAAGTTCCTCCTACAGATGTCAGCGAGAGCAAATGAGGAAATGCGAGAACAACCAGAATGCCAAAGGTGATTGAGCTAGTGCGAGAACTCATGCAGGAGGACAGCAGGACAAGTGTGCGAGAGTTGGCTGACTGGTTAGAAATTGGTAAGATGAGCATACATGAAATCCTCATGCAGGATCTCGGCCTGCGAAACATAGCGGCCGTCTGGGTGCCACACCAGCTGAGTGAAGAGCAAAAGGCTGCTTGTGTGCAATGTGCAAGCAGAATTTGCTCCATCTTCCATCAGGAGGGAATCCAGGCAATGATGGACAAACTGGTCACAGCTGATGAGACGTGGATGCCATTCCATGGCCAGGTGCCAAAGCAGAAGAATCGCTGCTGGTTGGCAATGGCAAGTGGTGATCACTGTCCTAAGGTTGTGCAACAGCAGATCAGCGCTCGCAAAACAATGCTGCTTGTGGGGTTCACTCTGAACAAGCGATTTTTTATCTCTGCCACAGCCCTGCACGAGACAGTTGATGGTGAGCGCATCATCCAATTTTTGAAACAAACCAGCAATTTGTGGCGCTGCTTGCATTCGAAGCCGATTTACCTACACAAAGTTCTGTGGCAGTGGAGACAATGCCCAACCGCATGCAAGCAGGACTGTATGGGACTAACTTTGAAAAGAGGAGCATCCGAACACTGTTTTAAAGTCCATACAGTCCAGACCTCAACTTGTGCGATCGCTTCCTGTTCAGCTGGATGAAGAACAACCTGTGCCACAGACAGTTTGCTGACCATTCCGAGGTTGAAGCAGCCACGTTGCACCAGGCAAAGAGCCTGGACAAAAGTTCCCTAGCCGCCGAAGTGCATAAGCTTCTGGAATACTGCAATGCTGTCATCGGTACTGGGGGATGCTATGTTACAGACTGATGCGGTTTCGCTGTCATTGAATCACTAGTTCTTGTTTTATTTATTGAGTTGCATGATTATTCAGATGCCGAAGTATATACATTTTAAATAATATAAGAAATAATTGGATTATGCAAGGACATAAAGAGTTCTAGTTTATGCCAGAATCTAGTGGTCTATCTAAGTTGACTCTAATTGCCATATAGAGCAGCTTTGTTTGAACTTGAGACCTTGCATGGAAATATTGTACACCCTACTATTTTCATTCTAATGGCATATAACCTATCTGCATTAGAATAATAGAAGATGAATATTGTGCTAGATGCTTTTAGTAAGATTGTTATAGCACTCTAAGTTAATGATAGATCAAGCTGAATTTATTGAGAAAGTACTTAATTTTTAGAAAATAGTTAATATGAAATCTCCAAATTTGCATATCACCTTTTGATAAATAAAGAGCCCTGATTATATCTATAGACTCAAGTAATCTAATGAATCTAATCAAGTTTTCTAACATGGTATAATGCATGCCAGGTATCCAAGATGCTACTCACATGTATTCACTGATAACAAAGACCTAAAAAGCTCCTATTTAGACAATATATGGCTTAATTGATATATATTAGCAACCATTTGCTATAAAGAATATGCTTTTGTATACATTTTGCTAGGTAAGCTATATTTGACATGATTATAATTCCTTGAGATTTAAAGCTTGCACTTTCAATTTTTAACATTGTATTGTGTAAAACAATACATTTTAATATGTTACATTCTACAATAAAAAAAGTTGCAATAAAACTAAACTAAAAAGTTTTAATTGATAGATATAGAGATTCTTAAGAACATATTCCTAACTTAAAAATTTCACCTAGCTGAAACAACTTAGTTTTTAAAAAAAATTGAAACTTAGTTGCCTTTGGCTGCAATATGGTATTAGATTTTACTTTTTCCATTTTTTTATTCATTTTCTTTTTTTCTACTTTTTTTATTTTTTCTCTTGCCATTTTTCTTTTTTTCTCTTTTTTTATCTATTTTTGGGTTGCATTTTTATGATTTACTATGCCATGGCTATAACACTCTAGACCATATAGTATATGCCCAAAAATTTGGGGATGCATTGGTCTTGCATGTCCAAATTAGGTGTGCACAATTGGCATGCATCACTCCTAAGAAAAAAGTATGCATGCACACCTGGCATGCACTTTATAGAATCGGGTACCAGTCGTTTCGGTGACAAGACATTTCGGTGACAGACGTTTTGGTGACAAATAGTCGTTTTGGTGACAAGTTGCAATTGTGATAGACACGCTTCATTTTCAATGAAAAATCAAAGATTTCATGAGTATTGTTATTTTAGTGATAAGAGGCGTTTCATAATATTCGGTTGTAGTTATTTTGTTAATATTTATGTTTCAAAATGTATTTAAAAATTTTCATCAAAAGAATATATTTAAAAAAAGAAAGCAAACTAATTATATTGTTTTCTTCCTGTGCAGATCATTTTGAATTGTCCCAGAGTGTTCACACACATAAACCATAAACCTAGAGAGAATCCTCATGAAATGCAGACCACGAGAAAGGCAGAGATATTCACTCGTTGACGCTTTTGCATGTTTAAATTGGAAAACATAATTCAAAAGACCGCAACTCTATAATTGTAAATAAACAAAATTAAATAGAGAAATATTTAACTGTTTAAAAAAATATAAAATTTTAGGCTCAATATCCCTTGAGATTTTCTAAGTAATTTTCTGTTTAAAAACAGAATGGCTATAACTAAAATTGTATTTTTCTTGTCACCGAAATGACTTTTGCTTGTCACCGAAAGGACTGTCACTGAAACGTCTTGTCACCAAAATGACTGTAATCCATAGAATCACATGTAATAGTTATTGCGAAGTAAAAATGAAAAAAGTTAATTTTTATATATAAATTTCAAGCTTTCTAGTTTTTCAAGCTTGTAAAAAGCTTTTAAACAAATCTTTGCATGTATCAATTTTTTGTTGTAAATAGTATGGCCAAAAAAGCATAAAAATCAACCAAATTATCTGCTAATAAGGGTCTATTCTATGCAACTTAAAAAGGTCATTTATTGTCACAATGTAAAAAGGTCATTTATTGTCGCAACACCAGCATATTTTTGAGAATGGGCATGCACTAAATTTTTTTGGTATGCATTTGCAACTAGGCCTATTCAATTTTTTGCATGCACGATGCACCCAGCATAATCTAGACTATAGCATGGCTAGACTTTTTGCCAGGTATTGGGCATGCATATTATTCTTAAAGCAATATAGTTAGTACAATTTTTTTGATTAAACTAGGCCCTATACAAAATTTATTCCTAAAACCATTTTTAACTCAACCATTGTTCAAAATGAGCTTCAATTAATTTGACTGATTAGAGGGCAAATTCAAAGTATATAAACAAGGACTTGACAAGGTAGAAAACTTCAAATGCATACTTAAGAGCAAAATAATCAGAATGCTACAATGTGTTCATAGAAAATGTTTGCAGTATAGGCTACCTCACTGTAATTTGAGCACATTGTGATTCATGCATAACATTATCGAAATTAGTTACAGTATAGTATAAATCTTAAGAATTACAGACCCACACTGACACTGCTAGAGTATACTATAACTTGAATTGTATATTGTACCACAATGGAGAATAAAAATTATAGTAATATATTCAAGGCGGCAAAGGTATGTTTAAGAAACCTGTCGTGGAATCACTAAATGCTAAGACTAGGCCTAGAGTAACTTTCTAGATAACCACACTAACCACCGTAATTTGCTAGTAACAATTACAACACAAAACTGATACTTGTAGTTTTTGATAATAAAGAAATGAAAACTCTAAAGTTGAACTGCTAGACCCCTTGGTTCTTAGATCTAAAAAAATACGTTATGTAATGTAGAGTAGTCAATAGTATGTACTGAATTAAAAACAAGCTGCATATTGGTACTCCTCTTTTCCAGGAAAGAGGTCAACTGATGTTTTTAAGAAAAATGCAATTTAAAATTTTCTAAGCTTTAAAACAAAAAAATAAATACATGCAGCAAGTAAGACTTGTTTGACATAAAAATATTACAATTTAACTTTTGGATAAAGTATTTTGCCTTTGTGTTATATTACCTCGTATTAAAACATGAAACGAAGGGACCTGGGCGAAAATGCTCAGGACGAGTTGACGGTAAACCCACCGTGGTACTAGTGTTATCGTTCTGTCTTATAACAAAGATCACACTGCTGACACCAAATTTGAACTTGGGTTTTTCTTCAATTCCACTGTATAATGTTGTAACCGTGGCTATTTTATGCCTGCTTTTCACTATTTAGGAATATTCTTGGATGTTATAATTGTTACTGGTAATGTTAATTGGTAATTGGTATAGGCCTGGTAGCGTCTTAGTATAAATCTGCCAGCGTCTTAGTATAACTCTATTCGTTAAAAAACCAATTCGTTGTTTCTTTTAGTGTTGGATGGGATGTCTTGGCGTTTCTTAGTACTCGTCTACTTGTCTGAGTCCAGAACATTAGGGGTTGCTTTCACAAGCTCGAAATTTCACAACCTCGAAACCAGTTACTTTCATAAGCTCGAAATTTCACAACCTCGAAATTTCACAACCTCGAAAACCATTCTAGCAGCCCACTTTCACAAACCCGAAACTTCATAAGCTCGAAATTTCATATCCTCGAAAATTTTAGCAAGCGACTTCACAAGCTCGAAATTTCACAACCTCAAAAATTTTAGCAGGCAGCTGAGCACAGTCCAGGGCCAGCTGTTCACACTCATCAAGTTTATCTTCAAGAGACACTTGCTGCTAAAATGGTTTTCGAGGTTGTGAAATTTCGGGCTTGTGAAGCGACCCCAAAATTATAGTAATCGAATACCAGCCCGTTTGGTCCAGGCTATAATTTGGGCTTATACATATAACATCGCGTAAGCTAGTTGACATCCCAGCTTGATTGTACATGTATCTGGGAGCACGAGAAATGCCCGCAGACGAATTGCCCGCCGAGATTTGCGCAGGAGATTTGCCCGCAGTGCATTTTGCCCGTGAGCGAATTGCCCGTGGAGATTTTCCCGCAGTGCAATTTACCCGCGAGTGGATTGCCCGCGAGTGGATTGCCCGCGGAGTTTTTTCCCTCCGAGGTTTGCCCGCAATGCTTTTTTACTGCAGCGCCTACACAGCATTTGGCAGCTAGATTCTGTCTGTATTGCCCAGCCCCCCCCCCAAAAAAAATAAGATGCATTTGATATGCAGTTACTATCAAAAAGTTTTGATCGTGTATATCTCTTTACTAAGATTTATTACATGTAATAAGCATTGGGAAGGCAATGCAGACAAAATCTGCAGTAAAAAAGCATTGTGCCGGCTGATAAATCTTATATACCGGCTGAGTCCGTGTCCTCTTGCTCCTTGTGCCCCTTTCCGACCCCTTGGCCTGGCCTCCAATATAGAGCTGTGTAGGTGACACCCTTGTGGCTTGCAGCCCTATAGATTTTCTGGTGGCCTGATAGGAGTCTCGCCCTCGGAAACAAGCCTTCCAGACTCGCTCCAAAATTAAGCCATTTCCGAGACTTCTGGGTCTCCCCTGCTCTCGGACCGCTTTTCAGTAGTAACCCAAACATTTTCCAATTCTTTTTTCGCGCACTCCCGGGACCTGTCCGCTGGGTGGTGGCAATTGTGGGTGAACTCGGTCCTAGCACCGTCCCTGATTCCACTTTTTTGGTTGGCGGTGTCTTAGTCCATAGGTTTGGGTTAGTAGCTTAGTAGTCGCACAGTCGTCGACTCGGTCGATTGTCCATCTGAGCATTTTAGGAAAGTTTTAGCGGAGTAAAAGCTCTGCATTGGTGTAACCATTCTGTAAAAATCTATATTCCATGTACTCGAATTCATACGAGCGTATTTACGCCAGTCAATAACTACTACTCATGGCCTGGTATAGATGAGAGCGTACATGTAATTATTAAAACCGTTAAGAGAGGCATCGGCGAGAAAATCTTCTCTAGATCCTGCTCTGAGGCTATTCAATTTCTTTCTCAAAAGCAATAGTTTGTATAGCGTTGTATGCGACGGTAACTTCTAATAGTCCTTGATTTCTGGAAGCTGGGGTGTTTTATCTGTCTTGTCGATTATTGGCGCGAAAATTCAATTTTTTGGCGCTTAGACTACCTTGTACATGGAGCTCATAACTCCTGATCTAATTAAGTATACGAGCATGGTCTCAGCGTTAGCAAATGTTAGCAACAAAATATACAAATCTACATGTATTTGGCCAGACTCATAGCCATTAAATCGCGTTACAAAGATTTCGCTCTGCAGGAATAAATGTGTAAGAGAGAAGAAGTTCATTCAGATTTTTGCTAGAGCTTGACGAACCCCTCAAACTTGCTAGTCGCAAAACCGGTTGCGCAGGCCACATGAACAAAGCGAAAGCAGTAAGTATAATTTATGTTGAATTTACATTCCCTGTCGAATCACGGGAAACCAATTGCTCAGTAAATTAAAGCATTGTTCAAAGTGAATGCACGAATATTGTAGGCGGCTCAAACTATGTGACGCTTAATTGAAGCAGACACGTGACAGTGCATAACCAGCACACAGACTGTTCGCTTGGACTATACATTATCTAAAAGCGTGCGCAGCGGTTACTATTTACTGCTGTAGAACCGGCCGGTTTCTGTGTAGCTGTCTGACTCGGCTAAACCAACGTAGAAGATTTGAGCGAAGAAAAAAACCGTAAAACACATGTGTATGTACATGCAGACTGCAGAACGGGGTTGGAGTTGCATTATACTCCGATCAGTTACGCGATAAAGTTTTCCTGCACGTTTCTTGCCTGTAGTAGGGTTTCAAGGTGTTTCAGGCGCCTCATTCAGGTAAAATTCAGCCCCTCTCTGCTTTGACATGCATATCTGTTTTATATGTATTTGTTTAATTGAGCTTAATCTATATTGTGCCCATTTATATTGTGCTCTCTACCAGCGTTGGGTCGGGTGCAAGTGGTTGGTCAGCGTATTTCATTATTAGTTTGTCAGAGTTTCAAAGAAGCTTCCACAAGAGAGGACCAATCGAAAGAATGAAACTTTACTCCCATGCAAAATAATTAGCGAAACGAAAGTTCACGAAAAAGCTTTCAATCGTTAATCGAAGGAAGTTTGTGCATTCACAACTGATCAACTAAGCCGTTGGTGAATTCACCTGTGACAACGGTAAGTAACAAATCGTTTGACTTTAGTTTTTTGGTAATCAATTTTCGGAAACTACATGTACTTCTTGAAAGTCAGATGGTCTCACAATATTGAGGTTAATGGAATACGTTTCTATTCTATTTGGTTCCATTAAGCGTCCGTCAGTAGTTGGTCAACATAGCGAGCCGTCCGTCCTTGTTCATTGCTGCGCATTACTTGCCGCGCCAGCGACTCAGGGCAGTGTAGTCTCATGCCTGGCCATCCGCAGTCATCGCAGACCCAGAAGGACAGAAGGCTGCATCAGTCGCGCTTGATTGTACCGTAAAAGGCGTCGGAGAAGCTGCGACCCGGTGCCGTCCGTTTAGCGTCGAATCGATAATACGAGCGTAATAATTATATCTGATTACACCTGCCTTAATGGGCCGATGTGCGACTACATTTAACCGCTCCGCCGCAGCTTATTGCACGGCGTATCGGAAGGCTGCGTACGGCTGTTCAGTCCAAGGACTGGGGGGTCGCCACACACAGCCTCAATTACCCCAGCTAATGCTGGCACCCATTTTACAGCTGGGTGAATTGAAGCAATGCAGAGTTAACAATGTTGTGAGTGAGTCGAGAATCGAACCCCCGATCTTTCAGTCGTGAGTCCGACGCTCTAACCACTAGGCTACAACCACCTAGTTGGATCGAGCAGCTCCCGAATGCAATATAATATGCGTCCTAGCGCCCTGGACTTACTCGTGTTTCCTCGCGAGGTCATCGCCAACCAAGGCCACAGAATTATTTCAGATCTTGCTGCATACAACGTATCCCGGGGTAAATGCCGGTGATGTGATGGCCACCCTTAGCTTATGGGTCATAAATGGAGTGTCATTGCATTAATGCCTGTGCCATCAATGTTTACCATACTGGCCGGATTTACTCAGAACTTCCTACCAGGACGCATTCTAATTTGTTTTATGGAATTTTCCTATTAGCCATCAGTTTGATCAGAACCCTAAACCAGACAGCAATCAACTACAGCCTGCAATATTTTACAAGACTGTCATACGATATTTATCTCACCGTGCCATGGAATTTATTATCCTCTTAATAAGCTGTGTGAGCTGTCGGTCAAGCATTTTATTTTTTAGGGTGGCTTTAACTACTTTTTGATTTTCATTATGCTGGCCTGGAAGCGCGTGACACGCCCGCAGGCCACTGCCCCCTTTTGTGAGTGGTGTGATTCTGCGCACTCAGTGTCCCTCCAATAGCGGCCCCTGCAGCCAAGTCTGCATCTGCACTGACTATCTTTCATTACGTCTCTTTCAGTGCATATCTGCCTTTTCGGCTGTGGAATTAATAACACCAGAACAGCGAAAACATTAAAAAAAACTATTTATCTGGCAGAAACGCTGCTGCGGTAGAAAATAATGGACAGCAGAAAAAAGAAACTGCAGCGTTGTTTTTGTTAGAAGTGTGTACCCCATTTTCTTATAGAAGTAAATTTGAGAATTGTAAATTTGATAATTTCCTACTCATACAGCTAGCATTGAATTTTCCTTCACATTTATTGTTACCAAGATCAACTACAGCCCTACATGAACGCGATTCACCTTCCCGACCAAAATAGCATGTTCAAATTGGACTTCTTGAAGTTCTGGCACTCTTCAGCATCGTCAGGCACCAGCCCTCCTGGCGGCGGCGGCGGCGGTGGCAGCAAAGACAGCAGGAAGGAGTTATCCGGAGAAGAGCAAAGTAACAACTTCACCACGGTGAGACTTTGAATTAAATTCTCAATGCCATATTCAAAGCATTTCAGAGTTGCGGCTAAACTATAGCATGTGTTACACTAAAACTGTAAGAATTTCAGAGTTAAAGAATTAAAACAATCAAACCTGATATCTGCCCGAAAATTCCTGTGTTCCTAGCAGCAATAGGAATTCGAATAGCCATAAGACCTCCATAAGCCCTCTAGATTAAAAAGCTGGTATTGCGAAGGCCAAGAAAACCTAGCTACTCAGAGGAGAAGCCAGAGGGGCTTTTAGTGCTCTTTTTATGACTCAACTGGAACCCTCAAAGCAATCCAGTCCAGATTGATTTCTGCCCTCAAATCAGAGAGACCAGTCGTCACAAAAAAGCCCTCTGATATGTGAGTAATGTACTCATATAGTATAGAAAAGCTTCGTAAACAAACGTGGTTCATTTCTTTCTTACTCACGCATCGCAGCGTTTTGGCGTGTGCGTCACGTCGCATATTGCCCAAATACTAATAATGAACGCAGCCCACACTAGATAGGAAACCACACTGGTCTGTGCCTTACCCGCCCCGACCTGGAATGTTTTTTGATATGAGCTATTTTTAGAATCACGCCATCCACTTTGCCCTCAGCTGATTTTTCAGCACTCTAACCATAAGCGGGAGCGCTGGCTATAAATAGGCATGGCATCACCCATGTACAAAAGGGACAAGTGAAAGCGAAGTAAGGGAAGGAAATTGGAGCAACGGGTGGAGGAGGACAGCGCAGCGAAAACTTTGGGCTCCAACGCACATCTTCTGAAAGAAAAGGATACTTCTGCGCGGAAGAGACGACGATGGAGGATAGAGATGAGAGACGCTAAGCTGCAACGGGCTTAATCCTGTTCTTCCCCTGCCCTCACAGATGTGCGCATAGGGTGGTTGGGGAGACAACTGGAGGCTAGAAGAGAGAAGCTAGAAGGAGCAGAACACAGCGTACGTTTCAGAGTGTTCTCTCTCTCTCTCTCTCTCCGTGTCTCCCGTAGTGCGTCATGCGAGCGCTTTGGTTGTTCAAGGTCCCGCCTTTCGCCAAACACGCATGCATGTGCACAGGCAAGCGCCCGCCAACAAAAAAGAGAAGGCACAACGCGACACGAGCAAGGCCGGACGAATAGAGGAAAAATAGAGCGATATGGCCTTGTGACACAGGCAAGCGTTGCAGCACAAAATTCTGTTCCTGTGTTTAACCCAAATGTATACATGTCTGTCTAAACAGACATTTGCTTTGGAAGTATATATTCTGAGGTATAGCCCTTTTGCCAGCACCCTTCTTTGGCACTTTAGCGCCCGCTGTAAAAAAACTTCTCGTTTAGAACACACGCTTGCCTTCTAGTGCGGCACCCCAATGCGAGGTTAAAGAAGACACCTATATAAAGATAATCGGCATTGCTTGGCGAGCACAAATAATCCTGAACTAAGCTTCGGCAGTCCCAGTCCTACCGTGCTGAATCCACCCGAGACGGTAAGATTTTGAACTACGAGTCAAATCAGCTGTTCGTAAAAGCTGAGTGCAGCGTAGCAACAAGTCGAGTTTTTCTGTCCGATTTTGAGAACAATCTGCTGTAAGACGAACACTTCGATAGTCGAATTTCCGTTTTTCTTAACAAAATGCGGATAAGCATTTAAGGCAGACTCTGCTTCGGGTTCGTTATCGTTAGCAGTCAATTCCGAAAGTTCCCGACTGTATGAAATTTCCTCTTCTCCTATTCCTCAAATTCGGTCAATTGAAAAGACGTACGAGTAATCCTGAAAATCAGCAAGGCGTGCGCTCGTCTCCCTTGCAGAAGCAGAGGTTGGTTCAATTCAGCTTCGAACTTGGGCCTGAACACTGCAGGACTGTAGAAAGAAATGCTAGAAAAATTTAATCCGATATGGAAATTTCGGCACCCCTAACATCCTTGAGCACAGATTCTATAGTATCCGTAGATGTGTCCCTCCAGTGTTCACTAATGTACAATATTTAGGGGCCGTCTCCGAGGTCCCGAAAACCCCGGGGTTTGGGCCACAGACACCAGCTGCTGCTGCTAATGCTTGAGAGCAGCAGAAGCTATAGTCTATGGTCTGAACCCCCGGGGGTTTTCGCGCTGCGGTAGTAGTGGCCCACTGGGCAGTATGGGCAGTAGTGGCCCATCCAGGGGTGTATTGAACCTGTGTTCCTGAGTGCTTGCTAAAGGTTGAGCACGTGGTTTCATGCTAAGCTAAGTAAATAATGCCCCTGTTTTCTAGTAGAATTCAAACTCACTGCCTTTCTAATCAATCATAATTCAGGATTTCAGGATTGTGAAATAGCTTGAACTGACAGGAATTTAATCACAAAACTGAGTGGCAACAGGACACTAGGAAACAATAGATCCGCTAAACCAGATGCAGCCTTCAATTTTTTCTCTCCTCCATTTCTAATTATTTCTCCCAAAGCGCCTCCGGCCTATGCATCGGCTCAACTCAAACCGTGTTTTTCTCAAATCCCTCCTTCCCACTTTTTCTTCCCTTGCCTCTGCAATCCTGTGCACTATCTGGAGAGAGGAGGGGAGAGAATGCAAGGGGAGAAAGAGACGAAGAGTGATAGGAAGGGAGCATTGCACTGTATATTTTCACCAACCTTCTCTTCCTACTCTTTATCGGCCTTCAACTCCTCCTCCTTGTCCAATCCTTGTCTCCCGCAGGCCGGGTAGGCAAAGGCTTCGGGGCACCTCTAACGGACGAACGGGAGTGCCGCGGCTCTGTCCTTCTTTCCACGGCACCTCCTTCCTCGCCAGGGGCCGCCTACCCCGGCTCAATTTTGCTTTAAAGTGAGCAGTAGCGCTACCCCCTTCCGACGCAGTGCGGTCCCCACTAAGCCACTTCTCTTCCTTGGCAAGTGTGCAAATTAAAAGAGCGGCGGGGATTCCTACTCAGACTGGGTGGCGCGGAGTCTTCTCCCATACGCGATTTCTATTTTAGGCTTACTGGCCTCTGTCCCATGACATGCTTCTGGTCCTGGCCTAAAGCTTGGGCTGCAGATCTGCAAGCCGAGGGCCTCAGTACCGACTGCTATCCCGGCAAAGTTGTCTGCCAGAGGCTCACGCACATCAGCGAGGAAGACTGCACAATTCAGGTTGGCAAATTTCTGTAGCAAATTGTGCCCCAACCCTGTCGCTCTACTCTGCCAGCTGGTGTGGCACCAGTGTCAAATGGCGAATGGCGAGTCATTCTGTCAAGCTTTTGTGCATGAAATCTGCTAACATTGGGGCGAAATTGGCCGGATAGTTCATGGAAAATAATCCACCTGGAGTCAAGCTTTCGTAGCCATTATGATCATGCTCAAGCATTTCTATTCCAGCTTCACCAAGCTTTTCCCGTTCATCTCACGGTCGTTTGGTATAAAATTTACACAAATACTCGCAAATCGAAATCATCGTGTGCGAATAGCAATATCCTTCGCTTATGATTTTCTATCAGCAACCTACATGCATGAAGGAAGACCTGTCGTTCCTCCAGGGAGCTCCTTGCGGGTCTCCTTTGAGGTCTTTCTCCCTGGATTTCGGGATGAAATTCAATTTTTAGCCAGTCTTATGAGCAGGGGATTGGGGGGATGAAAAGTGCAGAGAAGTGAGCTCTGATCAAGTCCCTGTGTCGCATCATGTTTCAGACAAGGCATCCCTGATTAATTTCGGAAGCCGTATGTATATCACATGCATAGCCGTTTTAGCTTAAGCCAACAATTTTGGTGGTTACTTACTTACTACTGACGGGGGGCGCAGGCGCCGCGAATAGGCCGCGAGGCCCCTATCGCAACCCCAAGGTAAAAGAGCACAAGGATTAGCCTTGGGGGTGCGCCCAGTCCCCGCCAGTAGTCGGCAGGTCCGCAGTGGAGGCATCGGCGACCCTCATCCGGCCGGAGTCCCGGACGAAGGCGCGGAGGTCTCGGATTTTGTCCGCGGTGGTCAGCTCGTCCATCCGCTGGGGGTGGCCGAGGTATTTGTGCCGCGCCTTGTTGAAGTAAGGGCAGAAGGTGACGTGATGCTCCGCGGTCTCCTCTCCTATGCCACAGAAGGGGCAGGTGGGAGGGCAACCGGTTTGCAACGATATATGTCTCTGGAAGAATCCGTGGCCGGTTAGGACCATGCACATCTCCCTGAGGTCGGTTCTGTTAAGCGAAATCAGATAATCAGAGACTTTCCTGTTCAGGTTAGGCATGGCAGAGCGGCTCTGCCTGTACTCGGTGCAGCTGTTCCAGTGGAGCTGGTGCTGCTGATGGAGCCACCTGTTGATATGGCGGGTGACTTGCGACCTGGGAGTGGGTAGCCTCATCAGACGGTGGTTGCCGTCTGGGTTGCTGCCCTCCTTGGCGAGAGAGTCTGCGAGCTCGTTGCCCAGGATGTTGCTGTGACCAGGTGTCCAGATAATTCTAATCCTGTTAAGGACTGAGAGAGATTGCACACTGCGGTGGCATTGAGATACTGTAGCAGCGGAGATATTCTCAGTGGTTAAGGCCTTAATAGCAGCTTGGCTATCAGTGTAGAAATTAATGTCAAAATTATTAATGTTCGCCTGAAACAGTTGCTGGGCACACTGCTCGATGGCGCAAATTTCAGCTTGGAAAACTGAGGTGTTCTCACCGAGGTGCAGACTTTCCTGGAGAAGCATCTTACCCTCGTGGAAAATGGCAATACCCGCTCCAGCGCGGCCGTTGAACAGCGAGCCGTCGGTGAAGCAGTGAATGCCCTGGCTGCGCCGGTTCACACCGACATCCAGCGGAATGTTGTCTCGGCCAGGGATGGCGGTCTTGAAGCCCCTCCTGATGTTGAGGGCGGGAGGTCGACTATCCACATTGCCCAGGTCCATGTGGATGTTGTTAAGGTCGCGGCGGACAAAGTCCATATGCGGGATTAATGTTTTCATTGGCATAAAGCCAGAGGGCGCGTTATTTAACGTTTTATCTCTGATAAGCCGGGAGGCAGACTTCATAGCCTCCGCCCTAATAAATAGGTGAAGCGGAGGTAGGTTAAGGATAGTGTTCAGCCCCTCGTAAGGGGTGGACGGGTACGCACCTGTGATGGCACGGCAAATGCTGCCCTGAAGCTGGTACAGCCGCTGACGGGCGGCCTTCTGCTCCAGCACGCTAGTCCAGATGAGACTCGCGTATGTGATACTGGGCCGGATGATGCCGGTATAAATCCAACGGACCGTTCTAGGCGAGAGGCCCCAAGTCGGCCCGATGGCTCTGCGCAGCTGGGCAAAGCAGCGTTTTGCCCGACCGATGACGTTATCAAGGTGCTTCGTCCAGCGCAGGTCATGCGTTAGCGTCACACCGAGGTATTTGACCTCCTTCTTGAAGGGGATGTTTCTGCCATAGACAGTGAGGTTTTTCATCTCCCACTTACGGCGCTTGGTGAAAACGACAGCGACAGTCTTAGTGACGCTGATTTTTAGGCCATGCTGTGTAGCCCAGTCGGCCGCCTTGTCGGCGAATTGCTGCATCAGGTTGCGCAGAGTGGCGGGGTCGGGTCCGCTGACGACCGCGGCAACGTCATCGGCGTAGCCCGCCCTGGTGATACTGCTGGGAATGTCAGCGGTTAGAAGTTCGTCCATGACGAGATTCCAGAGAAGTGGAGTTAGCACGCCACCTTGCGGGCCGCCTTTCATCACCGCCCGGGTGAGGGTAACGCCCATAAGTGTGGATGTCACAAACCTTTTGCGGATCATAAAATAAATCCAGCGAACAATGCTGTGTCTTACATTCCTGCGGGAAAGAGAATTTCTGAAGGAGCGGAAGAGGACATTGTCAAATGCTCCTTCGAAGTCAACGAACAACCCGCAAGCGAGTTGTTTGCTAAGGATGGCACTCTCAATTTTGGAGGTAATGGCGTGGAGAGCATGCTCAGTCGTCCTCCCAGACTGGAAGGCGTACTGGTACTTACTGACAGGGTCGGAGCGCAGGTCGCACTCTCGAAGCCTCCACAGGATGAGCCTCTCCATCAGCTTAACACAAAAGGAAGTGAGGCTGATGGGCCGGAAGGATTTCACGTTGGTGTAGTCACCCTTAGCAGGTTTCGGGATGAACACGACTCTGGACATTCTCCAGATTGTGGGAATGTAACCTGTGGTATAACAGTCAACAAGCAATTTAGAGAAAGAATCAGCAAAGTTTTGCAGCTTTAGCGCCTCCTGCAGGATACAGGGGGCGATATTGTCAGGGCCAGACGATTTATACGGTTTAAAAGAATTTGCTGCCAGCTGGAGTAGCTGGGGGGTGGCGCACTGCTGGAAAAGCTTGTGATCACAAGGCCTGTGGTCATCGACCACGTACTCCGGTTCGTCAACCTGCGGAAAGCAGGTGGAGAAAAGAAGATTTAGCGAACCTTCGGCACTGGTAGTGTAGTTACCATCCAGGTGCAGAAGGGAGTTACACTGAGCTAGCGTGTCGTGCCTGAGAGTCCTGACCAGCCGGGCTGTGGGGTGTTGCCCTTCCAGGCCGGCGCAGTAGGCTTTCCAGGTGGTCTTCTTAGCCCTTCGGATAGTACTTTTGTACATCCTCAGAGCAGAGTGGTAGTTCTCCCAGTCCTCTGGAGTATTCGAGCCGTTTGCGAGGCGTTGCAGTCGGCGGGTGTTTTTCTTCATGCGAGTGAGCTCTTGACTCCACCAAGGAGAGTATTTCTTCCTGCAAAACAGCTTAGGGGCGTTAGCGCGTATGGCGGTGTTTAGGATCTCAACGATGGAGTTGCACCGATGCTCAATGCCAGGGAGATCCTCGCTGGAGTCCGGTAAGTTGGCTTCGGTCAGGAGTTTTAGCAGGTCTCTTCGAAAACCTGTCCAGTCGGCCTTTTTCAAATTAAGGCGGTCCCGGTTCTCATGACGGGCTCCGACGGAGCTGATGCTGTACTGAATGTACGAGTGGTCGGAAAGCGATGGGAGGTCATCCCTAACCAGCCAGCTGTGGACCTGATTGAGGGCGTTGTTGGAGACGAGAGTGAGGTCGATAACCTCACGCCGATTAGAGACAATAAATGTGGGTTTGCTGCCTCTGTTGCAAATGTGTAACGAGGAGGAGTTAATGAAATCAATTAGTAAGTCACCGCGCCTGTTAGTATCGCTACTAGACCAGGCAGTGTTGTGGGCGTTAGCATCGCAGCTAACGATAAGCTTCCGATCCTGGAGATTACAGAAGTCCGCCAGCTCCTGCAGGAGGGGGGAGGGACGTCTTCCTGGATGTCCAGGTAAGCGGAAACGAAGGTCAAGTCAAAGACTGAGAAAGTACACATGTCTTTAGAGCAAAACATTGGCATAATAGTGGCCGGGAGGTCGTTTTTGACGAGGGCGATAGCCCTGGGGGTGTCGTTCGCGCAGAGGTACAGAACCTGATAGCCTGGCGGCAGGCAGGTCGGCTTCCCCTTGCGGGTATACGGTTCCTGAATAAGGTAGATGTCAACTTCCTTGTTGGCAAAGGTGCCTGAAAGGTTGCTCGATGCTGCAAGGGCGTGGTGCAGGTTGATCTGAATAATGTGCAGGTTAACAGGTTGGTTCGCCGGCGGCGGATTATTTATTTGGTTGCTGGTGGCAGTGTCATCATTGGGCTGGCCGTTAAGGTTCGCCCTCAGCGCCCCGCTCCTAGTTTGGCACGGGGTTGGGAACGGCATTACTCGTTCCCAGAGCTATCCGAGCTCACGGACTCACCTCGGCGCCGATCGCCGGCTGGACGACGCCTGAGCAGCAGGTGGAAGACGATCTTCCACGCTCCGATGTAGGCGGCAAAATCGTCCTTCTTGAGGGCGTCTTCCCACTCCGCGGAGAAACCCATGTACAGGGTCTTGCCGGGAGCGCCTTTTGCCGGAACCTCCTTGAAGGCCCGGATACCGTCCTGAGGTAGGTCGGGGTTTTTACTGAGGAGCCGGGCGCGGATCTCCTCGATGCTTCTCGAGCCGGAGTAGAAGGCTCGGTAGCGCCTGCAGGGCGGCGGTGGTCGGGCACGCTCAACGACCAAAGGCGGGAGGGCGGTCGTGCAGGTGTCCCAAGAGATGGACACCAGGTTAGCCAGCGCGAGCTCGAGCTGGGCTTCGTCCTTGAAGGCGAGGATGACGCTGCCGTTGGCGTTTCGAATCGCCTCGACTTTGATGTCGAGGGCGTCGTTTTCCCAGAGGAAGTCATCAATCATGCCGATCGATGCTTCCATCTGGGCGGTGGTCAGCGTACCGCTAGCCGCGCGCACGCAGATTTTAAATTTCGGCTCCGTCGCCACTTTGGCGTACGTGCCAGCATTGGCCTCCTTTGGCCTCTTGGGGTCCAGCGAGGGGTCGGTACGCTCGTCTGGCTGCTGCCTTTTCCGCTCAGAGCCAGCCGAGGTTTTATCATCGCGCCTGCGACGGTTGACGACCTGGAAGCCGTCATTTTGAGACGCCCCTGTAGCGGGGGTAGAGGTGGACGCACCTGAGCGAGGTGCGGGGGTTTCCGCGGGATTCGCGGCAGAATCAACCTCCATGTTGGAGGGTTGGGGGATTGACGGACCCCCGGCCGCGGGAATTGACGGCTCCCGAGCCGTGTCAGATGGTTTTGATTTATCCATGCAGAGTAGGCTGAAATGGAAATGGAATTTTGGTGGTTATGATTCTCAATTTGCTATAATGATTTTTCTCCACATTCATTCGTTCTACCTTCCAGCAATTTCCTTTCTATAATACGATACAGTTTGTCCCTATTCTCGTACCCCAAGGCTACTGAGGCATGAATACGAGCTAGGTAGGAACACAGGAAGAACTCTCTCAGCTAGTAAGTCTACTATCGCAAGAGCCATCCACTATGCTCATTAATGCTCTATCTTGTCTATTATCGATCGAAGACTGGCTGTGCTACAGTTGAGCTCTCTTACTTTGATCCCGCTATGTTCTCAAGCATCTGCGCTCGCATTGCTTCTGTTCGAAATGACTCCAAAACTCTATTGGCTTGGCCATATGCTTCACAGAATAGTTGTCTATCCTGACTACGACTAAGGTAGAGAGGGTAAAGAGGCAGTGCTGAAAAAGTTGCTTGCCAATTTCCGCTCTATAGTTTATTCGAAGTTTCTTTCTCTTGCAGCAGAACTCAGCCGCATTTAGGCCAGGACTCGTTTGGATGAGGATTTGGGAGCCTTGCTGTTCCCCATCTGTGGTAAAGCATAGAGGTGGCAGTGGCATGTGGACACGAATGGAAATCGATTTGGAACTCCTAAACAGGCGCATAGATGTGGAGGGATATCTGGAGAGGCCCATCGAAGCGAAAGGCTTCCGAGAGTAGGCAGTGTCTTAGCTTCAGTCACGCTCAAAGTCTACTCCACTCTACTCATCGATTGTGTGACCCAATGAAGACCTACTTGCTCATTCATTGTCTTGGAATTCAATTTCTGCTGTTTGATTTTGGACGGCAGCGCGCGAAAAAACGTCTCACAGATTCCTGATTCAATTTCTGACAACATTGCCTCGTAGTTGTCGTGGCAATTTTTTGTTGCTAATGAAAAATATGAGAATAATGACACTTTCTATCATGTAAACCAGTTCTGAAGAAAACAAGAGCTCTGTACACCCGAACACTGAAGAGCGTTTTAGAAATGATTGACGCTTCCTAATAGCTTCTTCAAAACTTTTTTGCGTGTGTCTCTCAAACTCATCCGACTAGCTCTGCTGACCTGCTTCCTAAGTTAGATTTTCCCAGCAAAACAGGCTGAGCTCAGTCTGCAGGAGGTCGAAATACTGCGGCAAAAAACGACAGCTCGATTCGCGTTTTTTCCCCAAGCTAATTACTTCGTTCAAGGTCCGTGTAATCTCGCCCTCTCCGAAGTGACCTTTTGCATATGGGATGACAGGCAAATCATTCGCTTCAACGTCTTTCTTTTCTGCTTCTTGACTGAACACGCGGATAGCGGAGATGGAATAGCATAGAAGAAGCTCATTCTGAGACAGATCGCATCACTGCAATCAATTTCCGGGCTTGCAAAGCAGCCTGTGTGTCGTAAAGTTATTTTTGGGAAATAAGAAAAGCAAAGTTTGTTGAGCTTAGAGCAATAATGAATGACTGACTCTGTTGTGCGAGAATTTCCGCATGCAGCAGGGCAGGCAGGTTTCCTGTGTCCCGTGCCAATCTACGGCAGCCTCCAGCCACTGGTCAGTAGGGATTTAGCTAATTCGCCCTTCAAGCGTGTCTATCTGCTTTTTTCAAGCATTGCTTGAACTAAAAGTGCTCCTAGCAACTGCAGCACAGTGGCAGAAGCGATATGAACAACTATGTTGGTTTTATTGGGATTACCATTCATAACACCGCAGTTGTCACTATTCCTGCAATAGTGAATTCGCAATCAGTTTTTTTACTTTATACTTTACAGCAGAGGTCGGCTCTTTTTACCCTCAAAGGCCAGATAGAGAACCTAGTGCATGACTGCGGGCCAGAGGAGGGAAGAGAGGAGAAGGAATAGAGAAGAGAGAAGAAAGAAAAAAGAAGGGAGAGGACGGGGAATAAAAGAGAATAGAGGAGAGATTAAATAGGAAAGGAGAGAGGAGAGAAGAGAAGAGGAGAGAGGAGAGAGGAAAGAGGAGAGAAGAGAAACGAGAGACAAGAGAGGAGAGAGGAGAGAAGAGAGAAGAGAGAGGAGAAAGGAGAGAGGAGAGAAGAGAGAGCAGAGAGGAGAGAGGAGTTTAAAGAGAAGAGAGAGGAGAGAGGAGAGAGGAGAGAGGAGAGAGGAGAGAGGAGAGAGGAGAGATGAGTGATGAGAGAGGAGATTAAAGAGAAGAAAGAGGAGAGATGAGAGATAAGAGATGAGAGAGGAGAGCAGAGAGAGGAGAGAGGAGAGCAGAGAGAGGAGAGATGATAAGGAGAGAGGTGATTAAAGAGAAGAGATCTGAGAAGAGACTCGAACCTTGATCGGGCCCGCACTGCTATTGTGAAGTTTCAAAGGACCCGAGGGCCGCAGTTTACCGACACCTGCTTTACAGCATGGTTTGCTTGATTTGGCTTAACATTAACACTCCTCACAGTTAAAGTCACCCTGTCAGTATTAATTACTGTTCTTCTCCTGTACGTTTCTCCCAACCTCCGTCTCATGCGAGATTTCGTATAGATTTAGTTTGCTAAGTCCAACCAATCTATCACAGATATATAAGTTAATTTCAAGCTCGGCAATGCAGCTTCATCAGTTCTGCTTGAGCAGTCAGCCCCGGGAGGCAGTTTACGAGTAAAGACCTACATAGTCCGACTCTAATTAATTCGCTATTTCTGCCGCTCGAGATCCATAAGCCCCAGATAAGGAAAAACAGCAAAGCGATGCGTTGATGAAATTCGGTTTTATTTAGAGTTCGTTGCTCCATCTTTTTCGCTACTCGGCGGCCCAGCTCATGATCTGAATAATTAATAAGCTTTTTGCCAGCTGAGCAGATGCCCGAAGATGAGCTAAGAAAAACGATGACTCTGACTTGACTGTGTTGACTATTGCTTTTGCAGAACATTGCAGCAAAGCTCTACTCTTGAGGCTGACTGCATTGGCTCTGGTCCTGCGCACAAATATAATGGCCACTTCAATCATGACAACCACTAATTCAGAATGACAGCCTCTCTTCGACGATTTCATTTTTCTTGCATTCTGCTTGGTTTCTCCTTGAGTCTTCTTCTTTTTCTTTGAAGTCACCTAGAAAGGCCGCAAATGAGACGTACTTGCGGGATATTCACCTCAGGATAGCGTGAAGGCGCAGGACTGCAACTGATTGCTAAGCTAACTTGATTGTGGATGGAAGGAAGGAAGGAAGGAAGGAAGGAAGGAAGGAAGGAAGGAAGGAAGGAAGGAAGGAAGGAAGGAAGGAAGGAAGGAAGGAAGGAAGGAAGGAAGGAAGGAAGGAAGGAAGGAAGGAAGGAAGGAAGGAAGAAAGGAAGGAAGGAAGGAAGGAAGGAAGAAAGGAAGGAAGGAAGGAAGGAAGGAAGGAAGGAAGGAAGGAAGGAAGGAAGGAAGGAAGGAAGGAAGGAAGGAAGGAAGGAAGGAAGGAAGGAAGGAGAAAAGGAAGAAAGGAAGGAAGGAGGGAAGAAAGGAAGGAAGGAAGGAAGGAAGGAAGGAAGGAAGGAAGGAAGGAAGGAAGGAAGGAAGGAAGGAAGGAAGGAAGGAAGGAAGGAAGGAGGGAAGGAAGGAAGGAAGGAAGGAAGAAAGGAAGGAAGGAAGGAAGGAAGGAAGGAAGGAAGGAAGTTTTTTGAGTATCCAGCCTGCTCAGAGCTATTCAAACCATTGCCGACGCGGAACAGACACAAGCGTTCTTTATTTGCATCTCTTCCATAGAAGCGAGCTTCAAATGGAAAAGACAGACCATCAGTTTTGAGGCAGAGAGCAAACTTTCAGTTTACAGGCCAAACTGCACACGAATGCTGCATAACCCAGCAGAACCGTTGTTGTTTGAACCCAACAAACGCAAACACACCCGCGTGTGTGCAGTGCGTGACTTCTTCTGACCCAGTTAATAGACGAAGCAAAAATTCTGAACTTGGAACACTAATAAAGACGCCTTTAAATAATGAATCACTTAGATACTTTTCAAGGAGACTGCCAAGAGTTTGTGCTCTTTATCGTGAGATCGAAGCAATCATAACCAAGTTACTAAGGCAGAAACTATCTATAATTTTTATCAACCATAATATTATAATCCTATGGATGAATTGAATTCCATTTTCAATTAATTTTATTGAGAATAGCTAAAGGACTTTGGAAATTGCCCGTGGAAATGCCAAGGATCTGTACTTTTTAACTTTTTCATTTGGGCAGCCTAGTGGAAGTTATTAGAGAGAGGGCAACGGAGGGCCAGCATATCTGTCCTCCCCATTCCTTTCTGCCTCTCCCTTTCTCCATCTCTTTCCGTCGCATCAGGGAATATCCCCTTTGTGCAGCGCACGGAATAAAATAATTCGCGCAAAGTATGGAATTAGGCAAACGGACAATTCGCTGTATGCTTGTGCGTGCATTGAATGCCGGCATTCCAATGGGGTGTGCAGATCCCATGCATCTTCCGACCCTCAGTGCCATTTGTCTGCACTTCCAGGCTATACAGGCAGTGCAGAAGTTATGCATATCGAAATAGGCAAGTACTGATGACACCGTGTGCTTTTTGTCGCATTTAATGCAGTTGTGTTTGCTGTGCCCTCTCTAGCTGCGGATGAGTCTGGGGTTTCCCTGCTATTGTTGACACAACCAGTGCAATCTGTTTAACCAAAGCACACAATCTGAACTTTGCAGTGGCTACTCATAGATTGCTTTTAGCAAATTGAATCGACAAAATGATGAAAAAAGTCAAAGCTGCTTATCTCAAGCTGAGATTCAAATTTGAGTTTACAAGATTCAAGGCAGCTTTATAAAGATTTCATGCTGGAGTTCAGGTGATTTAGTGCCTAGAAATCATTGATTAATCTGGGGATTTTGAACCCGAACAGCATTCTCATCCAGCTGCAGAGAAGCAGATTTGAGTGTCTTAGTGCCAATTTGTCAAAGCCAAAGCTTTCTCAAAATTAAAAAGGCTCCCCAAGGGACTCGCTAATCCGCTGCAGTCGCCTTTGACCTCGCTGCTTCCTTCCTAACTCAATCAGCCTCAGGTGGCTCGGAGATTAGCCAAGTGCCCCCTCCCCTTAACTTCCCTCCTTTGCTTCACCTCTCGACTCGCTCGACCCGGTGAGTTCCCTGTTTGGCTCAGCAAGCCGCCGCGGCCTGCGCAGCTGAGCACGATAGAAATCAATGCGCACTCGAGCCGCGGTCTTATCCATCCATCTCAGGCGCCACGCCATTCGAATAGCAAAGCGTGAGAGAAAAAATTGCCGTTCAGCCCGATGCTTTTTCTCCCATCCATTACAAAATTCTTAGCGAGTGCGCAGCGGCTGTGTGCCTGACAGGCCAGAGTGCAGCAGTGCAGCCAGGATTAGCGGGAATTTCAAAGGGGGTCAGGCAAAGAAGAGAAAGGAGTAGAGGGAGAAGGGGAGAGAGGCGACTCAAGAATGCTCTCGGTCCATGCCCAGCTTCTTCTGCGGATGATAGAAGAAGGGAGAGAGATGGAGAGCAGAGAAAATGAAAGTAGAAAGAGTGGAGAGCGGGAGAAAAGGACAAGCTGAGAGGTGCAGTGAAGAGGCGGCCGAAGTCATTTCACAGGAAAGCCGCCCCCCTCAATTCCAGCCGTTTCCACCCCACTGCTTCCAGGAAGGCTCCGGCTTCAGAATAAAGCCATGCCGTCTGAGAGCTGCACAGAATGGCCGGCCTTTGCCCTCGATCTTCTCCTTCCTATTTTTCTCCCCCAACCCGACTCTCTTTCCAGTTGCTTTGAAACAATCCAGCTGATTTTCCTTCCTCGTCCCTCGACTGTAAACCCTAGGGATCTGATCCTATTTAAGAAATCAACTCAGGAAATGCGAAATGCTTTGATAAAATGCTGGTCGATTCCTTGTTTAATTACTTAATTGAGGGCAACTAAGTACGAGCGTACTTCGATTTTAATTTGGGAATGCTTCTACGAGTATTCTTAGCCCGTAGCCCAGTGGTCTAGCGCAGCGCTCTGATTTGCCAGCGGCCCAGGCTCGATTCCCAGTGCAGTCACATTAACTTTGGTGCTGAATTGGAATCTCGGCTTGGCTCTGCTCGTGCAATTAACACCCTTGAGAGCCAGCCCACAAGGCACAGTGAAGTGTACATGCCTAACGATAAATAAAGCTAGGGCCGCTGTACACTCCTGTGTGAGTGCCTGTGCGTATGACTGCGTACGTATCCGCGCGCTTGTGTGCCTGCTCAGGGAAGTCGGCGGAATGGGCAGTAATGCCTCTCGCCGGTTGTGTGACAATGTCGCTTAAAGTGCGCCAGGGTGCACACAGCCCCCAATGTCTCTACCTGTAATAAAAATTTCTATTCTTATAACATTACACTCGCACACTTTCCCGTCTTTCCCGCAGGTGCACCCTGTGAATTGCCCCAGAAACGGCATGACGTCCGGCTTGAGCGACTCCTCGCCAGTCAGCTCGCACACAATGGACAAAGTGAAGATTGCTAAGGTCTCGCTTGAGTCCTACTACCATAACCTGGCTGCTCAGCACAAGGAGCGACGGACCAGGTACCAGCTGCTTGAGCAGAGAATGGAGGACGAAGGCCTGAGCAGTGAACAGGCAAGTACATTAATGGATTCTGTGCGGTCAAGTTGTCCGTGAGCTGGATTAATAACTCGTACTCCTTTCATCTGGCCCTCAGGTTTTGCTGCCACTGCTTATATATAGTTTAGAATTCATCCCGTTGAGAGTTCATCCATTGATTGCATTTGGTTTCAGTCATGTTGTGCCAGGTGTTTACAAGCATGTACGAGTATCTCTCAGCTCTTGGATTCGAATATTTCAATTCAATCTCTATCATGGATTTCCTGCAGAAGGACGAGCGTCGCCACCAGCACGCGATGAAGGAGACTGAGTTTCTCCGGCTAAAGCGCGCTCGCTTAACCGTTAATGACTTCGAGGCGCTAAAAGTGATCGGCAAGGGCGCCTTTGGCGAGGTGCGTCTAGTTCAAAAACGAGACACCGGGCACATTTACGCAATGAAAATCCTGAAGAAGGTAGACATGCTACAGAAGGACCAGATCGCCCACGCCAGAGCTGAACGAGACATCCTGGTTAAGGCTGACAACGAGTGGGTAGTGAAGATGTACTACTCGTTTCAGGACGGATCCAACCTCTACCTGGTGATGGAGTTCCTGCCAGGTGGCGATATGATGACCCTGCTAATCAAGCGGGACACCCTCACTGAGGACGAGGCCCAGTTCTACATCAGCGAGTGCATGCTGGCTCTGCACTCCATCCACAACCTGGGCTTCATTCATCGCGATATCAAGGTGAGGAGGAGGACGCATAATGTGAACACAGGGTAGCCTTTCTTTATTCTGAAATTTTTCTGTACTTTTAAATTAATCATCAACTTTCAACGAAGTTTCTGTCATGTCTCACTTCATAGGGACGAGGGCTAGTTCGGACTGGGAAGCTTGAAATTTATCAGAGTCCTCACAAATTCTCTATTTTAAGCCGGACAACCTGCTGATGGACAACCGTGGCCACCTCAAGCTGTCAGACTTCGGTCTGTGCACCGGCCTGAAGAAGTCGCATCGCACCGACTTCTACAAGGACTTGTCGCTGGCGGAGCCGTCGGACTTCTCCTGGGCCTCCATGGACAGCCGGCGCAAGGCGGAAAGCTGGAAGTCGCGGCGACGACAGCTTGCCTACTCTACCGTGGGAACGCCTGATTACATTGCGCCAGGTGAGACGGATGATGGATGGATGGATGCAGCGTTATCATCTAGGTAGAGATATGGTAGGTGAGGGATCACAGGCATAGCAGTTAAAGATGTTAAATTAAAAATGAAACGAAGCTTAGACTCAAAGTCGATGGCTAGTTCCTTAGTTTCGAATTGGATCAAAAGTGAATTAATAGTTCAGTCGGGTGGGCTTTCAGGGATAAAACCTTATCCAAGCCCTTATTGCAGTCAGCTTAGCGGCAATTTCACCAAATAAACGCCCCCATCTGTTGCCCGCAGAGGTGTTCACGCAGCAGGGCTACACCAAGAGCGTGGACTTCTGGTCATTGGGCGTGATCATGTACGAGATGCTGATCGGTTTTCCGCCTTTCTGCTCCAACAGTCCTCAGGAGACCTACAAGAAGGTGATGGCT
Source organism: Macrostomum lignano (assembly GCA_002269645.1). NCBI lineage: Eukaryota > Metazoa > Platyhelminthes > Macrostomidae > Macrostomum > Macrostomum lignano. The sequence goes on along the minus strand of NIVC01001558.1, from coordinate 204,780 downwards.
TGGAAGGAGACCTTGGCGTTCCCTGCCGAAATCCCCATCAGCAAGCAGTCCAAGGACCTGATCCTGCGCCTCTGCTCGGACGCGGAGCATCGACTCAGCGATATCGACGATGTGAAAGCGCAGCCCTTTTTCCAAGGCGTTGACTGGGAGCACCTGAGGGAGCGACCGGCAGCGATTCCCATCAATGTGAAGTCGATTGACGACACCTCCAACTTCGACCAGTTCCCCGATGCCGACCTCACTTGGCGTAAGAATGCTAAGCTGTTTAAGAGGGGCGTAGCCTTATGTGCCAGCGGCCTAGGCTCGATTCTAAGTGCAGTCACATTTGAATGTCGGCTGGGGTCTACCCGTGCAATTAACGCCCTTCAGGGCCAACCCCCAAGGCACAGTGAAGTGTACATGCCTAACGATAAATAAAGTTAGGGCCGCTGTACACTCCTGTGTACGACTGCGTATGACTGCGTACGTATCCGCGCGCTTGTGTGCCTGCCCAGGGGAGTCGGTGGAATGGGCAGTAATGCCTCTCGCCGGTTGTGTGACAATGTCGCTTAAAGTGCGCCAGGGTGCACACTGCCCCAGCCTCTAATAAAGAATGTAAAGCTAGTTGAATTTCATTTATTATACTATCTATAAGATAATTAAAAATTCTGTATGTAAAACCTAAGCGGTTGAGATTGGATTCTCTTGAAATTTCTTTGAATTCAAAATATAATATTGTTTTATTTGACCATTCATGTCAGCAAGTTAACCCATTATGCTCAACAAAATAGTACAAGGATATTTGCATTAAACTTCAGCAAATTCAGTTACCAAGGACCGCGAGCGCGACCGTTGCAAGAAAGACTTAGCCTTCATTAACTACACCTACAAGGCGTTCGAGAGCTTCACAGACTCTCCAAGGCACAGGCCAGTGCTGGCCAGCCTTCCTGGTGCCGCGGCTGTCATCACCTCATAGGGGACAGCCGTGCTGGACAGTCACTGCGCGGATAGTGAGCTGTAAAAATACGAACAGACTAAAGTAGTTTTCCGCTCGTCACCATTCGTTGTTTATACAGTCCGGACCCCCTACCTTCTCTGGAGTTTGAAATCCGCATTATACTACTAACAATATCAATTACCATCAATCCCGCACAAATGTCTACTCGTTCAATCTTTCAGTCTAGATGCGCAATTCAATGTGTCTCGTGCTTTCTGTGTTTTACTTGCAAGACAGTACGATGCAAGTTATTAATGTATAAGCGATTCAAAAAGGCTTAGATATAGTTATCTTAGCCAAAATTATGGTGATTGTGAAGTGTAATAGTTCTGATTATAGCTCGTAGACAGACTAAATGATCTATTTTTATTTGTCACTAAATTGCTTTGCGGTAAGCGACCCCCGAAACAGCAAGCTAAATCAAGCAGTGTGAAAATGCAACTCCATATTTTGCATCCCAGCAAGATAGGAAATATTCGTTTCCGTTACCTGTGCTCCTTACCCACTTGGCTACACATATCAGCAGGATATTTTTGCCCTATTTTCGTACCCGCTTATTTTATGGAAATGAATCCGGCAAGACCAAGCACCCATGCGCACAAAGCATTATTCCCAAGCACGCCTATAGTGTATCAGCGTCGAGCACACAATTCTATCCAAATGGAGATACGGCGCTGCATTTTGATGCGTTTATATGGATAAACCTGTCGCTATATTCAACTTTCACGTTTTCATTCTTTGTTTAGAAGGCGAGGCAGGTCAATATGGCTGCTTGCTGCTCTTCCAGCGTCATTATTGGCATTGTTATCTGTAATTCGCTCACTTTTTGCTTTTTTGTGTTTATTTGTTGTGTAATTTTATTTTCTGTAACAAGCTGCTCTCGGTTTTGGGGCTGACCCTATTGAGGTCAGATTTGGCACGAAATTTAGTCCATGTAACTCCAGCAATTAGCTCCTTTCCGTGTACACAAATATAATAATATGCACTTTAAATAGCATTAAATTGTGTTCGTTACCGGTAGTGTTCGTCTGGAGCATTATATTTTCGATACTTACTGACACGCTAGGCACTACTTTCCCAAGTAGAACACATAGCAGCAACTGTGCGCACAGCAAGCATTATTTTTCAAAAAAAATACTAGAAATACTAAGGAAGCAGAGAAGCGAAAGTCAGAAAAAGAGAATAAGGCAAGTAGGGTTTAGCCATAGACTACAGTTATTTACACCACAGTTAGCCATAGACTACAGTTATTCAGACAACAGTTAGGCATAGACGACATTATTTAGACAACTGTTAGGCATAGACTACAGTTATTTAGACCACAGTTAGCCATAGACTACAGTTATTTAGACAACAGTTAGGCATAGACTACAGTTATTTAGACCACAGTTAGCCATAGACTACATTATTTAGACCACAGTTAGCCATAGACTACATTATTTAGACCACAGTTAGCCATGGACTACATTATTTAGACCACAGTTAGCCATAGACTACAGTTATTTAGACCACAGTTAGCCATAGACTACAGTTATTTAGACCACAGTTAGTCATAGACTACATTATTTAGACCACAGTTAGGCATGGACTACATTATTTAGACCACAGTTAGCCATAGACTACAGTTATTTAGACCACAGTTAGCCATAGACTACAGTTATTTAGACCACAGTTAGCCATAGACTACATTATTTAGACCACAGTTAGCCATAGACTACAGTTATTTAGACAACAGTTAGGCATATACTACAGTTATCTAGACCACAGTTAGCCATAGACTACAGTTATTTAGACCACAGTTAGCCATAGACTACAGTTATCTAGACCACAGTTAGCCATAGACTACAGTTATTTAGACCACAGTTAGCCATAGACTACAGTTATCTAGACCACAGTTAGCCATAGACCATCCTGACATCCCAGGTTATAAAAGCCTGAGAACAAAGACAGGTTGGGCCATAGACTCGCTGAGAAAGTCGTCTTAGAGACAAGAATATAGAGGATTAGTCTGACACTGATGATAACAGAACACTTCTTCTGCTGATTCGAAGGTCTACCGCTGTACGTAGTCAACTGAAGGTTCACTGTATCCATGCAAAGTCGTCTCTCACAAAACTCTGCAGCTGTTAATTGCAAGTTTGGGCGTCCAACCTTCTGCTTGCTTGTCAGAAATTCGAACTTTTTCCTTGTCTTTCCCCGAAGTTAATGGTCTAGCATGCTCATACTACTTAAAAGTACTTGAATTTGTTTAAACTCTGCAACAGACTTGATTTTTACAAAAAATATCTTGGACCAAAGCATGGGACGGAGCCATTCATTGAAGTGTTCCAGAGTAATGACAGGCAGCCTTTGCTGAGCTGTTTGGTTCTCAACAGCAGACATCGGCCGGCCTTATCAATCTGGCCTCGGGGTGAGCGGATGAGCCGCAGTGAGAAGCGCAGGACGCAGATGATTCTGGGCGATAAACTCAGATTACAAGTTATAGCCCTTGATCCCTTCATCAGGGAGGCTGGCAGACTGGTTGAGCAGCCGAGACCGGCTCTCATCGGGCGGCTGCTCTCCATCTTCTGCTTGTTTATATCCCCCTGGAATTTTATTCCCAGAGAAGACGGACGAGACCGGCCTGCTAGAGGGGAAATTAGACTCAAATACGCTACAAAGGGATTGGCCGGCGCTCCTTTAGAAGGCAGGGGAGAGAGGGACTGCAGCTGGCTATCCGGGATCAGCTGAGAGCCGAGTGGAATTAAGCTGGCAGAGAAGTTGATAAGACTGAATCATTCCAGCTTCTTCTTTTGGGACACAAGAATATATTGAAAGATGAATCAATATTGCAAATTTGGTTTCTGAGGCTGCTTTCAAAAGAAAATATTGACAAAAATATTAAACAATTATTCTATTATGCGAAGTGATAACTTTGTACTATAAAACTACTAGTTACTAATTTCAAACCCGTATCACTATAACGGCATAAAACCGATTGAAAAAAGGTACCGAACATTTTATTTGCAGTCAGACTAAAGAGGCGAACTCTTTAGATTGCATGCTTCCGAGAGTTCAGTCTAAATCCCCCAATGCATGGTAAACAAACAACAAAGGATCTGTCTGTTTACTTGTTGTTAACGGAGGGATTGTATCCGAGGGGGTTGTAGCGTCGGACTCACGACTGAAAGGTTGGGGGATCGATTCTCGACCTACTCAGAGCAATTTGTGTACTCAGACACTTGACTCTGCATTGCTTCAGTTCACCCAGCTGTAAAATGGGTGCCAGCATTAGCTGGGGAAATTGAGGCAGTGTGTGGCGACCCCCCAGTCCTTGGACTGAACAGCCGTACGCAGCCTTCAGATGCGCCTCGCAATAGCTGCGGCTGAGCTGTCGGTTGGACATCTGGCCATTGGGTCAGGTGTAATCAAATTTTATGATTCTTATTATTATCATTATTACTATTTTGTTTATGAATTATGAAGAACGTCTTGACTCTTACGAGCTATTACTCGTTCCTTTTTTAAACATTTCAAAAACATGCTTAAAAGATTTGGTCTAGATTAGACGCTACGTTCGATCTTCTCAAAAATAAGGTGGACGCCGGCCGGTAGGCAGCGGATATTTTTTCATTTCGCTAGTGTATTTACTTTGTAGTATGCTGTCTAGTAGAGAAATCTATTTTTTCCCTACCGATTTTGTCTATGGCGCGACCCCCCATTCAGCGCTATGCATTCTCGGGAGCATGCTCTGATTGAGTAGAGCAGGCCACGCTAGGTTTCCGAAGAAGCATTTTTGTGTCTGGTTTACAACAAGCATCGGTAGCTCTCCATTTCTTTACCGGTAAGCATTGCTTGCTAGGCCTAATCAAGCCTGAACGAGTCACTGTCTCAAAGACGTGCTAATGACTTCTCATCGCCCTGCCCGTGAGCTGTCAACTTCCTCAAAGCAATGCAATGCCGCCCCTTACCAATCAAAATCGTCTTTTTCCTTTTCCCTCCCGCTCCAGCTCGAGTGTCCATCTCAGCTCAAGCCTCAGCTCCCTTCTAAACTCTTTTGCACGTTTCTCCACCCGGGAAAATCAATGTATAATCGTTGCGGGCCTGTCCTCTCGGTCTGCTCCTCTCGAAGCTTGCCAGCGACCTCACCTTTGAGACACTTGACTTACGGATGACCGAAGACCTTCTAGGGTCATGGGGATAGGACAAGAAAGGGACGAAAAAAGTAAGGGAAATTTCGCATGCCCGCGACAACCCCATTGGCTTGTCTTGCCCAGCCAGCTTGCCCGCAGTAACTAAGCCAATTACTCCCGCAGTCTGCAGGCATCTGGCACCGCCAGCAGCATGCCGCCTCCGAGACTGGTCAGTCCCCGACTCATCTTAACGCGTGAGTGGCAACGCAAGAGGCTGGCTATAGAGAGAGAAGGAGTGTTCTTTGAGAATGCGATCTCGCCCACTGCATCACTGACGGACCCCTATGCGGTCTCGCGGGTTTCACCGAGCATTTTCTATTCAAGAATTGTATTCGAGCATCACATTCCTTGCAAAACATTCTCCCTACTGTTTTGTAGCCGCGCGCGTGTCCAGACTAGCGTGAAATGCCGCCCATCCAGTTGGCTTTGATTGAGAGCGCTTCCTTCATTCCGTCTGGGCTCCTCCGAGGCCTTTTTTGTAATGCCTCTCATTTTCGGCCTCTCGTTGAGTCTTCAACACTGGCAATCTTTGGTGATGCGAATAAACTCTTTATTTAGCTGTCAATCTAGTCTAAATCGTGAATAATGAGGCACCGTTGTGACCATCTTTGTCACAAAATAGACCAAATATACCCTGGTTGTGTTTCGGTGATCTGCAATTACCTTAGTAAATAATTGATCATTGCCCTTAGCGCTTCTTTTCGATGCTTTGGGTCGGCGGGGGTTTCGGGAAATATGCTACAAATGTAACGCACAAGTTGCAGGACAGGTAATCACAGGGTTGCGTCCCTAATTATAATCCTCGTTTCCTGTTGTCGTACTGTCTTTCAGAAAAGCCAGTAGCTGAATATTATTGCTATTCTGGCCTTTCTTGTTTTATGTGCTTTTTTTCCAAATAAAGTCAAAACAACAAGTTCAACTTGTTGAATTGCAAGCACAAAGCCAGGGCAGAAAACCTTTTTTTACCAAAGTCCACCGAGTTTAGCTTGGTGCCCTAATTAAACAATTCTAAGAACGAAGCAGTTTTGATAGCGACTACAACTACAGGTTGGCTGTTACTATGAAACACTCAGCAGCAGGGTCAGGCCTGCACACTGCGGTACCGGACAAGATCTCCTGCCATTGGTCGGCAATTATCCTAGCGTTTCTACCTAACAAAGCATGCCTTCTTATTACATACTGGCAGCCAAGGCTAGCAATCGGTGCAACAGAAGAGATTCAAGCCCGGACTGAAGCGCAAAAAGGTAGCTTCATTGAGAAATATTTGCTTTTCCACAAAAGCAGTCACCGAGGCCACACTGTAAGTGCTACATCTAAAATCAGTTGTCTTTTTTTAATTTCTCCGTCTGGCATCCATACACGATCCTGATCACGCTGGTGTTGCATTAGCGACAATTTACTCGTAGTTGGCCTAGTAGTTTTCATACGAGCTAACTTGCACGCTTTGTGTACACTGATTAGACAAGATGTACTTGAAGCAGTGTATAGGCGTATTTAGCAAACATAATTATACGATAAAATCATAAGGTTAAATATATATTAAAAACGTAAAAGATGCGCACAGAAGAAAGCACACAGCTTATATTACAGCAGCTGTAGGCGGTCTCCATGCTAAAAGGCTAAAAGATAAATGCTAGACGAATACCTCGAGATTCGCGGTATCCAATAAACAATCAATTTAAACTGTTCGGTCAAGGGGGTCCTTGAAGAATGGCGGTGCCGTGCGGCTAAAGCACTCAGACTGCTGCAGTGCGATTCGTGGGGGGGCAGCTGGAGGGATGCAAAACTGCGCAACCACCCAGCGCAATCAATCCGTGCTGCAAACGGATCCTCCTTCATATCCCCGCCATCCGCTGTCCCAATGCGCAGAGTGTCAGAGTTGACAAAGCGGGGGCCGCTGCATCCGGCATGCAAGAAATCAGAGCCCGCGGATGGGTTGTCCCAGTTGCTGGAGGAGGACAGAAAGTGAGGAAAAATGACTTGAAGTGGGTCTAAGCTGTGGGCTAGACCATAAAAAGAGACCAGTCAATCTTTCTGCTGTCAAGACTTTCTGCTACAATTCCGGAGAAAAGCAATGATTTGTCGGTCGGGCAACCCCATTGAAAGATTCAAATAAATTTTCCTTAATTCTTTATAAACAGCTAGCTAAATGATTAGTTTACAGTTCCTGCCGCACGCTTCTGAGCATTGTTACATGCCCATTAGCTGCTTGAATGAGTCAACTGCTCAACATGGGAAATTTCTCACGCATCTGCTGCGGTATTTTGGAAAGCTCAGGTCGAGTTGTTGGCTAGCAACAGACTCTTATGTTTATGGCCCCGGTTAACGGCTTGAATAGTTTTGCAGATTAACCAACTGGCTTTCAAAACTGCATTATAACTCTCATTTTGCCACATTATGGAGCAATAATTCTCTCTTTAGGTGCTGACCCTGCAGCGCAATGCTACAAATAATAAGTATGCTTGTTATTTTAAAAGAAACGCAAAATACACTTGCAGGGCTTCACAGGACTTGCTTATCTACGCCCGTATCTAAAACTGCCTGGTAGATCCTCTCCTAAGGCCCTACATGTACCTGCAGCGCTGGTCCCAGATAACGCTACTACACTCGTATGGATAATTCCTCTTCTGCCACTCGCTCTTTAAATTGCCACTCCGTTTCGACTATAAGATATCGAGTGCAGCTTAGCATAGTACTGTACCGAGTTCAGGAAATACCAGTCTGATATGTCACCGCATGTGGCAGCCATCGAATTGAGTACGTGGCAACACAGCTCGCGGAAATTCGATACGTAGCAATGGCAACTGAAAAAAACTATAGTCACTTTTGCAGACCTGATATGGCTTATCGAAAAATATCTTTCAAGGAAATCGAAATGCAAAATCTGAGCTGGCTGTAATCTCGTCACCCGACATTAATTGGGGTCTGTGCCCGTTAAGCAACTGTTGCTTAGGTTAGTTGCTGTGAAAACTTCTTGCTCGCATGAATGCAGAAGTTGCAGACGCGCAGTTTAACTGTATATTGCACTCTGTTCAGCCGGCTTAGCAACAAGATTGGCACCGTCACGAGTATTTTCTATTTAGTCCCTTTGTAGACCTCTAGACCCTGAGAAGCCCCCCCCCCACGGCACAGCATGGGGTTGGGGCGCGCATGCCACGGGAAAAGCTACTAAGGAGAAACTTGTGCTGCAGTCAGTCAGATGGGAGCCCCTGACTAGCTGGCGTCCTTTAGCCAACAAGGCCTGTTACCGAGGCCCATATAGAGGTAAGTATGGGAGGAACCGCCTGCCCGGAGACAGCAGCGCCCAGTTTGGTACAGTCAGTCTCAATTAACCAAATACCGGCGTCTCCGCACCTTTCAGGCCGGCACCTTCCACAAAAGTTGCTTGTCCCTCGGTACTGTGTTGTTTTTCTATTCTGCGGTATCTGCCTCTGCCCATCTATTGCACAGGAAAACACAGCTCCAGTGCAATAGCTATCCATGTGTCGCGGCAAGCCTGCGCATTATTTGAACGGCATTTGATGCAAAAAAGTTGGGGCCGCCTGTCCTCCCTTCATCCCAGCGCGGCGTGGGGTCCCCCTGTAGCCAGCGTCTCTGTCATCCCTTCTGTGACTGCACGGAGATTTGATAAACCCGCTCGGACAGACGATGACCGCCTCTGATCGGAGCCGTTGAGGTATTTCTTTAGTTTGGATGATAAAAATTTGCCATGACTAACTCAGGCTTGCAATGGGAGCGCATTTATCAATGTTATAGTTATGAATAGCTTGACAGTATAATAAAATATCCTACAGGAAGGAGAACAGGGCACCGATATTTAGGATTTGTGAGGTATTTTCCTACAGTATAATCATAGACCCGCCTCACAGTCACAAGCAGAACTGGGACTGGGCAATCCAAAAAGGAGCACCCAGTGCAAAAATCCATGGGAACTGCTGGATCCCCAGCCACCTGTTGTTAGCATTGCTCAAAGGAGTTGGAGCAGCCGATGGGATGGGTGCTTGGCTTTTTAATATGTTGGCTCCTTTGCCTGGATTTATTCGCGCTGTGTGGACTGAGGGAAGAAGAGACTTCTGCAGCACAAGCCATGAAGACTTGCCGTTGGGAAAACTGAGCCGACTTGGCCCCCACGCAGTGAGTGGACTCTCCATCATAATGTTTGCTCATTTTAACCCGGCCCGAGGCAAAACTCAAACATCGCCCGATGAGCTCCAACAAAGCAGGTCTTGCCCCCGAAAGTTGAAGCCGTCAACAGTTACGAATATTGCTAGCCAAATTGGGTCCTACCTCACAAGTGATTGCGCTCATTGGGAATCAGTAGGTAGGAAAGTTTCATCAAAATCATTTGCAGAATTCGCAGAACTCGCAGACCCCAGATTAATGCGACCGGTCAGCCCAGGGACTGTGGCGAGAGACCACAGATTAATGCGACCGGTCAGCCCAGGGACTGTGGCGAGAGACCCCAGATTAATGCGACCGGTCAGCCCAAGGACTGTGGCGAGAGAGTCCAGATTAATGCGACCGGTCAGCCCAGGGACTGTGGCGAGAGACCCCAGATTAATGCGACCGGTCAGCCCAAGGACTGTGGCGAGAGACCCCAGATTAATGCGACCGGTCAGCCCAAGGACTGTGGCGAGAGACCCCAGATTAATGCGACCGGTCAGCCCAAGGACTGTGGCGAGAGAGTCCAGATTAATGCGACCGGTCAGCCCAAGGACTGTGGCGAGAGACCCCAGATTAATGCGACCGGTCAGCCCAAGGACTGTGGCGAGAGACCCCAGATTAATGCGACCGGTCAGCCCAAGGACTGTGGCGAGAGACCCCAGATTAATGCGACCGGTCAGCCCAAGGACTGTGGCGAGAGAGTCCAGATTAATGCGACCGGTCAGCCCAGGGACTGTGGCGAGAGACCCCAGATTAATGCGACCGGTCAGCCCAAGGACTATGGCGAGAGACCCCAGATTAATGCGACCGGTCAGCCCAGGGACTGTGTCGCCCGCCTTACCACTTCGCCACTCGTACTCTTCTTCTAGCATCCGAGTGATATTCTGAGCGAATGTACTTTCTTTAGTTGTGCTTTTCAGTTCATTAGTGCAAAGAAATTTAGTTTTTGAACCATACAGATATGCGATTCAGTAAAATGCAGTGAAAATACAGGCAGCCTGTGGGCCAATGGTTGGATCTTTACAAATCACAAAAGCGGAACTGGAAACCTAACCAACTCTAGGCTAGCAAACTAAAAAGCAGCCCTGATTCCGAGCTGTGATGCAGCACCGGAAGGAATCGGGAAATCCAGCAAATCTAGAGCTCCCTTGATAGCAGTTTTCAATTCCGATCATTTCTCCCATCACAAACGGAAGCTGCTCATTAGAGCTCAAGTCTCATTGGCCTGCACCAACCCCCATGCATAATGAGCCTACACCGTGGGCAATAAATTTTGTTTTTGCCCCGTCCCAGCTTTAACCCTTTCAATCCCTATAGTAGCCCAGATTGACTTTGGGGCCTCTCTTCCAGCTGATTAGATCGCTGCTCCAGCCTAAAACCCTCCGCAATCCCGGAAAGACAAAGAGGCAACTCGCTGGAACTCGCCAAAAACTTTCAAGTAGAAAAGCGCTACAGCCCAAGAGCTTGCAATCTTTACAATTCCACATAACTTTTCTACACTGAGATCATTTCGGTACATCGCGGTTCCGCAGATGAATGATGCGCGCATAGCAACCAGGCCAGATCCTGATGTGCGAAAGTGCTACTAGAATCCGCCAATGGAGGCAGGCAAATTCTAGGCTGTATCGTTTGTTGCAATGCCCAGCTGCAGGCAGCTGTGCCTGGAGAAACAGAAACTCGATTCCGCTTGATCAGAGCCGCTCTGTCGCGCAGTTTCTCTCCTAGCCGGCTAGCGCAAGCTGAATAACTGCGCGCGTGGGAATCGGTCTGAAACTGAATGCGTGAGACAATTCGGATCGAAATTCTGGCCCACTGGTTGCCCTTTGCCCCTCCCCCTCTCAGCTTTCATCTCTCCGCCATCTCTCCATGCGGCTCAGTCTGCTCTCTTGCTCCACTGCCGATCCGCATGAGATGAGGAAATGGAACTGGGACGAAGCGGTGATAAAAAAATAACACAATTGTGGCGCTCACGAAGGGACTGAACTAATCAGAAGCAATGGACGGATGAAGTTCCGTACGCTTCGACAGCAGCTTTCTGGGCGGCGCAATAACCCAGGTAGCTGGCGCGACTGCAGCGCATCCGGCCTTTCAGACAATGGGGGGATTTGGGGAACAAAGAAAATGGTCTCCCCAGCGGAAAGCGAAGTCTGGCTGCTTCAATCGGGAGGGGATGCTGCAGGGAGAGTCAAGAGGCCACGGGGGGCCGAGTCAGCTCCCGAAAAAGTTTCCTAGCCCAACTTAAACTTCCGGGATGTCTGTGCTGCATCAGGGGATTTGCAGTGCAGTTAAAGAAGCTTTCTAAAGCTCTTCGCTTACTCTGAGTGAGCGTTTTTATTCATGCCTGTGTTTCACCCGCTTCAAAGCAGATGACTTGGCAAGGAACTAAAATTTACGACTTCTAAAATAATAGCGACTAGAGGGAGGGTTTTCAAACTTCAAAGTTTCGTAAAGTGGCAAAATACTAGTGCATTTCTTTAGACTTTAAGTGTCATATCCGACGTGTCTTTCGGACCGAATTGGTTCGGCACGGATAAAGCGAATTTCGCGCGCACATAAATAGCACCTGTTTGACACGCTTGTCAGTCATGGTGCCGAATCTCCGGTTCGGTGGGCGAGCAGCTGTCCCCTGAAGTGAGGTGGGGCGCCTTAGCTCCTCAAACCTCAAACACAGCATGCAGCTGCAGTTGCAGGTGAATTTTTTATGGTAGCAGTGTATTAATAATATCGGATTATCCTGAGCCGAGATCAACACCAGCAGCAATAGGCTGATTGTTCATTCTGCTTTTCGAAAAGCCGACTAGCTGTGTTTGATGTTTCATTTCCTGTCGGCGAAGGCTTTGAATCATCAAATTTATAATGAGTTATCTGTAACCCTGCCTTTTGAGTGCGGCAACTACCTAAACACGAGTGCGCGAGAAGTACATTCGGGTTTAACCAAACAAGGCCCGGGAAATGCGTTTTTGTCTATGGAACTTGCACAGTGGGGATCAGGGTTTGTGAGGACGGAGTCTATGGTAAAACAAGTATTAGTGAATATCAAAATCGTTAGTCATTGTCGGCTGATTTTCCATGCAAGAATGGCATTCTTGCACTCTTTTGCGTGCAGGAATGGATGTCTATGGTAAAATCTCACTGAAAAAGCATTAGGCGCAGAAATGCATTCCTGCACGGTTTTGTGCATTCCTGCACGATGAATCATCCGACAATGGAATTCCTTCACGGTCACTCGTGCGTGAAGGACATCGTGCACTCGTGCGCTAGCGCGCACTCGTGCAGATGTCATTCCCGCACTCGTGACCGTGCAGGAATATATCAATGCCAATGGCAATTACATTTATTTGATTGGCAACGGCTTGTAAACGGAGGAGAAGAATTCCTAGCATCCCTACAGATGAAGTCGGGATCGCATGCCGCATTATTGAGCACACTATTGAGCACGCATTTGATTGGCAACCGGATAAGGCCCGATGATTAAAATAAATCAACGATTTTGGAAATCAAAGGGATGGCATGAACTGAAAGTACAAGCAGCATCTTTGCATTGGCAGATTATGGAGGCTTTATATGTTATTATTATTATTATTATTGTTTATTTTTATTAAATGGGTAGTGTCTTTTTGTGATAATATTTGAGGCAAACTGATAAAACCAACGTAAAAATACGCTAAATTAAGTACTCATGCAACGGTAGCTTGAATTTCCACAATGGCTCTATCTTATTGAGTCATTAGCTAAAATAAACGCCTTATCTTCTTCAGTAAGGCTTTAAAATTCGAAACATTATCCGGGATTTCCTGCTCAAATTGATCACGTATAGCACTGTAAAAGTTCAAACTACATTTAAACAGGAAGTGAACTTAAATTTCTACCCCCTATACATGGCACTTTGAGCAGGTCCTGTTCTCGTATGGGAGCAACTCCGCCTGAGCCATGGCATCTCAGCAACTCCCCCTGAGCCATGGCATCTCAGCAACCCCCAATTGAGCCATGGCATCTCAGCAACTCCCCCTGAGCCATGGCATCTCGGCAACTCCCATTGAGCCATGGCATCTCGGCAACTCCCATTGAGCCATGGCATCTCAGCAACTCCCATTGAGCCATGGCATCTCAGCAACTCCCATTGAGCCATGGCATCTCAGCAACTTCCTTATGAGCCATGGCATCTCAGCAACTCTCATTGAGCCATGGCATCTCAGCAACTTCCTTATGAGCCATGGCATCTCAGCAACTCTCATTGAGCCATGGCATCTCAGCAACTCCCCATTGAGCCATAGCATCTCAGCAACTCCCCATTGAGCCATAGCATCTCAGCAACTCCCCATTGAGCCATGGCATCTCAGCAACTCCCCATTGAGCCATGGCATCTCAGCAACTCCCATTGAGCCATGGCATCTCAGCAACTCCCCCTGAGCCATGGCATCTCAGCAATTCTCATTGAGCCTTGGCATCTCAGCAACTCCCCATTGAGCCTTGGCATCTCAGCAACTCTCATTGAGCCTTGGCATCTCAGCAACCCTCATTGAGCCATGGCATCTCAGCAACTCCCATTGAGCCATGGCATCTCAGCAACTCTCATTGAGCCATGGCATCTCAGCAACTCTCATTGAGCCATGGCATCTCAGCAACCCCCATTGAGCCATGGCATCTCAGCAACTCTCATTGAGCCATGGCATCTCAGCAACTCCCCATTGAGCCATGGCATCTCAGCAACTCTCATTGAGCCATGGCATCTCAGCAACTCCCCCTTTCAGCCATGGAATTTCAGCCATGAGAAAGAAGTGACTCAGACAAAAATAGAGCAACAAAGATGGGGTGACTGCTTATTCGAAACAATCTGAAATCTGACACGGAAGCCCTTGTTATCACCCATGAGGCCCATAAAGTCTTTAGGAGCAGGCTGGGTTTCCAGGCAAGCCGGCAGAAATTAAACCTGTTCTTCTGCCTTCTCCTCGGCCCAGTGGAACTGTTACAGCTTAACAGAACAGCTTAGCCCAAGATCCGACGCAGGGCTCTCTCCGAGTCCGCAGCTGATTGGTCGCTGTGTTTTACTGCCATTTTGGGACCAGTGAATCCGCAGTGGTTATTGCGGCATGCGGATGAATGCTTGCCCCACCCTCCTATAGGCTGCGGGCAAAAAGGGAGAGCAGCATGGAGGTTTATAACTTCTACTGCAGAGAATTTTCCATGGTCCCGAAAGTTCGCTTATCAACCAGAGAAAAGCTGCGAGTTTGAATCCCGCGGACAAGCAAATAAAGCAGAACAAAGCAAAAGCATTCAGATAGTAGTTCATCAAAGCAGATAGAGATTTCTTCCATTGTGAGTATCAAATGAATTATTAATAATAACAATAATAATCGCGGGACAGCACCCTGGCGCAACGCCTTCGGAGACCTCGTCCCGTAACAAGCGGTGAGGCAATTCTGCCCGATCCGCTGACATGCAATCACGCACTCACACACACGCTCACACGGGGTGTACAGCGAACCTGGCTTTCTAATCATCGGCATGTACACTCTCTGTGTCTTGGGGGGTGGCCTTCATGGGTTTCCCAGTTTAATTTTTTGTGGACAAGCCGCAAACTATCGGTAATTTAGCCATGCACATCTCCAATTTCAGTCCTTCGCTACTCAGGCCAGAATGGCCAGAATTCCCAAAGCCACCAACGCGGCAATGGTGATCGCTTGCATCCTCTGCTGGCGCTCAACAGTGTCAAGCGCCTTGGAGATCAGCATTAACGAGGAGCTGGCCAACGGCACAGTCATCGGCAATGTGAAGGCTCTGCACTACGACCTGCACAAGATACCCACCACTGGGAAGAAGTTCCGCATTTTCCACAAGGCCCGCCAGGAACAGAGGGCGGACCTGTTCGAAGTGGACCCCGACTCCGGTGACATTCGGGTCAAGGGACGCATCGACAGGGAGGCTCTGTGCCCAGATAATCCTCCCCAGTGCAGGTGAGAGGCTTCACAGATTCGCCTGTTTGCAGCAGGCCTGCGTGTGACTTTTAATATTTAAAACAACTTAGATTTTTTAACCTGTGTACTTAGCCTGGCTACTCTCACACTGACTACTCTCATGCTGGCTACTCTCGTGCTGGCTACTCTCATGCTGGTTACTCTCATGCTGGCTACTCTTATGCTGGCTACTCTCATTCTGGCTACTCTCACACTGACTACTCTCATTCTGGCTACTCTCACACTGACTACTATCATGCTGGCTACTATCATGCTGGCTACTCTCACACTGATTACTCTCATGCTGGCTACTCTCACACTGACTACTCACATGCTGGCTACTCTCATGCTGGCTACTCTCACACTGATTACTCTCATGCTGGCTACTCTCACACTGATTACTCTCATGCTGGCTACTCTCATGCTGGCTACTCTCACACTGACTACTCTCACACTGACTACTCTCATTCTGGCTACTCTCACACTGACTACTCTCACACTGACTACTCTCACACTGACTACTCTCATACTGGCTACTCTCACACTGACTACTCTCATTCTGGCTACTCTCACACTGACTACTCTCATGCTGGCTACTCTCACACTGACTACTCTCATTCTGGATACTCTCACACTGACTACTCTCATTCTGGCTACTCTCACACTGACTACTCTCACACTAACTACTCTCACACTGACTACTCTCACACTGACTACTCTCATTCTGGCTACTCTCACACTGACTACTCTCATGCTGGCTACTCTCATTCTGGCTACTCTCACACTGACTACTCTCATGCTGGCTACTCTCACACTGACTACTCTCACACTGACTACTCTCACACTGACTACTCTCACACTGACTACTCTCACACTGACTACTCTCACACTGACTACTCTCACACTGACTACTCTCATTCTGGCTACTCTCACACTGACTACTCTCATGCTGGCTACTCTCACACTGACTACTCTCATGCTGGCTACTCGCACACTGACTACTCTCATGCTGGCTACTCTCACACTGACTACTCTCACACTGACTACTCTCACACTGACTACTCTCACACTGACTACTCTCACACTGACTACTTTCACACTGACTACTCTAATTCTGGCTACTCTCACACTGACTACTCTCATGCTGGCTACTCTCACACCGACTACTCTCATGCTGGCTACTCGCACACTGACTACTCTCATGCTGGCTACTCTCATGCTGGCTACTCTCATGCTGGCTACTCTCATGCTGGCTACTCTCATGCTGGCTACTCTCATGCTGGCTACTCTCATGCTGGCTACTCTCATTCTGGCTACTCTCATGCTATCCGGTTACTCTCATGGGCTTACACTACCAGACTATTGCATCACAAAAATCGAAAACAAGAACAGATAATGCATCCCGGTTCAAACGTAGAAGTTTTTTAAAGAAAATATTTTACGTCAGCTTTTTCTGCCCTAAAAAAGTCAGGAAAGGAATGCAATCGAAATCGGAAATGGCGCACAATAAAAACTGATTGCCCCAGACACCGATGCACAGTTTCTGCTCGGATCGATTGCGTAATCAGATGCCAAGCCGTTCCAGCATCCCTAGCTATGGCAGTCAAGACCAAATAGCCACTGAGAGCCTTATCGGGGCTGAAGAAATTGGCGATTCTTGGAAATCCCAGACTATTGCAAACTCCCAAACGAAAATATCTAAAAGATAAATCCAATTTCCATGGTGATTTTCTCCAGGAATTCAATTTGGATCGCCAATAAGGACAGCGTGGATAGCTTGGGGAAATTAGGAAAAGCACTGAAGAGGCAGATAATGAAATGAGAGCGGCACATGCAATGCTGGGGGGGGGGCTGCTTCCGCAGAATTTCAACAGTTTTTTGTGTTTTACAATCTCGAGGATTTATTAGTCATTCTCCAAAATTTCCCCGCTAATGCTGCTTCTCTTTAGTCCAACTGTCAACTGCATCCTGCGGGATATGCATGCAACTCCGAGGCATGAAAATTTACGGACATTGGCCCACTATTGATGACGAGATGCTTTTTATGAAGATTCCCATCCCGCATAAAATTTGCCCTCTGCCACTCAACGCTAGCAATATTCTCCCAAATAATGTGTCCCAGAATCCGGACTTAAGTTTCCTGGCGTGGGGGAATATAAACACGCATTAATGCAACACCCCCAACATGATCAGCTCACTTCCTATAATCCCAATGACCGCGCGTTTGCTTAGCTCTGAATGCAGCAGCAATTAGGATCGGGTGGGACAAGCGGGGGGTGGAGTGCAAGTGCTATTCACTGACCCATTGTCACCTCCGCCAGACAGCTCAATGGGAACCCAGCTCTGTCTTTCCTGCCCCGGGCTTCACTTTGCCTGAGTCAACTCCACCAGCTGTGATAGGTTCGCTATATTTTTACAATGCAGTGAGACTAGTTGATTCCCCAGACCCCATTATGCTCGCAATTCGCTGGCCTCCCCAGCTCTCATTTCAGCAACTGCCTGGTAGATATACGGGAGCGTGAAATATCTATTTTATCGCAGCAAGCGCGCACACACACACACACACACACACACACACACTTTACACCCCAGTGAAAGCCTCTGTGTGGTCACTGAGAGAGGCAAACAGCAGGGTAAGAGAGAGAGAGAGACCAACCCGCATTCACCCCCTGTTGCATGGGCAGAACAGGTGGATACTTGTAATATGCTGAAAGGCTGGTAGCACAGCCCAACATTGTCATAGAGCTCTCTTTCGCTGATAGTTCATCTGCTTTTGCGTGTCTCGATCATAGGAATATTGGCAATATTATTCTTCCCAATACACCGAACCCACCAGATCCCATGGCAGTCCACAGAAAGATTTGTTCAGCTGGATTGGGATAACCCGAACCCATTTCGGCAATATTTGCTATTGTTTCAGCTAAAATAAGTAGGTTTGCACTAGTTTTTTTTTTGCCTTGATATAGCTACATGTAGATATTGTTGAACCAAGCCATACGAAAAGTAGTGTGATATGAAATTTGAAGTGAATTGCAACAGTCAATCGAAGTATACTCCTAGAGCAGGGGTCAGCTCAGAATCCAGCTGAGAATCCAGCTCATGGCTACGGCCTAAATTAGAGAGGAAAGGAGAGGGAATAAAGGAGATAAGAAACGAGACAAGATGAGAAAAGAGGGGAGAGACGAGAGAAGGGAGAGAAGAGAGAGGGGAGATAAAGAGGAGAGAGAAGAGAGGGAGAGAGTGGAGAGAGGAGAGAGGGGGAGAAGCGAGGTGGGAGAATAGAGGGGAGAGAGGAGACAGAGGGGAGAGAGCAGAGAGAGAAGAGAGGAGAGAGGGGGAGAAGAGAGAGGGGAGAGGGGAGATAGGGGGGAGAGAGAGGAGAGGGGAGATAGGGAGAGAGAGGAGAGAGGGGAGTGGAGAGAGGGGAGTGGGTGGAGAGGAGAGAGGGGAGAGGTGCAGAGGGGAGAGAGGAGAGAAGAGACAAAAGCATTGAGCGGGCCGGATTGCTATTGTGAAGTTTCAACGGACCGCGGGCCGCATGGGGCGCCAGAGTTTGCCGACCCCTGACCTAGAAAGTTATACTCCTGGTGGTTCCTAGATGGACCCAAAATATTACTGTGAATATGAGACAGATATTGCTTCTTATTTGATTCTGAGAGACTTAAGTAGTTTCTGACCAGACGGTGGATCCATTATTGCAGGAACGAGTTCTCCATCTACCAGGACTCACTGAGCCAGAAGGTGGACGTGCTTGTTCTCATCAATGACATCAACGATGAACAACCAAGCTGGCCAGTGGCTGGCAATGTCATTCGGGTCGAATTCCTCGACGGCGATGGGCCCGGCAAGAACAAATTTATCCTCAACGCGGTAGACAAAGACCTGGGCAAGAACGGCAGAGTTCGCTATAAGCTGAACAACCTTGGTGCGCCATTCTCGCTGAAGCAGACGGCGGAGGACAACCGACTGTCACTGGAGACGTCGCGAATTATCGACCGAGAGGAGAAGGATTCGTACAACATGAGCCTCGTGGCAATCGACGAGGGACACCCGCCGCTCACTGGCTCCATCATGCTGCAGGTGATCATCATCGACGTGAACGATCACGCGCCCGAGTTCGACCGCGCCTTCTACACGCCTCCCAAGCCGATCTACGAGAACGAGGTGGTGAACAGCGAAGTGCTGCAGCTGCAAGCCACGGACAGGGACTCCGGCGACTACGGCACCGTTGTTTACGACTTCGCTGCCACGGCCGGCGAGGACCAGCAGGTGGCCAGGCAGTACCTGGCCGTGCTGGCAAACGGCAGAATCATCATTCGCAAACCGCTAGACTATGATCGAATGAGCAAGAAGTACTTTCTGTTTGAGGTACGTGCAACTCTCAGGAAATGAAATATTCCAACTGAACAAACACGTTTGCGAATTAAAATTAGCAAAAATTCGATTTGCTTTTGCAGGTGATTGCCAGGGATAATGCTCGCGACAAGGAGTACCGCAAAACGGCCACAGCCACCGTCAGCATTTCGGTGCTGGACAGAGTCGACGAAGCGCCCACCATCGAGACCTGCTTCCTGCCGTCTGGATGCACTGCCAGCCCATCAGCG
Organism: Macrostomum lignano; assembly: GCA_002269645.1. NCBI lineage: Eukaryota > Metazoa > Platyhelminthes > Macrostomidae > Macrostomum > Macrostomum lignano. The sequence goes on along the minus strand of NIVC01001558.1, from coordinate 184,910 downwards.
CCAAGCATTCCAGAGAACCTGGCGCTGAGAAGCAAGATTGCCGAGGTCATTGTTCGCGACCTGGACACGGGCGACCATGTCCAGTGTGAGACCGTTCTGAGTGACAATCAGCCGCCTTCGCACCTGCAGGTTGGAGGCCTGAGCGAGCACGGGCAAGAGGTGCCTTTTATTCTGCTGTCCTCCAGTGTCAACTACGGATCATCGGCACCCACCGATTCCACGGTAAGGAAGAGTCAGTGAGCTTTCAGAGCTTTCCCTCGCTGAAATGCCTGGGAGTCTTCCATTCTTAGGAGCTCTTTTTAGGCTATCCCACCCAATGCAGCAAGCTATCTGATTTTCTCAACTTTGGATTCACAGGTAGATCATTCCGAATAGCTGAACAGGTTTCGCATCTCAGCCTAATCCACAAGAATAGCTATTGAAATCAATCAATTGCAAAAACCAGAAAATAAAGAGGAATTTTTTCTACTCATGAAAAACTGAAGTTAATTAAGAAATCGTTTCTTTGAAAAAATGATAAACGCTCAATCAAGCGAAAACAGTCGTGCTGAGTCAGTGCGGGCAGAGCTAATTCTTGTGATAGCCAAGGATCGCTTGAATCTCTGAAAACAGCACCGTTTTCTCTGTTTTAATCTGTCAGCCCGCAGTTATTTGCACGCAGAATTGCGTTTTTAGGCCCCTATATTTTTTGTTCTGAAAGCTGAATTCCCTTCTCCTCCATGGGGACAACGGGCCGTCAATGCCGAGTTGTCTCCCGAGGGGATTATGAGATTGCTTCATGTGCTCCCTCTGACCCTTCATTCTCATTTCCAAGAATCGATTTGCAGAAAGAAAAGGAGGCAGAGAAAGGGTGCAATGGCTTTAATCTAAAAAATCATGGAGCATCGCAGAGGCCCTTTTAACGGTGCTCTGATTGCAAAAATCGGCTATGCTCTCCTCAGTTTTCCCCACGCGTCAAATCACGAATTGACGGTCTGTGCGTACAACAGCCTTGCAATCATTATTTAAATTGCCCGGTGCAAAATTGCAAAGCGCTACTCGATAATTGGACAGCAAAGTCAAGCCTCCGGGGAGACAAGAATCTCGCTACAAAGTTATGGGCATGAGTTCAACCGTTTCGTCTACGTTCTATTGAGCAGTCGTTGAAGTGTATCGGTCCGTAGAAAAAATAACTCTTCTTTACTTTCGACACATTAGTAGGCATGAATTCATGTGTATCTCCATCAGAAATAGCGATACAAATAGAAGTTATTAGGCACGGATTAATGAAGCCAGTTGCACCGATGTCAACATCTGCTTTCAACTACTAATGAAGAGAAGCCATATCTATTGCGTCACTGGCTTTTGCAGAGAGGCTAGGAATGATAAGAAGCCTTACCAAAGAAGATGGCATTAAAATTAGAGACCAAAAAATGAAAAGATGACAGGCCAGATCTTTGAGCATAGTTGAGATACCCCCCCAGCCCAGATCCTTGGTGCAGAGGTGCAAGTGAAAGATTAGAGACCGAGCAATGATGCACATCTGCATGAGCTCATGCGGAGCAACTGCAGAGCATTGTTCCTAATTAGATGGGGAGTGATGTAATTCAATACGACTGGCTCATTTTATATGTCTTTGATAGTCCAGCCACCAAACTAATAGGCCCGTCGGATCAAACGATTCCTAGCTCTCGCTTGACCCGAAATTATTGCTGGCCTACTCTCCATTTTAGGCAGGCAGAGACTGTTTTCATAGTTTCTAATTGAGTCCTTTGCATTGGCAGCTCGGCTGATCAACATCATTATTTCCGCATAGAAGGCATTGGTGCCCTCAGTGCTTGAGTCCTCGTATGCCGCCCGTCAATGCTTCTTTCAGATGAAGCTATTCGACCTGGTGACAAACCGGGTGTTCGACCGCGAGGTCTCTTCCCGGGCCTGCTTCGGCATCGTCTGCCGGGACTCGCAGCGTCTGGAAGGCCGCGCCAGCTACTGTGTGACCATCGAGGATGTCAACGACTCGCCACCGGTGGTGGATGGACCAATCGTCTTCCAGGTTTGGGACTTCTTTTTGCTCTGGGGTTAGTTCAAGGGCATCGCTAATAAATGTAGCTATGCTACTCTGTGAGAGATTGATTGACCTCCAGGGTGACTGCTCTGAAGCGATAAGCTACGGCAGGTTCTGCGCAAAAATTCCACGAAACACTAGACGAATGAGTAGCGGATTTCTTAAATCAATAAAGCGTCTTTTGTGGCGCTTTCAGTCCGACTCTGATCAATTTCTCAGTTGGCTAATCTTACCGGCTAAAAGTGCATTGAACTGAATTTGCCGTATGAGTAGCTTGTAATGCTTTGCGTTGCCAAGTGAGTTGACGGCTCATTTAGCGAACTAAAGTGTAAACTAGTAGGCAGTGGAAGGAAACAATGTGTAAGAGATGTTCCGCACTTTCCTTCAGGCTCTGGAGGAAGACGCGGAGCGACGCCCGCTGCAGGGCCGAGTGCGCAATCACGTGCACGACGCGGACATCGGCAACAACAGCCGGCTGCAGTTCGCGCTCGATCCCACCGACCTGGAGGCTGCCAGACTTTTCGAGGTGAACGCCGACACCGGGCAGCTCAGACCGCTGGTGGTCTTCGATCGAGAACGGCAGGCCAGCTACACGCTGCGAGTGCTGGTTACGGACGGCGGCAAGTCACCACTGACCGCCACTGCCACGGTCACCGTCCGCGTGGTCGACGCAAACGACCGTCAGCCGATGTGCCGGCAGGCAGAGTACCGACTGCGGGTGCGCGAGAATCGGCCAGCCGACAGCACGGTCGGCTTCGTCGAAGCCGAGGACGAGGACGAGAAGGAGCTGGGAAACGGCGCAGTCGCCTACCGGCTGGACGACCGCGACGGCGACGCGGACTGGCGAGCCTTCAGCGTCGACCGGCGCACTGGCGAGATCAAGACGTCAATGCCGCTGGACCGGGAGCGGCAGGCGCACTATTCGTTTCGCGTGCTCGCCGAGGACCAGCCGAGGTCCGGGCACGGCGCACTGACTGGCACCTGCTTGGTGTCGGTCACCGTGGAAGATGAAAACGACAACAGGCCGGTGTTTCGGGTGACGCCCAATCATCCGGAGGTGTTTCAGGTAAGACCTCGGAAATGTAAGCGTCTTTGTCCACAGCCTTCTACATTCTACACCTTTCTACATTATGAAGTAGAAGTAGAAGGGATTTTAGCCTAGTGGTTTGAGCGTTGGACTTACGACTGAAAGGTCGAATGTTCGACTCTGCACCTTACTCGGAACAAGTTGTGTCCTCGGGCAAGACACGAGACACGACTCTGCATTGCTTCAGTTCACTCAGCTGTAAAATGGGTGCCAGCATTAGCTGGGGTAGTTGAGGGTGTGTGCGGCGACCCCCTAGTCCTTGGACTGTACAGCCGTACGCAGCCTTCAGATGCGCCGCGCAATAGCTGGGGCTGAGCTGTCGGTTGGCCCAATTGACCCAATTGGAGTAGAGAATTTCACTGCAACTTTGCCTTCACCCAAGCCACCAACACCGACCCCCTGCAGGTCACGAAGCGGGAGCCTGGAATCAGCATCGGCCAAGTGCTGGCGGAGGACCCAGACGAGGGCGACAATAGACTGGTAGACTACGAGCTGCTTAACAGGGCGGAGGTGCACGATCTGTTTAGCGTCGACCGGCGCTCAGGCCTGGTGCTCATCAACAAGGCGCTGCACAGCCAGCCGGCGCGGGACTTCATCCTAGTGCTGCGTGCCTGCGACCGCGGCCGGCCGCGCAACTGCTCGGCGGAGGCCAGGTACCGGGCGCATATTGTCGACCGGCGCGACGCTGCCTATCGCGGCGGAGGCTCCGGCACGGAGTCTGGCTCACCTGGCGGCGGAGGCGACAGCGGCGAGCACAGCGGAAGGAAGGGCCTCGGCAACGAGATAGTGATAGTGTGCTTGGCGGTGATGTTCCTGGTGCTGGGCATCGCCACGGTCACCGTTGTCTGCCTGATTGTGCGCAAGCGCTCCGTCTACGTCAAAAAGAGCCGACAACCAGCTGTTGCTATGACAACAGGTCCAGGTGTGCAATCAAGAGAGGCTTGACCAATTTGATAGATTTTAGGTCAAATCTTACCTGGTACATGCATTATACATGCGTTATGTGTAATCAGGATAGACTCGAAGGTGGTCCAGTCCAGCATATTCACACAGTGCGTCCTCACGCCTTGCCGAGCAAGAATCGCCTTCGATTTCCGGGTGCCCCACCTGTGGATTCCCATGCAGCATCCCCAGCGACAGCTGCTTGAGCTCAACGATTCACGAGGGTGGAGAGAATGCGAATGCCAGACAGAATTTATTCGGATTCACAAAAATTCACTGCAAGCTGAGGACAAGCCGCCGCTAGCGAGTTTGTTTTGATGGACAGCTCTCGAGCTGATTTTGCATCGATTCCGGAGCGCATCTCCCCGCCTTTTTCAACTATCCTCCCGCTGCCCCGAGTGCGGCTCTCATTTGCTTTTTCTCCCTAACCCCCTTCCCCATGGCAACTCATTTCGCTTTCGAGACGATGAAAAAATAGCCGGGTTCCGAATTGAAGCTTGAGACTCGAACCGCGGCTCCAGGGGGGGGGGACAGCAGTGCCGCTGGGATGGGCGCGGCTTGGCGGAGTCTGAGACAGGGAGAGTCAGCTCTCATTAGCGACTGAGTGAGTTGTGCTGCGATGGGGAGGCGGCCGAGAGTCGGAGCTGCAGACACAGGAGTTCGGCTCTTTAGTGTCGCTCAGATTTCTGCAAAGTGCTTCTCGGCTAGCGATAGGGCTAGCCTGAGCCTCTCACACTTTTGCTAAGAAGCTTTCCCGAATCAGTCAGACTCTCTTAAAGTTAAGAAAACTATAGGAAGCTCCACCAAGTCGGATTAGAAATCTAGAACGACATTATGCATAAAGGAGTGATTTATTGCTGATTGCTGAGCGTTTACATGTGCTTCATGGAGGCGCTGGGCCCTTACATCTCAAGCAGTATTGCTAGTGCATTTAGTAGGAGGGTAGAGCAGTGGGTAGGTAGAGCAGTGGGTGGGTAGAGCGGTGGGTAGGTAGAGCAGTGGGTGGGTAGAGCAGTGGTTGGGTAGAGCGGTGGGTAGATAGAGCAGTGGGTGGGTAGAGCAGTGGGTAGATAGAGCAGTGGGTAGGGTAGAACAGTGGGTAGAGTGGTGTGCCTTGACCATTCGAAAATGTTTAGTATTTCTGTCAATCAGAAACTGGGTGTTCTGGTAGCCTCCCTACTCATTGAATTTGCTAACTGAAACCAACGTTAATAAATATGTGATTTACAATAATCGCCTTTCAGATGCTGAGCACGCGGACGTGAAAATGATATCCGGCTCGTATGACATGCCGCCTGCGTACAAAGACTTCAGCGGAGAGGTGAGACGCCCTTTGACACGCTGGGGATTGAGAAATGCGACGGTGCATGGATACCCTAATTCGTAGCTGCTCGTGATAGTAACTTCTGAAACTTTCTGAGCAATAATTCATTGGGGAAGAATCTGAACATCGAGTCAGAAGCCAAATAATTTATCCAATTTGGATGCACCGGCCGAAAAAATGGGAAAATAAACATAAATAAACATAATTTGTTTATTTCTGGAAAATATTATATTGGGGATTATATTTCCGCGAAATATCCCTACGTGCATCCTCTCTGCCTAAGTCCCTTCATCCTTCCGTCGCTTTATCGCTTCCCGAGATCGGCAAAAGTGAGGAGGGCGGAGAGGCTGTTTCGGAATGATGAAGCCCGGGCCCGGAGCCGCGGAGTTCAAGCCTTACAAAAGCAGCAATAGAGCAAAAGAGACAGCCAGAGGGGCGAAGGCAATCTACTGAAGAGGAGAGTGGGAAGGGGGCCTGGGACAGTGCCCGGCTCATAATCTGATTGCCAAGGTCTCAACATTCGCCGTTCCCATCTATCCCGCCTCTCTCGTTCGCTCCCAGCCTCCCCGGGCCCCATCCGACCTGATCGGTCCCTATTTCCACATCCCAGCCTCCGGTGGCCTCGAGTCCCTTGCCCGGAGGGGTGAGCTGAAACTAAGAGAATGAGAAGGAAAGAGGAGAGACCGACGTGCTATCTGTGTCCGGCTGGGAGACTTTAGCCGGGCTGGGAATTTTCGATTCGCTACTTTTTATGCCTTGATTTTAGATTCATGCATTTGGGTATTTACTTTAAACTGATGCTAGGGCTGCACTATGCACACACAATGAGCACAGCAAAACTGATGCTAGGACTGCACTATGCACACACAGTCACAATGAGCACAGCAAACTGATGCTAGGGCTGAACTATGCACACAGTCACAATGAGCACAGCAAATTGATGCTAGGGCTGAACTATGCACACACAATGAGCACAGCAAATTGATGCTAGGACTGCACTATGCACACACAGTCACAATGAGCACAGCAAACTGATGCTAGGGCTGAACTATTCACACAGTCACAATGAGCACAGCAAACTGATGCTAGGGCTGCACTATGCACACACAATGAGCACAGCAAATTGATGCTAGGACTGCACTATGCACACACAGTCACAATGAGCACAGCAAACTGATGCTAGGGCTGAACTATGCACACAGTCACAATGAGCACAGCAAACTGATGCTAGGGCTGAACTATGCACACACAGTCACAATGAGCACAGCAAACTGATGCTAGGGCTGAACTATGCACACAGTCACAATGAGCACAGCAAACTGATGCTAGGGCTGCACTATGCACACACAATGAGCACAGCAAATTGATGCTAGGACTGCACTATGCACACACAGTCACAATGAGCACAGCAAACTGATGCTAGGGCTGAACTATGCACACAGTCACAATGAGCACAGCAAACTGATGCTAGGGCTGAACTATGCACACATAGTCACAATGAGCACAGCAAACTGATGCTAGGGCTGAACTATGCACACAGTCACAATGAGCACAGCAAACTGATGTTAGGGCTGAACTATGCACACACAGTCACAATGAGCACAGCAAACTGATGCTAGGGCTGAACTATGCACACAGTCACAATGAGCACAGCAAACTGATGCTAGGGCTGAACTATGCACACAGTCACAATGAGCACAGCAAACTGATGCTAGGGCTGAACTATGCACATAGTCACAATGAGCACAGCAGAAGACCATCCCTGCGACTCACACAGGAGGACTTCTGCACCTACAATGCGAATCTTCAGCTGAAGCCGACAACATCAGCCGGTGCCTACGGCTACCGCACGACCGGACGAGATGCCCGGTACTGCACCACCAGCCCCGGCCCAGGTGAGTTTGGTTCGTTTCTATTGGCTACGCTTTAAGCTCATATTTCAGTCTGTCTAATTTAATACTCAAATGAGCGGTAGTGGTTGCAATGACTGAGCTATTCAAACAAATTCGGACGCTAAAATGCGATAATAACTACTGCTTGACTTACCAAACAAACGAATAAAACCGATAAAATGTGTCATTCCGCCCATCTACAGCTGGCAGCATCGGCTTGGAGGCCGATCGCAAGCAGGTGCAGGACTACCAGCCGCTGGACACGACAGGCGTCCGATTGGGCCGCAGAACCGGCGACAGCGCCAAGCTGTACAACACCGGCCTGCACATGTACTACGAGATCAAAGGTGCCGCCGCTGGTCAGACCGGACAGGCCGGAGATTGCGGCGAAGAGGTTGCTCTGCCAGTACAGCCGCCGCAGCCGCCGCCGCCGCCGCCACCGTCAGGTCTTTGCGTCGACGGGAACAAGGCGTCTCCTGGGAAGCAGCAGCATTACCCAAGCTTCAGCCCCTACACCGAAGCCAGCTTTGTTTGAGGCGACAAACTTTTCTATCTAAACAACAAAATTAAACAGCGGAAGCCGAATTCACTCTTTCAAGTGCAGTTTTGATGATGTCTGAAATGTTCATTGTACAAATCATACGTGTATGTGCAGCGAAGAAGCAGTTGCATCGTACCATTTTTCTCACCCATTCAAGCCAGTAGCTTATCGGCATCAGTCCAGCTGCTCAATTCACCTGTTCTGTCTCAGTACAAACTCTGCAAAAATATACCAGCCTTCAGTTTCGGTTGAAGACAATCAGCTCTGTTGCGAGTTGCAAAGTTTGTTAAAAATGCTTAGTTTGAGCTCAATAGATCAGACTTCGATGCTGACTGCACATGCACAGCCACCAATAATACAGCAGCACTTCTGACTAAAATTTGCTTATATGCTTCCTGTATGCTACTATACATGTAGTGCAAGCCTAGGCCTGACGAGCGATATTCAATAGACTACTTAAGCTTAAGGGGTTCTAGCCTAGTGGTTAGAGTGTCTGACTCACAACTGAAAGGTCGGGGGTTCGATTCTTGATCCACTTAACTCTGCATTGCTTCAGTTCACCCAGCTGTAGAATGGGTGCCAGCATTAGCTGGGGTAATTGAGGGTGTGTGGCGACCCCCCAGTCCTTAGACTGAACAGCCGTACGCAGCCATCAGATGCGCCGCGCAATAGCTGCGGCTGAGCTGTCGGTTGCACATCTGGCCATTGGGGCAGGTGAAATAAATTATTATTTATTATGCTTAATTTGCTTCTTCCAGTAGTCAGTAGTGCTTTTATTGTTCCTGATTTTGTAAGAAAGCAAGGTCATGAGTCAAGCATCAATAAAATACTACTTAGGCAGTCGTCGAAAATTTTTTTAAAAGAGCAACAGGGAAAGACAACACTGAAGCAAGCAGCAGAGAGCGCCTCATCGGTAAACGCGTCTGTCTGACTCTCGTGCCAAGTACCTGGGAGCAATTCAGTGGCCAGAATTTGACATGGGGCTTGTGCAATTCTCGCACATTGAGGGCCAAGCCCCAAGACTCAGAGAGTGTACATGCCTGATGGTTAGAAAAATTGGGCCGCTGTATACTCCTGTGTGAGCGAGTGTAAGGGTGCGCGATTGTATGTCCTCAGGAGTCAACGGAAACGGGCATAATGGCCGCAGCGTTGTGGGACGTTGTCTTTAAAGGCGTTGCGTCAGGGAGCCCACAGCCCTAATGCGAATGTTATCATTATATATTGTATATGCTCAAATAAGCTTGAGCTACGCACATACAACGCCAGGTACTGGTGCGATCCTCATTTGAAAATGATTTCTAATAACTACGCTCGTACGTGGCAAAGTGATTGGGACGTTCTATTTCTGACTAGGCAACAGGTCCTGCACCAATTCGTGGTACACTAGCTCTTGTAGGCTCTCGCAAGGTGCTCTCCATGAGGAAGGGTATTCTCCACCCTTCAGTTAGCGTGTACGCAAGTGTATCTTTTCCAACTTCTTACACGGGCAATCGATTAAAATGCAACAGTTTTCGCCTCGAGTTCTGCTCTCAGTTTGTGCAAATGAAAACCCTCGAACCCCGAAGCCTTGGGAGTTGTCGCTTCTGGGATCAGTTGAGACGAAAAGAAACGAAAATAAAATTAGGAGTTGTCCGTGGAGCAAAACAACGAGTCAAAGCTACGAGTCTCTCGTATATCCTTAAATTTCTAGAGTGGAACACATATAACTCGTGTACTGTTGGCTATTGGCACTGCAACTAGGCTCAACATTTGATTTGATGCCTCTTGTTTTCTTAGAACTCTGACTGCAACTGCTGAGCAAGTCTTCACAACTCGTTATTGCTGCCCAAGGGTAAGCTGGAGCAGATAACTGCGTGTACTTCGAATAATAATAATTGTTGAATGGAGCGAGCACGGATACGAGTCCAGATACATGTACTTTGGTGCGAGTGCCGGGTGCTGTAACCGCTGATTCACTTCCGGAACCCGCGATTAAAGCTCAGCTGCGCTTCTTCAATGCATTCTGTTCCAGGATTCTCATTATGAGGCTTTTCCACAGCCAACCCGCTTTTTCCAAAGTTGTTCGTGTTTAGCTCAAATAGCTCAAGTTCCGCATTCGAACGGAGCATTGGCTAGAGCGTAATCAATGACTGCAATATTGAGTTAAATTGCTCTACAATAACTGTTAAATAGACAAATAGAGTTAAATATTTCATCAAACTGAATGCTTGTTGTCAGTCTGGAAGTGTAGAAATTTTCTGAGGACAAGTTGCGTATCGATATTTACTCAGTCAGACTTTCCACACTGGCTAAAGCGTCTTTGAAGTCAACAACAGAATAAAAAAAGACAGAATTACCCAATTGGGACCCACTAATATGCAAGAGTGAATAAGAATTTTACTCTTATTCTCGAACATTGTTACTGAAGAAACCTGAGTTGGGCACTGGGGTGCCATGAGTGGAAACACTGGGAATGAAATGCTAGAAGTTAGACAAGAGCTCGACTCGTGGAGCTTCATTTTTAAATTGCTGCCCTTTGCTACCATTGCTGCGGGGCCGGCGGGCCGAAACAGTTGGTCAGTGGGAGAGTATCACGCACTCGTGCTTTTCAAAGAGGCGGTTGAGATAGACGCAGCGCTGCGAGGACCCACTAGAAAGAAGAAAATCAATATGCGAGCCGAGCCCAAGACCTTCCGAGCTGTCGGCTGGCCCCAGACACGCTCCCTCATGCCTTCCCGCCCCGTCTCGCGCACGAATGCAGAGTCAACCCGGCTCTGTCCTAACTCACTGTCTCCACTGTCCCAGCTAGCTATTGCAGTTTTGCCCACCTCAACTCCGCGCAGGGAAGTCAGGCCGGCCTTCCGATACAATGTCTGTAGCGACAGCTATCGGTGAGCGTCAGACAGAGAAGGAAGAAGAAGCGACGAGCCAAGCAAAAACCTGTTCAGTGGGCATTCAATACTGCTGCCAGCACATGGATGCGGAGACGGACAGCGGCCCGGCAGTAGTGAAGGCTAGCGATGACCCGACCAGTCCATCAGCACAGCTGCCTAACGGATCGTATTTAGATGAGGAGAAGCCAGCAGAGGATTGCGTCGCAAGTGAGGAGCCAGTAATGCAGGGGCAGGAGGCTCAAAACAAAGAGCAGCAGGAGACTGAAGCGGTTGTATCAGCTGAGAGCGAACTGCTAGCGGATAGTGCCTCCGGTGTGGAGACAGAGCTGGAGAAGGCTGACTGTGAGTCAGAAGAAAAGCAAGAACAGCCTTCAATGGATGTTCCCGAGCCAAACGATGAAGGTGCTGTTCAGCTCCATCAAGAAGAGGATCAGGAGGAGTTGGCCATCACCGTCACAGAAACATCGGAGACGCTGGTCATCGAGTCAGGCACGGATGTAGCGATTGAGCCAGTAGAGGCGCGTACGGAAGATGTAGCTCAAGAACCTGAGCGTCCGGAAGAACCTGACGTTCTCCCAGTCTCGGATAGTGATGCTCACGCTATTGATGAGGCCGAAAGCACAGAGGAGGCGGCCAACGAAGCCAACGAAACAGAAGTCAGCACTGCTGAGCCTGAGAATGAGGAAACTCCCAAAAAAGTGGACGTCGAATCGGAGGCGGAGACTGTACTGCCTGAAAAAGCAGAGAATCAAGAAGTGGACTCAAACTCAACCGAGAAAGTAGAGGAGGAAGCTGCAGTGCAGGAGGCTAAGGAGGAGGCGATCGAGTCGTCTGACACTCGGCAGCCTCCAGCGGAAGCAGCGGAAGCAACAACTCTTGAACCAAAAGCAGATGAACCAGCGGAGTCGAAAATCAAGCCACCTTCGGAGAAAAAGAGCACAAAGAAAGCGGAGCCCAAGAAGGCTCCGTTGGCTGGCAGTAAGCCCTCACCAGCCGTGACAAAATCCAAGCCAGGGACTTCTCACCCTACCACAAAAGCTGGCGCAGATAGTCGGAAGGAGGAGGTAGCGGTGGCTTCAAAAACCAAGAGGACCCCAACAATGCCAAAGCGAGCGACAGCCATCCCCGTGCCATCAAAAACAGAGCACGAAGAGGCTTCCGGTAGTGCTGAACATAAGACATCAGCTCCAGTGCGCCGCACCTCTGCAGCCCGCACCACTGCCCCGAAACAGCAGCAGCATCAGGAGGAAGCCAAAGACGCCAAATCAAGTGCATCTCCGCTGAAATCCAAGCCAACGGCAGTGCGAAAACCTGCCGCAGCCACCGAAGAAAAGGACGGAGATGAGAAGCCTGTGCCGACCAGCAAGCCGCCACCAAAGCGGCGCTCTATCACCTCGGAAAAGCCAGCGGTGACAACCCGCGAAAAGGTCCGAGTGAGCTCGGCGGCCGATGCAACCGTCAAGACTACGCGTACGGCAGCGACGGCTTCTCGGCGAGCAACAGTTGGTGATGCTCCGACAACTTCAGCTGCAGGAGCCACCTGCGCTGATTCTGCTTCTACTGCTGCTGCTAGTCAGAGCTCTGCTATCCAGACCGCCAAAGCAGACGAGCTGCGCAGGTCAAATTCTTCACAGTTGAGCAAGACTGAGTCGGGCGGCTCAAGCGAAGTCTTTCCGGATGGCAGCGGAGCGAGTGGCGGCGGTGGCGGCCCATCCCGTTTGCGAGCTCCAGGAGTCAGCCGAGTGCACCGGGTGACCCAGCGCACACCCGACTCCACTGAGCTGCAGCACGTTACGAAGGCAACCCCAATGCCAGGTATGAGGCTTTTCAACAAGTTATACTGATGTAAACTTTTTATGAGCAGATTGAAGTTATATTTTTTAGAAACTAAGAACTATGAAACACTGGGACAGGGAAAATCTGTTATTTGTTACAGAAATACGCGGCGGAGTGGAGGTCAAACAGACTGCGGCAAGCCGCGGCCGCTTGCAGAAGCTGCAGGAGGAGGCCAACAAGGCGCTGGAGGCCAGTAACGAAAACCAGTATCTGACGCCACTGCAGCGCAAAGAGTCCGAGGTTAAAGAGCTGCGGCGGCTACTGCAGGAGGCCTATCAGGTTAATATTCAGCTTGTTATCTTATGCATACTACTACCAGTAGGCATACTAGTGGCTAGAGCGTCGGACTTAAGACTGAAAGGTCGGGGGTTCGATTCTTGACCCACTCAGAAAAAATAAGCAAGACACTTAACTCTGTATTGCTTCAGTTCACCCAGCTGTAAAATGGGTGCCAGCATTAGCTGGGGGTAATTGAGGCTGTGTGTGGCGACCCCCCCTCCCAGTCCTTGGACTGAACAGCCGTACGCAGCCATCAGATGCGCCTCGAAATTGCTGTGGCTGAGCTGTTGGTTGCACATCTGGCCATTGGGGCTGGTGGAGTCAAATATTATCATTAACATTATGAATACTATTATACTACGAGTAGTTGTTTAAAAAATTGCCAGCTTCACTAGTACGTGTACATATTGTACATTCTCTGAACAATGGTCGATCTGCTGGCTTCCGAATCTCGCAGGTCATCACGGAACGCGAGGAAGAGATTGAGGCAGCGGCCCGCGAAAAAGCTGAGGACATCAGCATGGCCGTCAAGGATAAGGAGGAGTTCATAGCCGAGCTGCAGGCGGAGATTGACCAGCTGACACTGGACTATCAGGCGCTCACCGCCCTGCACGGGGAGGTGAAGAGACGCGAGGAAGAGCTCGAACGGGAGGTGGCTCGACTGCGCCAGGAGATGGAGGAGCGCGAGCAGCGCCACCAACAGTACTATTTGGAGATGTACCGCAAGGGCCAGGAGTCTGCCAAGTTTGAACGGCAAGATGAGGTGGGTAAAATTACATGAAATGCATGATTTCCTATTTCCTTCTATGCTTATATATTAAGAGAGATAAAATCCTCGTGAAATAAAAAAAAACATTTCAGTTGGAAAAGTTGGCGGTCCAAGAGCCGGACAAAGTGTCCATTGATGAGTTGGTGGAGAAGCTTGAGCTAACTCAGCAGGATCTGCACAAGTGGCAGACTCTAAAACTGATGGAGACCTACTCGGAAAGTGAGCAGCCGGCCACGGAAGCGGATGCCAGGCTCAGGTTGGTTATCAAGGCATCAGTTGAATTTCAGACTGCAATTTGCAGGAATTTACATTTAAAGCAGGGGTCGAAAAACTTCGGCCCGCGGGCCACACGAGGCAAACAAGGCATCTCTATCTGACCCTCAGGTCCTTTGAAACTTTACAATAGCAATCTGGCTCACTCAAGGTTTGTGTCTCTTCTCTCCTCTCTCTTCTCTCTCCTCTTCTCCCCCTCTCCCCACTCTCTCCTATCTCCCCTCTCCCTCTCCCCTCTCCCCTCTCTCCTTCTTTCCCTCTCTCCCCCCTCTCCCCTCTCTGCCCCTCTCCCCTCTCTCCCCCTCTCCCCTCTCTCTCCTATCTCCCCTCTCCCCTCTCTCCTCTCTCCTCCTTCCCCTCTCTCCCCTCTCTACCCTCTCTGCCCCTTCTTCCCTCTCTCCCATCTCTCCCCCTCTCCCCTCTCTCCTCTCCCCTCTCTCCCCTCTCTCCCCCTCTCCCCTCTCTCCTCTCCCCTCTCTCCCCTCTCTCCCCCTCTCCCCTCTCTCCTCTCCCCTCTCTCCCCTCTCTCCCCTCTCTCCCCCCTCTCTCCACTCTCTCCCTCTCTCCCCCCTCTCCCCCCTCTCCCCTCTCCCTCTCTCCCCTCTCTCCCCCTCTCCCCTCTCCCCTCTCTCCCCCCTCTCCCCTCTCTCCCCCTCTCCCCTCTCTCCTCCCTCCCCTCTTCTCTCTCTTCTTTACCCTCTCTCTATCCCCTGTCTCCTCTCTCCCCTCTCTCTCTTCTCTCTTCTCTCATCTTTTATTCTCTCTCTCCTTTTTACTCTCATCGGACCTGCAGCCATGAGCTGGATTCTTCATCTGGATTTAGAAGATTTTGAGTTTGCCGACCTCTCATTTAAAATGGTATATATTGTGATTTCAGATTCCTGAGGGACTCGATGTTCCACTACCTGACCGAGAAGGACCGCGACCAGGGCTTGCAGCATTTGACGGCCATAATCGGCATATTCAATTTTACCGAGGTGCAAATGGCTACTATTATGAAGTCCCTGTCTGACAGGAAGAAGCGAGGCAAAATTTAAATCAACGTAGGATAGTTTTAACAAACTTGTTTTAAATCATTTAATAACAGAGTCGGTTGCAGAAATTGCTGGTTTTTTCTTTGGAATCTCCCCCTCAAACGTGGCTCATTTCTCTCCTTGGCTGCTTTTAAACATGTTTCCATCCTCTGTAAAAGCAGAGCTTACTCTTCTCATCCACAAAATATTAGCTTTTAAAAATTTTCTTGATTATTTACTGTCATTGATTCATAGAGAACGCAATAGTCCAAGTAAAAACAATATTAAATTTTCGTTCAGTTGATTCCAACCTTCAGTCAATACATGCAATCGTACATCTAACATGGTTCAGGATTTTTCTTGCTAAGTTTTTGCCTATTCTACTCTTGCCCAAAGTGTTATCGCTTCTAGTAAGATTGCTATTATAGTGTTTAACAATTCACTATGTGAGTTTACCCTTTTGAAACTGCTGTACAGCTCCAAATAAATATTAGTCAACTCATAATTTGCATGAATTGACTTCCTAGCTGCCTTGTCTACTATAATAAAAAATAAGTTACAGGTTCCGGATTCAATGGCAGTGCACCATTGGAAAACTCTGTAGTACGAAGATTTATAATTTTCCATAAAAGTTTTATTCGAGACCAAACGGTCTCTAAGTTTATGTGCCGGCCTGTACCAGACACTTCTGCGCTCGACCCCTAAGGCTACGTAATTGTAGCTCTGAATCTGACGTCATCACTGCAGCATCACTCTCGCATGGGCCATAAGTTGCTACGAGCTATTAGTTGTCGTCTCAACTGTGAGCGTCAGGAAGATGAGCACCAGCACCGAGGGCGGAAGCGTGGGAGCTGTGCTGCAATCCCTGCCTGCGCTCGTCGACCACCGTACGAAAATCCCTGCGGGCTCCGCCAGCAACCGCTGCAAAGTCGCCAAGGCTGCTCGGACGCGCCAATTTGACGTCAAGGCGGTGTGTGACGACCCCATAGCAACGGCTGCCATTGAGGACTTCAAGCGGCCTCTGTACCGCAAGGATATCTTCTATGCCGGCTCTGTGGCGAGTCTGGCGAGTGCCAGAATACGGAAAAAGTCAGCCAGCTGGCCATCTCAATGAGGCGAATCCCCGGCGAAATGTCAACTCAAGGTTCAGTGAGAACCATCGCCAAACCGGAAAAGATGCCTGATGGGGAAGAGTCTGAGGACGAGACTGCGGCTTGGGTGCCCAAACCCATCCGTGATGCGTTCCTCCTGATGACCGATTTGTCTCTGTTAAAGGACTCCGGCTTCCTAATAGCTTGGATAGCGAACTTGGTATCCATGCTATCGTTCTACATTCCGCTATTCTTCATCGGAGACTTCGCCAGAGAGGCCGGAGTCTCCGACGGTGAGTCCAGGTATCTGAATGCAGCCTTTGGCAGCGCCAACACCCTCAGCCGCATTCTGGTCGGATGGGCCGCCGGCAACCCGAAGGTGTCACCCCTGCTCGTCAACAATGTCTCGCTGTTCTTCAGCGCAGTCCTGGTGCTGGTGCTCAACTACTCAACCAGCTTCCCGATGCTGATCGCCACCTACACGGCGCTCGGCGTCACTCTGGGACCCTTCATCACCCTCACCTCGGAGATTCTGTGCCGCCTGGTTGGCCTAGACACTCTCATAGCTTCATCACTCTGGCCAGGGGAATCAGTAACATCAGTAAATGAAATGGATTTTTAGCCTTGTAATTTTTCATTAAGTGTTTTAATCATCCATTTCAAATTGCTTTTCAAGAACAATCAAAATAATCCCTACATGCATGAGCTCCCTAAGATCAATAATATACTGACGGGTCGTCAAACGGCAATTATTAAAAAAACACTTGAAAATCGATCCGTTTTTTTTCAATTGCAATCCAAGCCATCCCAACACGTTGCCATTCAGTTGAGCAAAATGAGGCAAAGACAACTCAGGCAGCACGATGGTGCAAATGCGGTTCGCAGCTGCAGCAGCAGGTCTCGTGTATTTCTGCTAGTTAACCAGCCATACGCCGGTACTCAGCATTGCTGCAGTGGAAAATCCCCAGTCCAAGGTCAGTCCAGCAGTTTAGCTGTCGGGGGTCGGCAGGCCCTTGGTCTTCTCGCTGCACGGCTTTCTGCCCTCTCCGCGCTTCGGCTTGTAGAACTTGGCGCTGGCGCACAGCTCGGGCAGCTCGAAGTACTTGTCCTTGGGCTGGTGGAAGCCGAAGAAGAAGAGAATACCGCCGGAGCACTGGCCGTTCTTCCTGTACTTCTTCTTGATGAGGATCGGCACGCAGCGGTCATCGATGACGCCGCCCAGCTTGATGGAGAGGTCGCCCTTGGTCATGCGGCCGCAGTGCACGCTGATGGGCACCTTGCGGCTGGTGACGGTGGAGCGGGCCACCACGCGGTTGTTCGGCCACATCTTGGGGCACAGGGTGAGGAAGTACTTGGCGTGGCTCACGGGGATCTTCACGCACCGGGCGTTGGCGGCGCTGGTGCCCCAGGCGTAGTAGCCGACGCCGGCCTCGAAGTCGAACATGGTGTAGTGGTGTCCGGAGTAGTTCTGGGACTTCACCTTGAAGTAGGCGGCCACCTTCTTCTTCTCCTTGGAGCCGGCGATGCCTCCCAGCAGCTTGAGGTAGGTGCCGTTGTGGTAGCCGAGACCGGCCACTCCGATGGCTCCCTCTCTGGGCGGGTTCTCGCAGGCCAGGGCGGTGGCCACCAGGGCGGTGAGCAGCAGCAGCAGCTTCATCTTGAGTCAGAGAGTCTGGATGTCCGGCAGTGAGAAATCGAGTGGACTTGATGGACTCTGGTCGCTGGCCAGGGGTGCTTTTTATGCACCTGGACTGCTTGACCACCTGGCAACTCGGCGTTCAAACATTTGGCAACAGAATTTGTTGGAAACCAGCAGGTGCGCAAATTGATGCTCATGGCTACTGCCGGTGTTTGCTCGGGGATCGATGGTCAGCTGACTTGAGCACCGCTTTTCTGCTTGCCGATTCCATAGCGCTCTGGTCAGCCCTGCTGACTGGAGCAATGCTCGTCTGTTTGATTTCAAACTGCATTTGTTTTAATCAAGTTGAAAAAATAAGCTGTCTATTCGCTTTCGCAAAATGCCCAGCAACAAAGTTTCAACAATAGGTTTGTACCAACCAACCCCATAAGATCAACAGAGCTCATGTTTGCACTGCTGCTGTTTTTGCTGTGCACACAGTTTTGTCAAAATGCAATTCCTAATATCTCTAGTTATTGTTTGAAGAAACTGTTTGGTGAAAAAGTCTGAAGCTAGGCGCGTCGCCATCGGAGGGGACAGGAGGGGCATGCCTCCCTCCCCCACTAAAAGCTGTGGGGCATGCCGATACTTTGCCCCCCCCCCTCCTCCTTGTGATCCGATATGGAAATCAAGAATTTTGCTGCAGGAAGCAAAATGAGTGTCTGCAGCGCCAAAATAAGTGCCTGTGGCGCCAAAATGCGTGACTTCGGCGCTAAAATGAGTGTCTCCGGGGCTAAAATGAGTGACTGCGGCGCCAAAATGCGTGACTTTGGCGCTAAAATGAGTGTCTCCGGGGATAAAATGAGTGACTGCGGCGCCAAAATGCTTGTAGCAGACCTTATTATGGATTGTTTATTGCAACATAGCAACCGAATCAAGGAGTTCTATAATTAGCATTCTAAAGTGGAAACGAGTTTTTCAGTTTTACCTTATGGGGCCAGACTAGCATAGACAGAGTCAGACAGAGTCATGGACATTCAGTGCTGTCTCCTTATCTTTACAATTTGCGTGGCCTTATGAGGTAAAACTCGTTCCCACTCCTGATTGATAATTATAGAACTCCTTGAACCGAATAAGGATTGAACTGAATCAATGGTCTCTTGGCCATAGACTATTGCAGCTGGCGGGGCCATAGAATTTTTTTGTCTATGGTAAAACCCTATTCACATGTAATAGCTTCAGGGAAAATGAATTTCGGCCATGGACAGCCAGCCAGTTTCAACCAACCAATAAGCCATAATCCATGGCCTCAGTGCGGTTTAAGTTCGTCTCTCAACGGAATTTTGTCGAATTTTTGCTAAAACTGAATGAATGAAAGCAAGGCTGCAGTTGAATAGGCATTTTCTAAAAGCAATATATTTATTTATTTAATCTGAGTATTTAACAATACAGTCTTTGTTATTGTATTTATTTAATTTCGTTGTCAATTCAACAGAGACCTGTTATCTCTCACTCTAGTTTAGAAATCCTTTCTCATCATAGGAACAATGCTGGTTTGCTGAACAGAGCTAGTTAGAATAGGCACATTGAATTCCCAGATAAATCAAACAAAGCATTGGGGCTAAGCGCAGACAAGGCCACAGAACAGGTAACGCGATTTCATAAAACTGCTTCACAACAGATCTATCCAACACAAAACTAATATTACGAGTGATTCTTTAGAGTGGATTGCTTTGACAGGTTAGAGGAAAAGGTCTGAAGCTTTAAAAATCTAAAACAAGGATTTCAGCGAAAACAACTCGCTCGGCTTGCATGCGGTATTGGAATGGCATATGCCGAGCCATATACTGCTCAGTTGGACCATAGACTAAAATTTTGGCTAATATATTAGGAATGAGACTCCACTCAAAAAAAAATACTTTTTGAATTTCATTCAATAACAGCGAACGATAGGTAAAGTAGTTTACATTTTAAGATGAATAATTTTCGTCCCCATTCTACCAATCTTATAATTTGATTCTGTGTGCAGAATTTCAGAATTTTTAGAAATTGAAAAATACATCTACAATGTACGAACCACGAGTGAACGTTACTTAATATACATATCTATACATGTAGTATTTCACTTTGCATCAGACGCTACTCAAATAAAAACTCTATGACTCATGGTGTCGCAGTTGGGATCGAATCTTCAAATTCTTCCGGTGCAGTGCGGTTTTCCGCGCCGAAGAATCGTTGATAACGTAAACTTGGGTCACTTGCCCCGTTTCATAAGATTGCGAAACAATCCAATCGGACTCCAACCACAGTGGAGATCAAGCCATGTAAAAATTATTTGGCAGTTAGAAAACTTCTCGAAACGACCGACGGCATCAATTCCAATTTGTACCTTGGTGATGGTTGATTTCAAATTAATTCTCACTTTCAATGCTTTCTGAGCAAAGCTCTTCAGTTCATCCACATTGGGTCAGTCGCTAGCAGCTTCTCTGAATCGTCGAAAGCTATACGATGTGGTTCAACATATGGGAAGCAGCCATTCGTTCTCGCTTGCAGCGGCAACTACATGTAGCTTTCTATTGTGATCTCCTTACCTTTCTCCCTCACCTTGTCGTTGACGCAACCCTGTGCTTCAGCTTCACACACCTTAGGTGGACAACTTTTGATAGAATAACATCATATTATACTACCCCGCTATAGTGAGGACAGAGCTCGCACTACATGATGTAGCTCGTCATCGTCGACTGTCGACTGTTTGCTGGCTGAAGTACTACGAGCGTAGGATTCTGTCGGCGGCCTATGTTCGTGCCCTGGCCGGAGTTGCGCTCCTGTGACGCGCTTAATCTGTCTTTATAAAACTCAGCATAAATCATATTTTTGCTTTTGCAAGTGTATTAAAAAACCTTACCGGTTGTCTATTTTAACAAATTAGAATACTTTACTTTTAAAAACTTAATTTTAATACTCAGAAGTAACATAGCTGCTTTAGAAAATTAAATAAAAGGTAAAATAATGGTAACGTACTACTCTTGAAAAAAAGTTAATGACTCTTATAATTAACTCAATTTAAATCAAGCGTTTATCATTCTTTTTGCAAACTGTTTGATTGTGTCGTGTATTTCCTATCCAACTTTTACAACCAATTTTGGCTCTCCCGCTGTCTTTTTATGTTTATCTACTAAAGATATTTGTAGTTTTTCAGCAATCAGTCGTATCAATTGGACAGTATTAGCCTTTTTATCCAATTTTATTTTGTTAATAGTTGCTGTTCTGTAATTGCCAGAAAAATTGCATCACAGTAAATAGTAGGCCTAATATAATAAAGAATCGAGCCGTCCGTTTAAACATTCAAGAGGCTGCTGTTGTAACATATACTAAATGCAGTTCTTCCGGCGGCTATTTCATCACCTTCGGCCAAGATCTCCTCGGGACAATTCAGATGGAGTGCATGACAAAAGCACACTTCATTGTGTCGTCCAGTATCTCGATAACACAGAGGCAAATTTTAATGTTAATGTGAGTACACTGTATTTAAATTGTATTCATTTAATAATTCTTTATTGAAAATTTTTTAACACGTAACAGAAATAAATAATTAGAACAAATTAACTAACAAATTAACTAATTAACTAACAAAATTAATTAACAAAAGCCATGCATACTTTGTTTAGCCCACACTCACATAGGGTTTATAGCAGCCCTTTAAATTTCTTATCATAAGAAATATGCATTATCTATGTCTTTGAGGTGGTCCTCATAGGTATAAAGTGCACACCCCCTGGTCATATTTCACACATAAGCAACAATGGATAGGCCTAATAGGGCTATATGCTATAACTTTTATTATAAGTCCTAATTTTACTATTATTACTATTAAAACGTCTCTAAAACTTAATGCACTGCGATATCCTTGTTGACTCATTTTTCTGATATCCCCAAGAAAATATAGTATTCATTATTTAGTAATAAAAAATATAGCAAGTTAGCAACTCCTTTAGGTTTGTAGCAGTTTTGATACTTATAGGAAAGTTCTTAGTATAGCCACTCTAGTAAAGGTTAGACAAGATGAAAATTTATAAAAGTGGGATTAAGGTCTTTATTTAATTATACATTTATTTATAAATATATAATATGCCTAGATCCAAATAGATGAAATCAATTTTTTATCAGGTACCATTAGGATTCTATCCTATCTCTAACCTGTAGATAGCATTCCTAAAAAGGTAAATACTTGGAAACTGCAATCTTAGAAAAATATAACTTCCAATTTCGACTCTAAGATAGTGTCTTATAGATAAATTAGCTTATTCCTAGCAAGGGATATCATTTCTCCTCATACTGCTAAATGATATAGAAAATAAAGTTGTCAATACAAAGTTTATTTAGAATATATAGAACTGTTTTGTTGATTTGCAAATAACTATAGCTTGACTAATCATGATCTCAGTTGTAACTACAAAAAATAATAGGTAACATTATTTTTTATTTCATTTTACTTAATATATTTGCAAAAAACTAATCAATTTATCGCAAACAATCAATTAAATAGTTTCAGTTCAGAGAGGCAGATCAGCATTAATTTTTTACTACTATGATTTTACTTTATGATATTACAGTTTTAACATCCTGGTCATAATAGATCTGTCTTCCAGTTGTTCAACAAATTGAAATAAAAAAATTGAACTCAGTTTTGGCTTTATCTTTAATGCAATAAAAAGAAGAGATTATTATTATTTTGTTGAAGTTTCAAGGCAAAAGCTAAAAGTAATGAGTATTAATAGTAAGTCCAGGTTTCAACAATTTTTGGAGTAGTTTTTGAGCAATTTTTAGCAAATTTAAACAAAAATACTATAAATCCTTATTTGGCAATTAGAAATCAATCTAGAATCATAAATAGGTTTTTATGCAAGGATATTTCTTGTAAAATGTGATTTGTTAATTACTCTATTAGTTTAGCATAGTCTTTAAGATTTTAATTTCTTTAAAAGTGTCTATTTTTTCATGGAATAACCCTCAATGATACCAATAATTATATCATGACAGAATGTGCTTATGTCTCTATAAAGTGGACACTGATGTCTCTATAAAGATCACATAAAGATATCTCATAAAAGTTTTCCAATATGTACTAGTACAAAAAGTGCTGGTTGAAATGACAATATTAGCAAAATTATCAGTTAGCTGGGCTTTAACTTAGTCTAGTTTGTCTTATTGTGGTTATAATAATATTTTTATAGTTGAAAATTTAGGACAGTAAGTTACAACCTCTTTAGGCCTAGTCTTACCAGAGTAAATATCTTTGACACTGCTTGTAGCCACATTTTGCTTAATATAAATTAGTCATAAGTAATATGCATAAGAGGTTATTAGGCCAGTGTTTTTTGTTTTAACATCCATTACAATATATTCGTCACATTTATTAGTATTCTCTTAGTTAATTAAGCTACATGTATTAGGCTAATAAGGCTAATATTAAGGCTATTTGACTAATAACTAATCAGTAATATTTAATAAAATGATTATGGCACTGAATAATATGATTTTAGAAGCAAGTCCTTGGCAGGGATTTGTATGAGCAAGTCTACAATGACTTGGACTTTCAATATGAGCACGAGTACTTTGGCCTGCAGTACACCGACTTTCACAGCGTGCGCTATTGGATCGACCCGACCAAGCCGCTGAAGAAGCAAATCAAAAAGAAAATGCGTGAGTATTGCATACAATAGCACTTTCATGCCGTGATTCCTATGAACAGTGCAGCTATTCAAGCCATTCATTTGCCTCTCCCGCAGCTGGTCCTCCGTACACTTTTAGATTTGTGGTGAAGTTCTTTTCTAGCGAGCCGGACACCTATCTCAAGGAGGAGCTCACGTGGTAAGCCTAGGTTGATGTTTTTTTATCAGGGCACCTGCCCTAATGAGCAACCGACAACTCAGCCGCAGCCATTGCGCGGCGCATCAGAAGGCTGCGTACGGCTGTTCAGTCCAAGGACTGGGGGAGGGTCGCCACAGACCCTCAATTACCCCAGCTAATGCTGGCACCCATTTTACAGCTGGGTGAACTGAAGCAATGCAGAGTTAAGTGTCTTGCTCATGGACACAAATTGTTCCGAGTAGGTCGAGAATCGAACCCCCGACCTTTCAGTCGTTAGTCCGATGCTCTAACCACTAGTCTGCAACCCCCGAAGCACATTAGATAGTTTTTAAAAAAATACAGCCATTCATAGCTTTGCTGTACATGTCTATTTGCACAACCAAAACTCTCGAAATTTCCTGCCATTTTAGCTACCTTTACGTCCAGCAATTAAAAGCGGACATTGCGGCCGGAAAGCTGGTGGTGAACGATGAGGAAAAAGCTGCTGAACTGGCTGCCCTAGTCGTCCAATGTAAGTAGCTTGTGTTTTTGCAAGGTGCTCTGTTTGGTTGGTCGGTCTCCTCACTCAAGGAGCCTTCGAGCCGTTTGAGAGTTAGGAATGAAAAATGAGAGTCGCTGGTTCCCGGTAGAGTTAGGACGGGATCCTGATGCCAAAAATAAAAGCTTGTAGAAGTTAAGAGAGTCTAATAAATGTTTTCTGAAGCTAATAGATTAAGAATAATAAAAGCTAAGTTGACAGAGGCTATTATATGCTAATATGAGCCAAAATAAGCTAAAAGAAACTAATGAAAGCTAATAAA
This sequence comes from Macrostomum lignano, assembly GCA_002269645.1. Classification (NCBI taxonomy): domain Eukaryota; kingdom Metazoa; phylum Platyhelminthes; family Macrostomidae; genus Macrostomum; species Macrostomum lignano. The sequence continues at coordinate 160,657 of NIVC01001558.1, read as the reverse complement.
AGCGAATAGAACCTAATGGAAGCTTAAATGACCTAATAAAAATTAATAGAAGCTAATAAAATCTAACCGAAGCTTATTAAAGCTAATATATTCTAATCAAAGTCCCCCATACAACGCCGTACATAACATCGCAGCCGAGGAAGGCGACTTCGATCCGAATAAGCACAACCTGGCCTTTGTGTCGCAGTTCCACTTCCTGCCAGAGGAGAAGCAAACCGAAGAATTCGAAGTCATGGTGTTCGAGGAATACCAGAAGCTTGCGTGAGTGCTTGTTGAATAGAAGTCTGTGTGATAAATCCGAATGGTCAAACAGAGAGAGGCCCTGGATACTTACTAGTTAGTAGAAATCTCGATCAATGATTCGATTATCATTTTCATGAAATATCGAGAATTTACGAGAACATCTCGACGGTCTTGACTTGACTCAGCTGCAGGGAGTTCCGGGCATCTGGATACAGTGGGGAGGCGTCGCCGACTCGCCGCCCATTCCGCTAATCCCTGGCGACAATGGGCAGCTGGTGCTGGGGAGTTGCGCAGGGAGATCCTGTGTTGTGCCTCTCTCTTTAGAGTCCAGGAGGTGGATGGTTGCTCGCCCGGTAGCCCTTAGGTAGCGGACGAGCTGGCAGAGATTCTCGGGCCTGAAAACTTTGGAGAGGTCCGGGTTTGGGCCGAGGTAGGTGAGCCTGTCCCGAGTAAAGGCGGGGCACTCACAGATGAAGTGCTCCGCATTCTCAGCACCGGAGAGGCAGAATGGGCATTCCTCACTGCGGATTTTTCCCTGGATGTGACGATGCCTGGCAAAATACCAACTATCTTTGCTTGTCTTTCAATTGCTTGAAAAGTACCTGGTGAAGTGGGGAGAATTTACGTTAATTTATCCGCGTGTCCTGCAGGGAGCGCAACTTAACGCCGTCTCTGTGCGAGAAGATGTACCTGAACAAAGTGAAGTACTTGGACAACTACGGTGTGGATATGCACAAAGTGCAGGTAATTGTTCAACTCTTAAGTAATTAACCTGCGCTAGCATGCGAGCTAGGTGAGCTGTTACATTTGGCAATGTTCATCTGTTCTCTCAGGGCAAGGACGATCGAACATACCAGCTGGGCCTCACGCCTGCTGGCATTCTGGTGTACGATGGAGACGAAAAGATCGGCTTCTTTTATTGGTAATTAACTAATTAATTTGATGCAGTTCTATTGCAGAGAATTTCATTCGAATTTTTACTGCCATGGTTATTTTTATATCGCCATTTTAGGCAGCGAATTTCGAAGATTGCTTTCAACCGAGCCAGTCTGAAGATTGTCGTTTCGGAAGATGATGCTCAGGTGAGTTTGACAAGAATTAGCACAGCTTGTGGCTTTATACGTTTATAAATAATGGATTGCGGATAGGGTGCTGCAGGGCCTGTGCCTATGTTTCATCCTGCTTGTGAAGCCAAAGAGAAAATGGAAATTCATCATAGAGTTGGACTAGTCAGCTTATTGCTTTGCTCCTCATGTTGCCATTGCCATATTTTAACCTGAGTGAGTCACAGAGCCCTGTCTGCCTCTCTCTCTCTCTCTCGTAGATCTCTGTCAAGAGATCCCTGAAAAGGGAAAAAGGGAAGGGAGATGGTTGAGCACGATGTGAGTCATCCGACTTTTTTCTTCGTCTACTCGCCTCCCCGCTCATTGCATTCAGTCTTTCCATCTACTAGCTACCCCCTGGCTCTGGCTAAGCAGCTGACAGCAACTAATTGACAAAGCCGCGGTTAAAGTTAGGGCAATTCAATGAGAGGCAGTTCTGGCTGCTGAGTGTGCAGTCTGTATGTGCAGTGGCGCAGTGCTGCAAATCCGTGTGTCTTTTCGGCAAATGCAGTTCATCAAAAATTACTTTTCTAAGACAGTCCACGCTTTTTTGCGACATTTCGTCAGACGTGCCTCCAGCGATGGGTCATTTAGTCAAGTTCGCTTAAAAATTACAGAGTCAGCTTCTGCTTAATCTCAACCTCAACCTAATTTATTGCGTCAATATTACCTCAAGACCTAGATAGAGAATCTTGCGCATTACTGCGGGCTAGCGGAGTGGAGAGAGGAGACGGAATAGAGAAGGGAGAGAGGAGATACGAGAGAGGAGATACGAGAGAGGAGAGACGAGAGAGGAGAGACGAGAGGAGATACGAGAGGAGAGACGAGAGAGGAGATACGAGAGAGGAGATACGAGAGAGGAGATACGAGAGAGGAGAGACGAGAGAGGAGATACGAGAGGAGAGACGAGAGAGGAGATACGAGAGAGGAGAGACGAGAGAGGAGAGACGAGAGAGGAGATACGAGAGAGGAGATACGAGAGAGGAGATACGAGAGAGGAGAGACGAGAGAGGAGATACGAGAGAGGAGATACGAGAAGAGGAGAGAGGAGAGAAAAGAAAGGAGATTATTTGAGTGAAGAGAGCTGAGCTGAGACGCAAACCTGGAGCGGGCCGGATTGCTATTGTGAATTTCAAAAGACCGGACCGCGGGGAATTCACATTCCTTTTTTTGGTTTCTCTCTGTCATCCACGGCCTTTTCATGCTGTAGTCTGTAACTATGGCGGAAGTTTCTGCTCCTGTTTCTAGTCGCTTGTTTTGCTTCCTATGCGAGTATTAGATGTATCGATAGGCTTAGTTTTCCATGGACTTTTCTTCTTTTAGGGGAAGTTGCAGGTTGTTCAGCAATGGTAGATTGTGTATACGGTTTTAGAGGTTTAGGCTTCACCACTCGTAAGAAATTAATCGTTGTCTCATAAATATCTTTTTAGTAGCCATATTAAGTAATGAATTAGAAGCGTTGAATAATGAGCGTACAGCTTGGGACAATGCAATACCGCTACCGCTGCACCTTACACTAATCTGGCCAGGCCAGTCAAGGAGAATTAATGTACAACTCTTAAACTGACGCGCCCCATCTGTGTCCAGCTAATTTTACCTGCTGTTGACCTACCGGTTTAATGCTTTTAGTCCAGCGTTGCCCTTGGCAAGCACTGAATAAATTTTCATGACGTGAGTCATTTCTCCCTGACTGTTAGACGGGGCAATCCTTGGAGCCCTGGATCCTATAATAAAACTGGCTAGATAGGCAGCTAGCAGTTGATCCCTCACTAGCCTTAATCTACAGTCGCATTTTCACTGTTTACAATTCTCCTGCCAGATTAGAGGGTTGGGATGGAGATCTGCGACAGGCCGGCTGCTTGCGGCGTGACCCGGGATTGCTGCAGCAACTCGGCAGCTGAAAATTTGCCATGCAGCTATTTATTTCTCTGCAAATTCCCGGGGAAGAAAGAAGAAGACCATCTGGGGGGGGGGAGGTTAAAGTTGCACTGTGCGCACACCGGGACAGAAGGGAACCTGTCAGTTAAGTGGGAGAAACTTCCATAGTTGGCGCTGCAAAGTTTATAATGCTCTGTACTGCCCCTGTTCATCGACAGCTATTTTTACTATTTCAATTTTGTAAAGTTGATCATCATCAAAATTTGAATGTCTATTCTGTGGTACAAAAGTTGTCTAATACCGTATTATATACAGTAAAGTATCGGTTTGCCACATTATTGCGGCTCTGCTATACCACTAGGCACATATATAATTATATATACACCTGCAAAAGGTAAGTTTGATTAACTATTATTAGTTCGCTAAGAGACCAAGTAAAGCCTTAACCTTTAGTAATAGATTGGCAGGAACTGTTCTGGTATGTAGAGTTAAATGCTTGTATGTTTCAACAATCGCTAATCGAAAGCTACATAGAGGCTACGAAAATTCAACATGCACAAACTTTGAAGAGCAGCCTTTTGATTTACGGGTTGGGCCACTCGTGCACGTTCCTGTTTGCCGAGCAGAAATGCTACAATATGTTGCAACGTGAGAAAGGCGATTTTTTTTTACTGCTGTGACTCAGACCTGGCTATAGTTGAATCTAGAATTAACTCCTATACATGGCATACCATGCTAAACAAAATGCGTTAATGAATCGCAAATTTATTCAATTCAATTCTCATTACAACCCCGACCTATAGGGGGTAGGAAACAGCAGACGATTGTTCAAGTGCGTGTATTGCGAATGGAGTAGCAGAGACGGCTGACTGTTTCAATCAGCAGCTTATAATACTGTTAGCAAATGCAAGCCGCTACCCACATAACTGCAACTGGAGCACTTATATGGACTCGTGTGTTTTATGGAATTTTTTATACTAAGCAATTTTAAGTTCGAGATCAGTGAATTTGAGTTAATGGCCGGCTCACATTGCCTCCAGCCAGTAGCTCCGCAAGTCAAAGATTGCTCAAATCAATGCTCAGTCACAATTTCAAACTTAATTAGAGATAACTTATTTCGAGCGGTGGATCTCCATATAGAAATATGTTGCAGTGTTTTATATGGCCACGTGCTGGCACTCTCACCTGTTTTCACCTCTACTAACCTCGCTGACCCAAGGCACAAATTAAAGCCCATTGGCTTGCACTTTCCCTTGACCCCAGGGTGCCCAGCAGGACCACACATTCGTATTCAAGCTGGCCGATCCTCGCACCTGCAAGCACCTGTGGCGTTGCGCAGTTGAGCATCACTCGTTCTTCCGTCTGGTGCAGCCGAAAGCACCGCCAGGCAAAGCCAAGCAGCTGCTGCGCCTGCGCTCCAGGTTTTACCACAGCTTCCGCACGGAGACCAGCCTGGTGCAGGCCAACCAGTTTGGCACCAGCCAGCGCCGCTCAGCCAGATTCGAACGGAAGCCGTCAACCAGGCACAGCTGCCGGCCGAGCTTCGCCCGGGCTGACGCTGATCGCCAGCTGCATCACCGGCGAACTGACCGACGGGCCGAACCAGCAGCGGCGGCCTCCGGCGACAGCTTGCGAGTTGTGCCTGTCGAGTGAGTTGTCTGGCCGCTTGTCTGCTTTTGCTCGCACAGTGCGAGAAGTTTCTGTTTTTTTGTTTATTTCTGTTTCAACAACTGCCTGGAGGGGGGTTGTAGCCTATTCGTTAGAACGTCGGACTCACGACTTGAAGGTCGGGGGTTCGATTCTCGATTCCACTGGAACAATTTGTGTCCTTGAGCAAGACACTTAACTCTGCATTGCTTCAGTTCACCCAGCTGTAGAATGGGTGCTAGGATTAGCTGGGGTAATTGAGGCTGTGTGTGGTGACCCTCAGTCCTTGGACTGAACAGCCGTACGCAGCCTTCAGATGCGCCGCGCAATAGCTGCGGCTGAGCTGTCGGTTGCACATCTGGCCATTAGGGCAGGTGTAATCAAATTTTTTTTCCTAAATTGAGCTATCCCACAGTCAGTGATGAGGCAAGCAGTCATGCTCATTCAGATGACCCCTGAGCACGCATGCAAATAATTATGCAGATATACTCTCACACTGGGTGTACATCAGCCCTGACTTTTCCATTGTCAGACAGAGGGCACACTTTAGTGGGCATATAAACCCTGCGACATACCCTGACCACTACTGAAATTGATGAGGTCAGAGAGGTGAGGTTAAAAGGCCAGAGAATGGGAATCGAACCCAGGCGCTGTCACTGGGCTACAGGGACTGACAATGCAAAAGTCAGAATCGCTGTGCACCCGGTGTGCGTTGAGCTTCCCAGCTAACCCAAGCTGTTGATCATTTTTTGTTAACTACCTGTATGTTTTGTCTTTTGCCTGATCAAGGATTTCTCTATAGCTAGAACCTGGATCGGAAACCTCTTTGTGGGGCGTACCAACTGAGGCCTGTCCAGCAGAATACTCATTCGAGCAGTCGGCCTCGGTACACAAAAATATGTTTCTTATTTTGGTTTCTCATTCGAGTTTTAGCTATAGAGAAATGCTTCAACCGATGTTCGTATCTAATCTAAGTTACTAGACGAAGTTTATGACACCCGAGTCATAACAGCATGCTATCGCTAGTTTGTGTTACTATTAAACAATTTTAGTTTGCAATACGCAAACATTTTCCACTTTAGAAAGATGCTGTGACTACTCATAGCAAGTAAGTAGTATGTCTGATGTTAAGTAGATATGAGCTCGTGCAGTATGCATGCTGATTTATCTGAGTAGATTGATTAAATAATTTTTTTGCTTTGATTAGCAAGTTAGGCAGACCCTGTTTGCCAGACTGTAACAAACAAGCGCAGAAATTGCGAAGCTATTCCAAAATTAGGGGGGGGGGCGAAGGCCTAAGTGTTTTTAATTACACGAGCAAGCTTTCCGGGAAAGCGAAGTTCGACTTTTCGAGCTTCTGTTTTTAAACCTATTTTTTATCTCAGATGCTGCACTAGTAATTTGCGCAGCAGTTCACTGGGGCCTCTTAATGCTAAGCCGAACTGCGCTGCATTTAATGTACTCTTAATTCCTTTCATTGCTGGCCTCGCATTTCAGAATCTTGGCCTGACGAATTTTAATTGATGCAGGAGGAGTCTTTGTGCAATAAAAGCTGGCGGTTGACACTATGAAACCTGTCATACTCATGCTCATTATTTACAGCTTTTACGAACTCGATCGATCAATATCCATAAACGGCTCACTCGCACCAGGGTCTATTCATGGAGTTTTAAGCTTAAAATCTGAGCAATAATTCAGGTCTACCACTCCAGATAGTATTTTTAGAGCTCCATGGTGATGTATAGTGTTGGCTATAGCTTATCAAATGCTCAGCCTAATCAAGCCTTAGTGTGTCGTCTTTTTCTAGCGTTTAGCAGACTTAACTTGCAAATTATACTGCTCACAGTAGTTAGTAGGAAATAAAGTAAGTTAAGAAGAAGTGCTTGCTTTAGAATCCTGTCATCATACCCCATCTTCCATTAAAAAAACCGAACTGTCCTCAATTCATTCTGTCTAATCACAGTGTCAAACTATAAATTGTCAAGCATGTTTTGTTTTCTTTTAGTTTTTCCCGGTCAAGGGGCGAGAATTGCAGTCTTATTTTACCTTTTACAGCCTAGAATTTCCTCTTCTAGGGGTGCTTTGAATTTCTTTGCGTAACGGATCAGGCAAATTTCATAATTGGCATGCTTCTGTGATAAAAAGTATAATGCAAATATTTTCCAAGAACTTACCTACTCGACATTATATACGGCAATAAAACAGCAATTATTGACATTTGTTTGCTGCTTTTCTCATCAGTAGTGTGATAAGCGCATTATGTCTTCTTAGCTTCTGTGCGCTGAAAATATAATTTCATGTCAAGCTTGAAACTCCAGTCAGTTTCACTTGGGCCCACATGCCGGCTTGATTGTGCTGCATTCTCCCAGCTGGTGTTAATCAGCCAGCTGTTCTCCGCACCTTTGCAGCAACAGCTCTGGCGACAGTCAGCCAATCAAAAGCGGCCCGGAGACCATAGAAACCAAAGCTATCATTATTGCCGCTGGCATTCCCGAAGAGAATGATGATGACGTGCAGGAGGCTGAGCAGAAGTTGGTCGTTGAAGCTGCATCGCGTAAGTAGCTGGGCTGCCGAGCTCCGTGCAAATTTTATTAGCTGTGAAAATTCTCTGATTCACTGGTCTTTCACTCCTACAGCGCAAGCCTCGCCAAGTCGATCGGTTGCTATGGCAACGAAGCTGCCGCTGCCGCAGATTTCTCCGGTCCGCTCTGCTACCGGCGGCTCGCCGCTGCCTTCGCCAAGCGCTTTGGCTAATTACAGCTCCAGGTGAGAATGATTGACTGTTTGCTAGTGCCAGGCCCGCGGCTGGCGAGTGGCCCACCCGAAAAAATAGTCGTAATACTAATTAGATGACGAGGCGTTTAACCTTACTAATACTGTCATAGTTTCTCTTGCTGTTTACCCAAAATTAACTTAACTTTTGCTTAGGTTTCTTTCATATTTAAGTCGCATTTTTAGTCAAAAATTAAGCCGCACGGCCGGTGTAAATTAAGGTAATTGCGCATGTATGGTGGGGCTTGTGCAATTTTTGCTATATACACTGCTTGACGATGAGAAAGAAGAAAACAGATATGTACACCACTCTGCAAGTGGTAGCTTACGCTAGGTCTTTTACTATGCTGTGTTTCAACATACTTTAAAAAAACCTACAAAAATAAACATTCGTCAGCGGCCAGTCCGACAGCGGCGACAGCAGCGCCCTCAGCCAGCGGACTGTGATCGAAGTGTCGGCTCAGAAGCCGACGTCGCCGCAGCAGCAGCAGCAGCAGCCGGCATCCTATGACTCGATGTTCCCAGCCCGGCGGCCATCGCAGACGAGCGGCCTACGCCAGCCAACCGCCATTCCTAAGCTGGCGCCGACACCGCCACCAGCTCAGTTGGCGCAGCCGTCCAACCTGGCGGCGGCTGCCCTGAACGGAGGCGAAAAGTCCCTGTCTGCATCGGCGCTGCCCGCCCCTAAGGTGCTCGCACAGAAGCAGCAGCAGCAGCCGCCGCCGCCGCCTTCCATGGCCGCTGCGCCGGCTCTCTCCGCCAGTTCCCTGCCGCGGCGTCTCAGTGGCGCGGGCGACGAAACCAACGGCACAGCAGGAGGTGGCAGCGGCGGCGCCAGCCGCATCCCACCGCCATCGGCAGCAGCTCCTGGCGCGGTTGTGTTGCCGCCTATTGCGTCTAATTCAGCTAATTCGGCGCCGAAATCGCGGATTCCTGCACCATCGATGCAACAGCAGCCGCCAGCAGCAGCCAGCAGCCTGCCGCAGCCGCGGTCCGGCATTCCAAGGCTCGCCCCGGCCGCTGCTACGAGCGTTGGGCCGCAGTTTAGTCTGGTGAGCCTTGTATATGGTATCCTTCGGTGCATTCCTTTTACTGTTGTCGTGTTCACTGCAATTAATTGCCATTGACTACACGAATTTGCTTCTACGGCTGCCTGTTCCCGTCTGTATGTATGAATACTGCCTATGTTTTATTTCATCGATGTTGTTCAGATGCGATGCCTATCATGGTCAAAGGAAAATTACTGTAGGCTGTATCTTGGTAAAACAAATTGTAGGTCTCAAATGAAATGCTCTCACAGTCCTTCAGAAAAATCCACTGTCTCCCTCACTGTCCTTCAATAGAATTCCGCTGTCTTCTCTCACAGTCCTTCAATGAGATGCCGTTGTCTCCCTCACAGTCCTTCAATGAGATGCCGCTGTCTCTCTCACAGTCCTTCAATGAGATGCCGCTGTCTCCCTCACAGTCCTTCAATGAGATGCCGCTGTCTCTCTCACAGTCCTTCAATGAGATGCCGCTGTCTCCCTCACAGTCCTTCAATGAGATGCCGCTGTCTCCCTCACAGTCCTTCAATGAGATGCCGCTGTCTCCCTCACAGTCCTTCAATGAGATGCCGCTGTCTCCCTCACAGTCCTTCAATGAGATGCCGCTGTCTCCCTCACAGTCCTTCAATGAGATGCCGCTGTCTCCCTCACAGTCCTTCAACGATAGAAATACATGCAGCATCAGCGTCATCCTATAATGGCTGTCCTATAATCCTATATGTTCTACTTTATTACGTCTACACGCGCACATTTACTGTTATAATGTATTTTTTCAATCTAAATTTCAGAAATTGTGATGATCTGCCCGAATCTGGGAAGCACAGATCGCTTCAGTGTACAGTCTGTATAAGCCAGTGTATATTCTAGGTAATTTACCTGCATGCCTAATGCCTAATTATTGGCTTAGCTAACGAATTGGCGTCGTTATTTGTTTTAATCGTCTTAAATGCTTTTTGGCACGGCGACTTAATTTGATTGTATGCCGGAGATTAACATAGCAATTTGCATCAGCGCTTGGCGCACTAGACTGACTGGACCATAGCCTCTGAAATTAACCGCAATTTGACAAATTTATTTCTAACACCACTCACTATTTGCACTTTAAAAACGGCATGTCATTTAAATGACACTCGTTTGCTCCACTATCATCAACTCTTGTGAAGTTTTGAGCCTTTAAAAGATTATTATTATAATTATATTATGATATTATGATTCACAAGACCGGGAGTTCACAGCGCCAAAAGAGACTGACTGACATTCACAAGACCGGGAGTTCACAGCGCCAAAAGACGCTGACTGACATTCACAAGACCGGGAGTTCACAGCGGCAAAAGACACTGACTGACATTCACAAGACCGGGAGTTCACAGCGCCAAAAGACACTGACTGACATTCACAAGACCGGGAGTTCACAGCGGCAAAAGACACTGACTGACATTCACAAGACCGGGAGTTCACAGCGCCAAAAGACACTGACTGACATTCACAAGACCGGGAGTTCACAGCGCCAAAAGAGACTGACTGACATTCACAAGACCGGGAGTTTGGCTTTGCTGGCATTTCTCAGTCTAAACTATTATTTTTTAACCCGAGTCCGGTCGGCCCCTTTTGCAGAGAGCGGCGCCGGCCACTCCGGTGTGTCGCAGCCAGCCCAAAGCCAAGCTGGCCGCCTACAGGCGCTCGATATCGGTAATTTCCCACGCGTCCAGCGGCCACTACTGCCAGCCCGGCTGCTGCCGGCCTGGCCACCGGCTTAAACAATCTGCTACGCTTGGCAGGCTGCCAAATCGGCAGCGCAGAGCCGCCGCCTCGACCGCTGTTGAGTCACTGTAATTATTTATTAATGTGTTCTTAGCCTGGCTCATTGCAAATTGTAATACTACTATTGCTAAGACTGCTGAGTTAAATCTAAAAAACTTGCTAACAACAGCTTAAAATAAAATTAAGTGCTGACCACAGATGTAGAATAACTAGATCGGCCACTCAGTACATTTGCGTGCAAGCTACTTTCAGTTCAGTAGTAAGTTAAAAAGAAGCATTTTACTGTATTTTTTAAGCCAAGGCTCATTTATTGGCTCTTACCCCTCCCCAGCTTAAACACTCCAACCGCGCCTTTCCACACTGCCCCCGCCCGCCCCAGTTTTTATTGCCTTTCTCAGAATTCCAGCCTAAAGCTGCCATGTACATTTCAGTGGACTGGCTAATGTACATTGCTGAACCAATTAACAAGTTGTTTACGCCTGCAAGCTTGTGGGCTTCTAAACTTATCAAAGTTATTTCAACTGTCTTTATTTTTATAAAATAGCTTATGCATTCTTTTTTGCTACTGAACTGAAAGTAGAAAGCTGTTTTACTAAGTATATGCAGCCCATCTAGTTATTTTAGTATCTGTGGTACTGATTGGGATTGTACCGATTTTTTATATTTAATCCGCTTTTTCAACAAAATTGAGTTGTGTTTTTAGCATAATTTTTTTTACTCAAATAGTCCTAGAAACATCTTTTTTCTGGCATTTTCGTTTCTTTTTAAAATGCTAGCACACACTGACTTCGTGGCCACACTTTTAGGGTGCTAATGTATTATTATTGCTCATGCTAACATTGCTCATGCTCAATAGGTACTCGATTCTAATTTTAGCTAAAAATCTTTGCTAAGTTTTTTCGAAACTTTTCTTTCAAATTTAGTATTATATTATAATAAAATAAAAGCACACAGACCGACTACATATAGTAACACTTGAAGTGTTTAATAAACATTTTTATGTTATATCGGTGAACATTTTTAATCATCTCAGTTTTTGCTTTGGCTAAAAGTTTAGTATTGGCACCTTTTTAGTAGCTACTGTAGTTCTATGCATTCTGTTGTATGCTCAAGTCATAACCTGATCCCATGTACGCATTCTCCACTGTGAATATTGCTCGGCTGTTATTAATATAATTATAATATTTCTCTCTGATCTTCACTAGCTGCTATGCAATGCAGCGGTTTTTTTACTTTATTAGCACTACGAGCTATTAATCTCACTGATTGATTGGCACTCGGTTTTTAAAACGCAAAATCTTTTTTGTGCTTTTTTATCCAGTTTATGCTGCAGTTTTATCTGCTCTTACCTGTACCTGACTTGTTTTGAATTTTAGTCTTAGTAGTTCAAATATAAATTGCTGTCTGCTTCCTGTTTCAAAGTGTTCTTCACCTTACGATGGCACTGATGCAAACAATGAAAACAAACTCAATTGTATTATTGCTGTTTCAGTCTCTGCTTTGAGAATTTCATTTTTAACCATTTTAATTTATATAATAATTCCCCACCACCTGGAAACAGGATCGCACCAAGTGTGGGGAAGCGAATACTGGTAGCTATTTATAGTCCAGAGTCGCAGTGACTCATTATCAAAACTGAGTATTATAGCAATCTGTTTAAGTATATCTCGAGTGTGGCAGTGACGGCAGCGGCGGGGCGTCAGTCAGGCTGAAATTCGGTCCGGTATGGAGAGCAGATGGGTAAAACTGGCGTTCACAATGAAAATAGGACAGTGGATAAAGCACAGTGGTGGGATTATCTACGAAGCAGGGTTTATATGCAGCTGTTGGAGTACTGCAAAGAGTTTCACAACAGAATCTCAAAAACGCAAAAGTAAATGATTTTTTACAATAGGCACCCGCGATGGGGCAGTTGGTCAGACTACAGCTGCGTCAATGCTTGCTGCAGCTGGGTTTTGTTAGTCATTAATAAATATACCTGGTACGATCATAAATTTGTGTTACTTGGCGGCAGTGCATTTCAAATGGGGGGCATCCTGGATGTTGCTATCAAAAACAGAGTCAGAATTGAGATTCGTGAAGCGGATTTACATGTACAATATAAGGCATAAATGGAGTTCATGTCTGAACGCAATGAGATCTGCTAAAAATATTGACATCAAGTTCATCCATAAACTACGAGCGTATGAGCAATACAAAGGTACCCGTTATTGTATTGAGGGTTTAAAGAAAGAGAGTTACGAATTACATTTGCGGCTTAAAAAGAGAGCAGACTACAGGTCATCCGTATGGTTCATTGTTGAGACATCCGGTTCTGAATTGCTTCGCATTGAGCTGAGATTTAGGTGCTTTAAGAGTCAGCTACAAATGTCTTACGCCTTATTTATAGTCTTTCTGTTTGAAGTATATTCGATTAATATATTGCTTCTCCGCATTGTATTATGAATATCTTCATTGAATCATTTTTATTAAAGAAATTATAACTTTTTGTTAAAATTGACATATTTTTGGAATGACCCATCCCCTGAAACTCATTGTGAGGATCGTGAAGTATTCAAAGCAAAAAACCATGCTCGTCTACTCAGCTGAGATGCGCTTTGAGGTTTCAGTGTTTTTTGGATGGCCCGCTGTTGCTCGATGTTCCACTGTTTGATGCTCCCGTCTTGATTGGTGCTCCTGATTTGCTTGCTGCTCCGGTGTTTTTCGATTCTCCGATGCTTGATTTTCCAAAGTTCCATTTTCCGGTGTTACTCGGTGTTCCGGTGTTCCATTTTCCGGTGTTACTCGGCGTTCCGGTGTTCCAACTTCCGGTTTTCCATTTTCCGGTGTTACCGGTACTCCATTTTCCGGTGTTACCGGTGTTCGATTTTCCGGTGGTTATGGGTGTTCCCGTGTTTGATTTTCCGGTGTTTTTCGGTGTTCCGGTGTTCGATTTGTCGGTGTTACTTGATGTTTGGGTGTTGCTTGGTGTTCCGGTGTTTGATTTTTCAGTGTTTTCGCTACTCAATTTTTCGGTGCTGCTCGGTGTTCCGTCAGTCGATTTTCCGGTGTTGCTTGGTGTTCCGGTGTTAGATTTTTCGTTGTTGCTCGGCGTTTCGGTACTCAATTTTTCGGTGCTACTCGGTGTTCCGGTGTTCGATTTTTCGGTTTTGCTCGGCGCTTCAGGGTTTCCAATGTTGCTTGATGTTTCTGCGGTATTTGGTGCGCCGGTTTTATTGCTCGAGGTGCCGGTGTCTTTTGTTGCATCAGTCTCATTCAATTTGCCTCCCATTCTGATTAGCGCGATGATGGCGTTGAATGCTTTCTGCAACCGAGTTTAATTTACTCATTTTAATACTAGCAGAAAGATCGAGTTTTCCTATTGGGTTTAACGACATCAGAGGTCGGCAAATTTTTAACCTTAATGTCCAGTCCAGATGAAGAATCCAGCTCATGACTACGGACCAGATGAGAGTGAAAAGGAGAGAGCGAATAAAAGATGAGAGAATTAAGAAAGAAGAAAGAGGCGTGAGATGTGATAAGAGAAGAATAAAAAAAGAAGATAATGAAAAGACAAGAGCGGAGACGAGAGAAAGGGAGAGAGTGGAGAGAGGAGAGAGAGAAGAGAGAGAAGAGGGGATAGAGGAGGAAGGGGAGAGAGAAAAGAGGAATGGGGGAGAGAGGGGAGTGGGGGAGAGAAGAGGAGAGAGAAGAGAGAGGAGAGGAGAAACACATACCTTAAGCGAGCCAGATTGATGTTGCGAAGGTTCAAAGGACCCTAGGGTCAGATAAAGATGCTTTGTAGGCCTCATGTGGCCCGCGGGCCGGGTTTTGCCGACCCCTGAACTACCTAAACTGCAATTTTTCAGGAAATTTGACAAATACCCCTCATGGGGAAAGCTAAATTTACTCACGTGCCACTTTCTGCGATAGACCCAGCTCTTCAAACGTCTTTTGCAGACATGGCCCTGGTGAGTGCTGGCTTCGGGGTCCTGTAAAGGAAATATAGCGACGCTTAATATCGTTCCGGTTCACGTGCACTCAAGAACAGCTGAATACTCGTACATTTGAAGCAAAATAATAAAGTGAAAATTCACCTTCAGCCAAGAGTGCCTCAGACACTGGCTTGCTGTGAGGCGACTCCTAAAATTGCAGGAATTGATCATTGTGTAACGGGAGAAAGCATGTACATCGGGAAAGTTAAATGGCATATGCGTAGAATGTAAAAAAATAGAAAATTAAAATCAAAATAAAGATATTGGCCACACTCTTTACAGCATACTCAATGAGTGAGTGCATCAGCGATACGGCAAATATATACATGTACGTTAAAGGAAACTACTATTTGCCATGAATAATGGGAAGAAACTAGCAAAGGTGGAAGCGCAGAAAAGTTCCTATCATATGTTGTCCGTTTTGCTTGGCATTCTCTCGGTTAGTCTTTTCTTTTGCTATTTTCTTTCCTCTCTGGCGGTGTGCGCGTGATTGACGAACCGGCCGGTCCAGACTTGGGCGCTGGCTGCCTTGTCTATCTCTATTCCTGCGCACGCCAGACCCGTATCGACCAGGTTGCTGTTGACTACCCACCCACACACTCTCTCCGCACCTATAGGCTAAACATTATTTACTTGACCAATGGCACAGTCGTTATTCTTAACAAGTTCGACCACCTCAGTGCGAGAAATGATTAGAAAAGTGTTGCCTGAAGCTTATGCATTTATTATGCCTTCGGACAGAGAATAATGGTACCCTCAATAGTTTGTCGCGAATATGATGACACAAGCAAAGGCTGCTTTTCGATTCTGATAGATGAAAGAAGACTGCGCGCTGTCCAAAGCCGGCAAGCCGCTGTTTATCTGATCTGCAGATGAAAAATCCTATGCCAAAACTTGTACTTATCTGATACTTTTTTCCGGGGGGGGGGGCGCCGAAGAGTCATGTGCAATCGCAAATGCCAAAGCTGGTTTTGTCTGCCGACTACGGCCAGTAGAATTAGGATTATATGGAGTTTCTGCAGCCAAATTCGTTCGCAAGAAGGCTTTTACGAAGGAGTTAAATTTTAACATATATATTAAAAATAGAGCTACGCGAAAAGTGTTAAGTCTGAAAAAAGTTTTTTCTATTGCGTTGCAAGCAATCACGCAGAATTTCTAGGTGTTGTCGAGAAACGGGGAGTTCTTCTTTTGAGCGATCTGGTCAAAGATTGCGGATGTACGGTCGGTTGCTCCCGGAAAGCAGCAAAAGAATTGACTAGTACACTTTGTAATCCTTATTGGAATGATAACGTTTACCTATTGAATTCGGTCTTTCTGGACGCGTACCAAGTATGATGCAAGGACCACTGTAGTATGACAGGACATAAAACCTAAAAATCGTGCATTTTAGGAGGCCAATTTCTTGGAAATAATACACTGCATTACAAAATCAATGATTGCATTGGAATTGTGGCAGTGAAGATTACCATTTCTACAATTCTCAGTTATATTCTGTGTAGTTTTGTTGTTAAAGTTTTATTTTCCTATTGTTTTCGTTTTAGTTCATAAGCCCAAAATCGTAAACACTCACAAGTGGCACTAGCTTAACTTTTCGTTTTGTTCATTCTTGAATCGAGTGTATTTGTAATAAAAATGTTGCACGCAGGTATTTTAAAGCCACTATTTTGAAGGTACAATTCAATTTCAATGAAAATTAGTTCCTTCGTGCATACAACTTTGGGCTTATGAAAAAAAAACGAATTTTCCCTATTCTCCGCACTGTATTTTTCCAAGAAATGGGCCTCCAAAAATTACACGATTAAAGAGCTTTACGTCCTTGTATACTAAAGTGGTCCTTGGTATGATGTGCGCCCTACATTCACCAAGACTGCATTGCTGCATTGCAATGTCTGCATGGCTTTCCCGTACCCCACGGCGCCTCCAGTTCTGGTTCGACTTTCAAATAAGCAAACGAATCGATTAAACTCACTTGGCGTCCTTCTGCAGCAGGCGTCTGACAAAGTCCCTGGCATCGGCCGAGATCTCGTCGAATTCTGGGAACTCGAACGAGTAGGACACCTTCGCGATGTTGGAGTAGGTCTCGCCGTCATTGTCGCCCATGAAGGGAGACAGTCCGGAAAGGCTGAAACGATACACGGATTTCCCTTTAATGAAGCTGCTTTGATGGTTTAGCATACTTTTATGGTGTATACTCAGTTGCTCAACCAAAATATTGGTAAAAATTGCGGAGGGCTACGGGCACCCTAGTGCAACGCCTTCGGCCAGATCGTCTCACAACGGTGATGCAATTCTGCCCATTCCGCTGACCCCTGAGCACATGCGAGCGTACCAGCGCGCACAATACTGTACGCAGACACGCACTCATGCACACGCTCCCACAGGGTGTAAGAGTACAGCGGCCCTGACTTTCTAATCGTCAGGCATGTACACTCACTGTGGCTTTGGGAGTTGACCCTCATGGGTGTGAATCGCCCGACAACCCCGGCTAATTTTACGTCCTCAAGCCCCAAATCAATTTTTCCGCACACAGATTCGAAGCAGGGGTGGCGACGCGAAAGTCAGAGCGGCTCTGCTACTATCAACCAACTGGATTAGTTAGCGACTCACAGGACGTAGCAGATTACACCGACGGACCACATGTCAGCAGGCGGACCGATCGACTCGTAGGCCAGCACCTCGGGCGACACGAACTCCGGCGTGCCGAACATGACGCGCAGGTCCGGGGCGCAGTAGCGGGACAGGCCGAAGTCGATGATCTTGATGCGGTAGCCGGTGCGAGTCAGGCACAGAATATTCTCCGGCTGTGGGAGGTGGTCGGCAATTCGTTAATGGAAACAGCCAGGCTTACAGTTATATTTAAATTCACAGATGACAACCTTAAGATCTAGGTGAATAACATTCTGCGAGTGGATGTACTCAATGCCCTCGCAGATCTCTCGCATGAACTTTTCGCACTTCGCTTCCGTCAGGTCGAAGCTTTCATCGATGACCCGGTCAAATAGTTCACCGCCAGTTATGCTGGAATTAGAAATCAATTTCATAATAATAATAATAATAATAATAAATAATCGCAAGAGGGTTGCGGGCACCGGGCGCAACGTCTACGGTGACACCGTCCCGAAACCAGCGCTGTGGCAGTTCTGCCCACCCTGAGCACATACTACCGTACGCACTCGTAGACATGCTGACACATGGTGTGCGGTGTCAAACCAGAAGTCCTGATGCGGGAGTAAGACGCGTTTACCATCAAGCTACTCTGCCCCCAGATCGGTGCTATTAGATGGTCTTTTTGCATTGTGAATATTTCGGCTAACAACTAGCTGGCCGGGAAATTTTATACAAGTTTACAGTGAGTTAATTAGCGACTGTTTGCCGCCAGTTCGCCGCCAGAATCTCTATAGAGTTGTAGCCTAGTGGTCAGAGCGTCGGACTCACGACTTGAAGGTCGGGGGTTCGATTCTCGACCCACTCGGAACAATTTGTGTCCCTGAGAAAGACACTTAACTCTGCATTGCTTCAGTTCACCCAACTGTAAAATGGGTGCCAGCATTAGCTGGGGTAATTGAGGGTATGTGTGGCAACCCCCCAGTCCTTGGACTGAACAGCCGTACGCGGCCTTCATATGCGCCGCGCAATAGCTGCGGCTGAGCTGTCGGTTGCATATCCGCCAATTTAAGCAGGTGTAATCAATTATTATTATTATTATTACAGCGAAACAGCATTTTATTATCTAATAATACATGAACCTTGGTTTACTGTAAATATGCATTTGATCAGCAGCCTAGAAGAGCTCCCCCAAAACTCACAGCTCCAAGATGAGCACGTAGGTATTTCGAAAAAAGTAGGCATCGTACAGCTGGAGCAGGCGCGGGTGCTTCAGCTTCTTCATGATGGCGATCTCGCTGCACACGTTCTCCTTGTCGTTTTCGCAAGAAGTGGCGACGTACTTGGCTGCGAACGGCTTTGAAGTGGACCTTTCGGTGCACTTGTGCACCTCGCCGAATCGGCCGCTGTCATTGGGATATTTTGCAGAAATTTATGCATAAATTTTATTAAATTACTAACAAAATCGAATACAGTTTGTATTCTAAACTTCTCCGTCCTAGACTCATCGCAAACGCTTAGAAACGGTTTAATGATGATTAAAAACGGAATAAACTTGATTAAAAAAATCTATATGCTCTTTGATGTTGAGAAACATTTTAAGAAACGATCTCACTCACTTCCCAATGACCTCCTCGATGATGTAGTCTTTTTCCACATTTCTGTTTTTCTTGATTTCCACCTTCTTCTTTAGCACATTCGGGTCCGTTTCGTCTAAAAGTACAATTAACAGTTCGGCAATGGTCTGGAGACACGCAGGAATCTTCAGACAAGCGCATGCTGTCGCAGATAATTTATAGGTGCAGCTTTCCTCCGAGTTCAGGGCCTTATGGGTTGAACGGCTCATACAGAAGTACTACTCGTAAATAAGTTAATTAACCTGTCTGACAGCCAAATGTTTTGCATCAACCAAATCGAGAAAAAGGGAAGGCAATGCCCAACAGTTGATAAACATATTTCTGGCATAGCATCGAACATCAACCGGCATCGAAATGAATGCGTATTCTGAAAAATGCGGGTCGAAATCTGTCCGTCCTCCATTGCCAAAGTCAGCTTCCCACCCACACAGACACTGGGGACAGCAAATAACAGAGCGGTTTCACTAAAAACACCAGATGGCCAGCCGCTTCCCGGATGCCATCGGATCCGAGTCACCCACCTTCGGCCTTCCAGCGCTTTTCAAACCCTATATGTGGACTGACTCGCACGATCCATCAAAGGCACACGGGACGAGAGACCAAAAACTGCGGATAGCGCAAAGTCGGGTTACTCCCGTCTGCCCCCCTGTCCACCCCCAGCTGCCCTCCACTGTGGCTCGCACTCTGTAGGGCAAAGATGCAGTACAGCTGCTTGCATTTGTTAGATATCAGCAGCGCAGTCACGGGACCCGTTGCCCCGTACCGGCCCTAGCTATCCTATCTCCTGCGTCTCAGTTTCTAATACCGCTTAAAATCTCTCATGTGCATGCAGATTAGCATTGCCGACTCCCCAATGCCGCTCTCCATTCCCAAAGCGCATTTTTTTAACGCAAAAACTGAGGCTAGCCACACAATCCTAGTGTTAAATGAAACCGCAGCACCCGTGGCCAATCCACCCGACCTATACACGTAGATGCCTTCAAAACATTGTTGCGTTGTATGCAAGTGTCAAGTGCTGCGTTGATTAGCTTTGGTTCCAGAGGCGTGGCCCAGGATACCGATCGGCAGATCTGCATCCCTATGAAAAATTGGCCCGAATTTTCGCCCGAAAACATATGAAATTGGGCCCGGAACTTTAAATTTGCGGGTGAAAACTAAAAAGCGGTCGATTCACCCGGAAAGCACGCCGACAAAACGGTTGAAACTAAATCGGGCGAAAAAGCGGGACTCTCGCCCGGAAAGCGGGGAAAGCAGAAACGGCCCAGACGTGCGGGTCTCTAGCCCGTTTTTTTCTAAAAGCGTGTCCTGAGGGACTTTGACGTGACGATGCAGATTAAAAATGGGTTTAAATCAATATAGCTAAACGAGTAGGAAGCTAGGTGCCCAGGTTCCAAGATTCAACCGTACATGTATGTTTATTATTTTAAAAAGTACTATTATAGGAGTTTATATATCGATCACAAATGGTGGGAAATAATGTGTCGAAATCATTACTTCCATGCCCTTTTGGGAATCTTTTTGCATGCTAATCTTTAATTTTTTACACGAGCTGCGTCTGGGGACTGCGTTTAAAATTTTGACGCGGCTGAGATGCGGCTGGCGACATGGAAGTGAAATTATTTACAATCGCTTACTATAAATACCTGTTTCTGAATAAGCTATTCACAGGCTAAAATCTATTTTTATTAAGTATTTGCTGTGCTTTTCACTCTTTCATTGCGCTGACCAATGTGAAAAAAAGCTAGGAAACTATTTTGTTTGTTTTTGTTACTCGAAAAATATTTAAATTTCAGACGCCACGTTTTCAGAACTTCGATATTTTATGTGCTAGCTAGTGAAGCGTGTTTTGTTACTTTTGTATTAATTTATCATAATCTAACAGACAAAGTTTATTTAACTTCAAAAATAGTCAATGTGAATTATTTCACTAAATGAGTCAATAGCAAGGACTGACCCCCTGCCCCTGCCCTGGTTCAGGAATTGGCAGTCACATAGTTAATTATAATTTAATTAAGTCCAGTAATTAGCCTATTTATTTATTTCTTAAAGTTAGTAAAAATAGAAAATAATTTAGAAAACTTATCCTGATTAATATTTCACCTATAATGAAGATAGTATTGTATATGAGCACAGAGAGCTTGCTGAATGGTAAAAAGTTTTAGAACATAAGTAACAAATCAATTTAAAAAACCATTTATAAAGTCCAAATATAGCTCGTAAAACTCTGAGTAGCATTAATATAATTTTTGCTTTTTCAAGTTTGTATAGTCTATATAGTACTTTTTAGAAAGCTATGTATTCACATTATTTTTTAATCTGTATGCTTTTTGTATTTTATTTAATATAATTTTGATAACTTATTATATTCTAAGGGAACCTAAAGCCTAGAACTGAGCATTTTTCAAGGAAGCTAATAACTTGAAAAAGTTTTGCAATTTAACATATTCCCAGAGATAAAGGCCCTTTATATCTTATAAATAAGCCTTCTTTTTGCTCTTATATGAATGTTTTAGATCTAATAATCTGAATATGTTTTGTAGAATAAACATTTACCATCAGATTTAACATTCCAAGCACTGTACTTATACCATTATAATTAAAGAAAAATTATTAATAATCAATTTTGTTGCCTTTTAATTTAGGTTTAGATTTTATTGCTCAATAAACAGAATTTTAGCATCATCATAC
This sequence comes from Macrostomum lignano, assembly GCA_002269645.1. Taxonomy (NCBI): domain Eukaryota; kingdom Metazoa; phylum Platyhelminthes; family Macrostomidae; genus Macrostomum; species Macrostomum lignano. The sequence continues at coordinate 139,307 of NIVC01001558.1, read as the reverse complement.
CATGCTCCTAAGTCATTTATGCTATGTATACATGCCCCTCAGCCAAGTTTTCCTCTGGCCATTAATGTCTGATGACATTGGACTGCTAAGCGTCGTCGCCGGGATTATGCCGTGCACTACAGGACTGGTGTTAGGCGACATACTCCAGCCCAAACAGTCTATTTTAAAGTCATGTAAAATCACAAAATCCGAGCTGCAGTGTGCCTACTCCCGATGCCGAGAGGGCCAACTACCGAGAAAGACCAGCGTCGCTAGAAAGGCGACGAAGACCAAACCAGGTGATGTTTTCATTTTTTTGTATTGTAGTGTTGTTTAAAACGTTATTGACGCTTTTCTGCAACTGCGCCCCCTTCTACTCCAGGTGCGCTGCTTCGATTAGCTGGTGCTGCAGCATCTCAGCTGCCAGAATCTGCTGTTACGCCACCCAGCACCAGGCTCACAACCAGTGACACTGCTAACATGTTCAATCAAGCGCAGTATCGCATCCTGTCGCTCGCTGAGTTATAAATCTATACCTAAACTTTGAACTTATGAATTTCTATCGCATTTGCTTTTGTTCTACACTGATTTGTTTTTTTCATTGCTTCGTAATGTGGCTGCGACTGGGAGGGAGGGATCTCGAAGTCACCTTAATTTGCACCAGACCCCATTACTGATCTCGGTTCTTCCTATCCTTCCGAATGTTGCTATTTCCCCCTCACATCGTTTCTCTCCTTTCTCCGTGGTCGCGCTAATACTTTCCCTATCTTAGCTATTTCACATGTGCATTCTGTGTGCACCCCTCTCCTTGCACTCTGTGCCTTAGATCTACCTCTTTTCAGTTGCAAACGTGCTAGTATATTTGGTTATTTCTTAGCTGCAAATGCCCTATAAATAGTTAGTTATTTCTCCTTTTTATGGTTTTCTTCAGAATTTCTCTACGTCAAGCCCCTTCATGTTATCTTCTTTACAACTTTGTTTGTTTCTGTTTCGATTCTTTTCTTAACCCTCCTTTGCTTTTATTACTTTAATGCTTTAATGCTTTTGTTTACTGAACGTATTGAATGCATACATTAAATATTTAAATAAACTATCGCTCACACTTTTTCTTATTATGTGGCCAAGCTTAAACATTTCTATCTAGATCTAGATTTCTTATTGAATCCCTCCAGAATTGCCTTATTTTTCTTCTCGATACATGTAGCTCTCTTGGAGGGGGTCATTTAGCTCGTACATGCAAAATCTTCCTATTCAACTAGATACAAGTTTTATTACAGTATGAAAAGTGGCAGTCACCGTAATTAAGTTTATGCCCTCTAAAAACTTACTATAATATCGTGCACTATCACTAAGACCAAAAGCAGGAAATATGACCAGCTCTTCGGGCCGGATTTGCAAGCAAAATATCGGTTAACTGGCCCGGATTTTTCGGCGCAAAATAATTCTGGGTGAATCGCCCGTAAATATTCGGGTATAAATGCGGGTGCATGCACGGGTGCATCGCCCGAAAAACGAACTTTTCGTAACGATTCCGGGCCAGTAGCCCGGCAATTTTTACACCCGCAAAGTGCTGACGATTTCGGGTGAAGAGTAGGGTGAAAATTCGGGCCAATTTTTCATAGGGATATCATTAAATGGCATTCACGAGTTGCCACATGACCACTGTAACTCGCCATAAAGCTAAAAAATAGATGCTATATCAAATCATTGAGTCGAGCGACCGAAATGATCGACAGTTGTGCAAGGACCACTAGAGGATATCGTTGTACTGTTGTAAAATACACCAATTCTAGAGCTTCTGAGGCTCGAAGGTAGTGCAAGTTTCTTTAAAACAATCGAGTAAGATGCTTTTTTGAAGGCAAGAATCGCTAAATACACATAAACAAGCGGGCCTTCAAATAATTTTGCAATATTTGCGTCCTGATACAATGGTAACTTCTAGTGGTCCTTGCAGTTGTTCAAGACGTCAAGTAAGGGGACTAAATACGTATAGGTAGTTTCAGTTCGAATATCGGGACTCAGTGTGTCAGATGCAAGGTCACAATCAAATTGCCATAGCATTATGACTGCCTTGTACATCATAAGTACTTTATAACAGTATCGAGAAGGCAATCTAGGTGTATTAATGATGTTTCGACTGTAACTGCTCACCCGGATCCACCTGAATCTCAACGGCGCCCTGCTTCTGGAAGGTTTTGAAGACGCTCTTCAGCATTTTATTACGCCAGGAGGAGGCTGTGTCAAGTCACGAATATGCAATTGATTCTGATTTTCCAGAGGCTTCTGTATTTTGCTGCTGGGCTTGGAGCTTCTTAGGGAATGCCGTCTTCCATTGAGGCAATCCAGAAGTGAGTTCGCTGTGGCGTTGAGTTGCACAGTTACTGTTAGAGGTAAGACAGATTATTTTCGTATGGAAAAGATAGCATGAATAGTTTTACTAGTCATCCCTTGATCTTACGGATTTAGGGTTTATTAAGTATTAAAGCCTTTAAAGTAGTAGGAAGAGTAGACTTGCTACTTGTGGCTGAGTAACAGACTTGTCGCAACTTGTCAGGTAGAAAGTTTCATTTTTGCTCCTTTTGTGTCAAGCCTTTTATGCCCCGGAAACGACTAAAGTTTGCATCTGCAGAATCTGTCGATCTGCAGAACTGGTAGCGGTCTCACACTGCTGCTAATCTCTACAATCTACAATTGATGGCTTCATCGCCACCTTCTGCTTTTTTATCAGTAGATTTCAGTTATCTTGACCACAAATTACTGATTACGATTGTCTGGTGCTCTTTGCTACGACGTTAATGATTTGAGATCACTAAGCAGCTGGTAAATAAGAATGCAAGCCTAGTGAAAGCCGGAAGGCAAATTAACTAAAATGATTTCAAACAGAGATAGATGCCTTGTTTACCTGGTGGCGGCAACTCATATAATCTGAAGGTCGCTCTGCCTGAAACTTAAATTCCGCGATCGCCTTTGGCTTTCTGATTATCCGCTCAGACCGGGTAATTAAAGACGGAAAGTCTCGCTCTGATGTATAACGTCTGCAAGGTTTTAGCTATGAGGCATGGATCCCCCAAGTCGGAATGACGGAGAAAAAAACGAAAAGGCGATTGGGAGGCCAGTTAAACAGACGAAGAGAGAGAGAGAGAGAGATCTGGACGGGGATGCTGGAGGCAAAAGCTGCGTGCAGGCACAAATAGAGCAGCAGCGATAGAGCCAATGGCGGCATGAATATACAAGCATCCGGGGGAAGGTGGTCGCCCATCCGAAACTCTCGCGCATTCCACCAGCCCTCCCACGAAACCAGCCGCGCTTCGGATCCCCGCACACTGATCTCCCGCGCTCCCAGCGCAAAGATTGGGGAGAGGGATCCGAGAGTGGAGGAAGCAGCGGGGCCGCCACCCACCAGAGGCTGATTCTAGCATCTTCCCCTCGAAATCCCAGCAGTTCTCTGATTTCGTCTGCATATTGCAGGCTATAGGGCCAGCTACAACAGGCCGGAGCGGGGGCCCCAATCAATCGATCGCCCCGCCCCCCGCTTCTGTTACCTTTCGTTCCCCCTATCTCCATAAGCTTAACCCGCCGGCTCTTTCCTGACGCACACGCCTGCTAGCCTCTCCTCCACTCGGTAATGAACGAAGCAGCTGAGGGGAGGGGGGGGGTAATGATCGCATTAGAGGCAGCGCTGCAAGCAGCATGCAGGGAAGGATGCATATTGCATAGCCCCACTATTTTCTTCTCCTGTTTTCCCCTTCAAGCAGTCCTAGCTCGTTTGCCTTGTACATCGCAATCAATTTGCATTTCAAACAGCTATTTTTCGGCACTTTGTGCACGAGACTGGCGGAACAATAAAAGTCTGTTGGTGTGACGTTGTCAGTTTAAGGTGGTCCCGAAAAGGGCCGTTGGACTGCTGTTCTCCATAGTCATTCAACCCTTCAGTTTCACCGTTTCAACTAAACTTTTCCATTCGTTTATTGCGACGTTTACTTGTAGTAGTGCCCAACGATTTTGTGGCAATTTATAATTCATTGTATATTTTGCTATCCTCTCTCGCAACCGTATAAAATTGGCACGATCGATAATTTTAAGTTCTCTCGCCAGCCAATGAAATCACTCGTGCTCGCGCTACCCCCCTCTGCGCTCTTTTATTAAACCCCCCGCCTGGCGGCGGGCACCCCTCACGCTTTTTCGTCTCTCCCCGCTTGTTCCTTGTTTCCTTCCCTGCGGCCTCTTAGCTGTTCTATCTGTTTGTCTGGCTGCCTCGAGCCTCCTTATTTCTCACCACGGCCCTTCTGTCTGGGCCAGCCTGCTCACACACTTACTTGACTGTTTCACGCCACGACCGACGCCAACTCGCCACTACGTTCCACTGCCTTCACGGTGCTCATAGCCACTGCTCACGTCACATCGCCATTGTGTCATTCGCCTGCCACTTGACTTCATATCCAAATTATATTCAACCCATTGCTGCAGCCGCCAGTGCCCAGAAAGCTATAGCCTGTTTATTGCCAGTAACAACCAAACTTAATACTGATATTAACAATAAAGACAACTACGGCAGTTCCTGCCTTTATCGCCAAGTGCTCCGCTACAAAATCCGCTTTACAAGAATTGACTTCAACTTATTTTGGGACTAAAACGGCCCTTTTAAGGGTCACCGCATAGCTGGCCGCTACGCCAATAACGTGACATAATTTTGGAGGTCCCACCGAGACTCCTACTCAGCACTGCCGGCTCGCAACTAAGTCAGCACCACCGAGACTCCTACTCAGCACTGCCGGCTCGCAACTAAGTCAGCACCACCGAGACTCCTACTCAGCACTGCCGGCTCGCAACTAAGTCAGCACCACCGAGACTCCTACTCAGCACTGCCGGCTCGCAACTAAGTCAGTGCCATCAAGACTTCTGCTCAGCCCTGCCAGCTCGTAATCAGCGCCATCAAGACTTCTGCTCAGCCCTGCCAGCTCGCAACCAAGCGTCAGCAAGATTCTGCTCAGCTCTGCCGGCTCGTGACTGAGTGCCGGCCTGCCACGTTTCTGCCTGACGGTCCGCAAGGCTGCGAGAGCCTGTGCCACGCCTGAGGTTCGGTCCGCAAGGCTACGAGAGCCTGTGCCACGCCTGAGGTTCGGTCCGCAAGGCTGCGAGAGCCTGTGCCACGTCAGGCCCAGGGGTCCTGACTGCTCGGCCGGTCTTCGCTCGTCGCCGCGAGTCGTCGCTGGTCGTCGCCCTGAGCAACGCGCGCTGTCAACTGCGTTGAGCTCGAGCTTACGCTCTGCCAAGATAGCTCCGCTGCGTGTGCCAAGCCACGCCAGGTTACGCTGTGCGCTGATTGTTTGTAGGGACTATTGCCTGACAGTTAGTCTGGGTGGTTTGCGTGATAGGACTCTCCCCTTTTATAGGCTTTTTGCGGTTTGCCCCTGTCAGGCACGTATTTTGTTAGTAGGACGCAATCTCTCTCGTCTCTCTCGCGTCATCAACCTCAATTCGTTTTCTCTGGAGCCTTATTTTCGTTCACGCTTGATTCATTTGTCTCACTCAACCTTACACAATGTCCGACAACGGGGACAACCATGCCGCAGCGTCATTGGCTGACGGAGATGCCGTCGTGCCAGATCAGGACGCAGTCGATGCCGGCGAGCAGCCAGCAGGCGCAGCTGCTGCCGCCGCGCCAGCTCCTAGTGAGCAACTCTTGTTGACTCAAACCTTAGCCTCTCTTCACCGGATGCTCGAAGAGCGTCTCGCTGTTTCCTCGCCATTAGCGCCAAATTCCTCGCCGCCTGCGAAGCCAGACATACGCCTTCGCCCTCCAATCGCTTATCAGCCGAAGATGAACTTTGATACGTGGGAAGCTCAGCTTACTTCGTATCTAGCCACTTGCCGCGTTCCTGAGGACCAGAAGTCCGCCATTCTCGTATCTTTGCTGTCAGCCGAATGCCAAGAGGTATATCTTAATTACCGGTGTGACCAGTTGCCTTTCGAATCTGCGCTTCGGCTGCTCAGGGAAAGGTACACCGATGCCAAGAAGAAGGACAAGGCCTACGTAGAATTAGTTGCTGCCGCCCAATCTCATAATGAGCAGATGTCTGATTTCTTCGACAGACTGGTCTCCTATTCTAGACTAGCGGGTCTCTCGCTCGCTGAAGCGAAGCCCCTACTCAAGGCCAGATTCTGCCATGGGCTGAGGGATAAGGACCTCGCCGAAAAGCTCCTCTTATGGGATCAGGAAACCGACAGTGCCACCTCTGCAGAAGAGCTGATGCAGAAGGCCAAAGATCTTGTCGGGGTCCGCCAGCTTCTGAACGTGCCTTCTACTATAGCCAAGGTTCGTGCCATAGAACCTGACGCTGAGAAGAAAGCGTTAGAACAGAGGGTCGCTGAGCTTGAGAAGATGGTGACCGACCAAGCCAATAGATTAAGCCAGACCACTCCGCCTGTCACTACCAATCAGGGGCCCGCTCGCACAGAGCCCACTGGGGGCCCACCACAAGTTAGCCAAACCTATAGACAACCTAGGCCAGCTCCTCGCCCTCCGCGGGCTTGCCATCGATGCGGCCAGACCGATCACCTGATCGCTGACTGTCCATCGCCCTCGCCGAGGCCACAGTCGCCAAAGCAGCCCCGGGGAGCCAAAATCAGCAGCCCAGCCGTGGAAAAGTCACGACTGAACTAGGAACCATTGCCACATGGTCTCAGAATTACGGGTTCATCCAATCTGAGCACCTGCCAGAGAAATTGTTCGTTCACATTAGCCAACTGTCTCCCAGCCTGCGTAGCCTAGTCGAGCAGCACCGCCTTAGGGGGACTAGGGTGAAATTCCAGCGCCAGGTCGACCCCGGGCGCCAGCACGACAAGGCCTGTAATGTGCAACCTCAGCCAGGGGACAGTGATCCACAATGCCGACAAGGGGGGTACACAGCTGACACCTTTGAGTCTAGCTATTTCGTGCAGCTAGGAGTAGGAGACTCTAAAGTTCTGGCCTGTCTAGACTCAGGCGCCAATGCCAGCATCATGGGTGCTGACGTGAAAGCCAAACTGGTCGCAGCTGACCCCGTCAATAACATATTCACGCCTAGTGCCAATAAGCAGCGTGCCACCGCCTTCGGCGGCTCTCAGGTAGACATCCTAGGGTCGCTACGCTGCGAAATCAACTTAGGTAATACGACTAAACAACATGTATTCCTAGTCACTGCTTACTGTACCACGGAAGCCCTGTTAGGCATGGATTTCCTGCGCAGCTTCGAGATGCTGCTAGACTTCAACTCTGGCCGAGCTTTAGTAGCAGGGGTGTCGGTACCAGTCATTGAGGGGGACAAGGGGATTTTCCAACTCCGACGAGTGATGGCCGCCGGCACCGTAGAATTGCCCCCGCACTCGGAAACCTTGATCCCCAGTCGTGTCCTCGACTCTTCGCCGTACACCTCCGGTATAGTCATGTCCCGGATCCTCGGACCAGAGACCGAACAGTTGGTAGCCAAGACTCTAGACTCAGTTAGCGATACTAACCACATACTAGTGCGCGTGCTCAACAGTGGGGAACAGCCTATTCAGATAACTAGGGGGCAAGAAATTGCCTCATTCCAGGAATTAGATAGTCATGAGGTCATAGCTCAGACGACCCTGAAGGAGTCTGACTTTAGCCTGGACAATGTAGCTAACCTCACCAGCCAACTCAGTAAGCTGCCGCCGCCTAGTAGGGAGTTAGCCAAATGGCTGACAACGCAGTTCCAACTAGACCAAGCCAAATTGTCTAGGGGCCAACTCGCCACCGTTTTGAAACTGCTCAACTACTTCAATAGCCAAATTTCTAGATCAAACGCAGATTTAGGCCACACCAATTTACACGAGATGGGCATAGAGTTAATAGATCCTAAGGCCAAGCCTGTTGCGCAACCATACAGGCGCACCACGCCAGCACAAAAAGAATTCTTAGACCAGAACATAGCGCAGATGCTCGAACAGGGGGTCATTGAGGAGTGTGACTCTGACTGGGTGTCGCCTATCGTTCTGGTCAAGAAGAAGGACGGCACTCAACGCCTTTGCATAGACTATAGGGCCGTCAATAAGCTCATCAAGCCGTGTAGCTTCCCTCTGCCACTCATAGAAGAATCTTTTGACAGCCTTGCCGGGGCCACTGTATTCTCTAGCCTTGACCTGACCTCCGCGTACTGGCAGGTAGGGATCAAAGAGGAGGCTAGAGATTACACCGCCTTTGCCTGCCCCCAAGGCACCTTCCGCTGGAAGGTAGTACCATTCGGGATCAAGACGGCACCTGCCAATTTCGCGAAACTGATGCACAAGGTGTTTAGACCTCTCCTGATGAAGGTCAGCCTCATCTATTTAGACGACATTATCATTAAGGCTGTCAACAACGACCAAATGATCGCGCATCTCGCGCTGGTCCTCTGGCAGCTTAGAAAAGCCGGTCTCAAAATTAAGCCGTCTAAGTGTGAGCTGTTTAAGGACAAGGTCGCATTCCTGGGGTTCGTTGTGTCTAGCCGGGGCATTGAGGCTGACCCAGCGAAGACTCAGGCTGTCCAAGACTGGCCTAAACCGCTTTCTAAGAAACAGCTTCTATCATTCTTGGGATTTGCGAATTATTACCGGAAATTCGTGCCGCGATTCTCAATCATCGCCACGCCTTTGTATGCCTTAGCCAAAAAGGATGCTCCGTTTCTATGGCAACCGCATCATGAACGGGCTTTCCAAGAACTCAAACATAGCCTCTGTTCACCACCGATTCTGGCGTATCCAGACCTCTCTGCCAAAGGGCGCGAATTTATTTTGGACTGCGATAGCTCGCTTGACGGCACTGGGGGTGTGCTGTACCAGCTCGGGCCAGATGGCCAAGAGCAAGTTATAGCTTACGCATCCAAAAAATTCAACAGTAGCCAGAGAAACTACTGCGCCACCATGAGGGAGTTGCTAGGGCTCGTTCTGATGCTCGAGCATTTCCGTCCTTATCTATTAGACAAGCCTTTCACTGTCCGGGTGGACGCGGCCGCGCTCAAATGGCTGCATTCTAAGAAGCATGCCACTGGTATGCTGGCCCAATGGCTTGCCACCATTGAACTGTACCCGCTGAAGGTCCAGCAGTCCACTCTAGAACGAATAGCCGAATACGATTTCACAGTCCAGTACCGTCCAGGCGTTGACCACGTGCCTGCTGACGCTCTTAGTAGACTGCCAAAATTCAGAGCCGATCACTTTGACTGCCCGACGTGCAGCCAGATTCCGGAATTTAAAGGGAAATTCCTGGACCAAGACCCAAAGCACCGGCGTACGCCCCCTCTAGAGAACTGCGTCAGGTGTGCGTCCAGACCATAGGCATTAGCGTAGCGTGTCAGACTGACACAGATGCCCCGGCTGAACCAACGCCGAATGTCCGCGCTACTGCTAGCGGTGCTGTTCCTAGCCCAGAGACTGAATCCCGTCAACCTGAAACCGAATCCCAAGTGCCACCTGAGCTCATCTGGGCCCAGAATGCCCAGGACTCCTGTGTTGACATGGCGCGCCTAATCGCCAGTGTCCAGTGTAAGACTGAGCCATTGTCCAAGGCCGAACTGCAGGGTTGTAGCCGGGAAATGCGCGCACTCTGGGCTCAATTCAATGACCTTGAAGTAGTCGAGGGCCTATTGTACTTAGCCAAATCCTCCAAAGCCAAAACTGCCAACAGGCGCCTGGTGGTGCCTGAGACCGCAGACGTCGGTCATCTGGTCCTTCAGTATCATGGCCAGTTGAACCATTGCGGTATCACCAAGACGATGGCCGCCCTGAAGGCGCGCTTCGTTATTTCCGACTTAGATACTATAGTCAAGGGGGTCCTGGCCGAATGCACCGTTTGCGCTAAGACTAAGAAGTCAAAGCGTAAGCTCAAGGCCCCTATGCAACCAGAACTGTCCGGCTACCCGAACCAGGTTGTCCACGTGGACCACGCAGGCCCGTTCGAAGAGTGTGACGGGTACAAGTACCTGCTGGTTATGATCGACAGGTTCACCGGGTTTGTTGAAGTAGTCCCTGTTCCCGACGTCAGCGCAGAGACCACTGCCACAACCATCCTGACTGAATGGGTTGCCAGGTATGGGGTGATGGAGCAGCTGGTGTCTGATAACGGAACTGCCTTCATCAATAGTACCATGATAGAATTAACTAGGCTCCTACAGATTGACATGGGTCGGATCACAGCCCGTCGCCCTCAGGCTAACGGTAAAGCTGAGAGGATGATCCAGACGGTGAAAGCCCAGATTAGAGCCATCTGTCTTGAGAGACAATGCGACTGGCCCCTTGCCAGCCGCCTGGCCGCCCTGTCAATCCGTGCCTCAGTCGCCGAATCCACCGGATTTACTCCAGCCAAACTTTTCTTCGGGCGTGAGTTCGAACTACCGCTCGACCTCTGTCACAATCCACCGCCAAATGAACACTACCAGCCGGAGAGGTACGCCCACCAGTTGCACCGCACGCTAGTCGAAACCTCTGCCCTAGCCCGCCGCACTAGGGGTAAAGCCCAGGAGAGGCAGAAAAGGTATTACGACCGCCGCGCCCTCCGCGCTGAGTTCCACGAGGGAGAGTTAGTCTGGGTCTTGAACCCGAACCACAAGGGCATAGAACCCGCTGTGTGGTTGGGGCCATACCGAGTAGTGCAGCGCTGCTCCGAGCGGACTTACCGTTTAGTCCCCGAGTATGGTCTCCTAAACCCAGCAGATCGGGTGCCAAATCCGCGCCATAACATTTACAACATTGACCGCCTCAAACCGTGCATCAGACAGCCCACTTACCAAGACGTAGTTGACCGGTATGGTGAGGCCACCCATGCCAGGTCTCCAGCGCCTAGTGTGAACCCGCCCAGCGGACCCGCGAGCGAGCTTAGCCTCGTCACCATTCCCCAGCCTTCCTCTGCCCGGCCAGAGAGCCCACGCAGAGCGCCAGGGCCAAATCCACCACCGCCAGCTTCAGGCGCCTTTGAGGAGGGAGCGGGAGCTGAAGCGGGAGAAGGCCAACCATTCGCCGAAGCTGGCGATGCTGTAGCTATTGAGGGACAGCCACAACCAGACACTGACACTGACAGCACAGACACTGACACCAGCCACAGCCAAGACAGCTCAGAGTCGCTGTACACGGCTTCCTTGGGGGACCCTTCCTCCGAGCAATTAGAACCACCTGAGATTGCTGCGAATCCAGTCGCTGCGCAAGCAGCTGAGCCACCAGCCCCGGCTGACGTACCCAGATCCAGGTACGGACGCCCCATCCGCCCGCCTGTCAGGTACCGGACCTGTCAAGTGTCCGACCTGCTCCAGCAGTGGGGAAGCAGACACTAACCGCCAGTTTTTCACGCCCCGGGCAAGGCGTAAAACTACCTCCTGTGGCACCTGTCAGCCACAGGTCTCTGCGGCACCTGTAGACCGCAAGCTCACGCCCCGGGCAAGGCGTAAAACTACCTCCTGTGGCACCTGTCAGCCACAGGTCTCTGCGGCACCTGTAGACCGCAAGCTCACGCCCCGGGCAAGGCGTTAAACTACCTCCTGTGGCACCTGTTGGTCACAGGTCCCTGCGGCATCTGCCAGCCGCAAGCCCCAAAACACAAGCCACAGCTGTTACTCACTGCCAGATACTAGTGTGCACAACTTCCACAGCTGTACCAGCCAACAGCCAACCACCGTAGTCAAGGGGATAAACTGCAGCGACATTGCAATTTGATAATTTATATAGCTAACTAAAATAAATAAAATAAAAATAAAACACTAGCAGAATTAGCATAATATGCCGACAGTATAAATACTATATTGTTCTAACGCAAGAATATATATAATATCGCAGCACCCAACTCCGACTGCACCTGGTCGGCGTTGCCGTAGTCTATAGAATACACTACGGCGCTAGAAACAAATAGTAGATAAGACATTAGCCTTAGCTCAAATATTCAAAAGTAAACTAAAAAATTAATGCATAAATATGGCATAAAATAATGCATATAGGAACATAGCTAGCTCAGTGCAGCGCGACCCTGGTCAGCTCATTGACGAGTGCAGCGTAACGCTGCGCAGCTGGCTGATCAGGTCAGCGTCGTTTACTTCAAAAATCAACTGCAATTGATCATTAAATTTCGCAAATTTCATAATGTAGCTAGATATATATAATACTTGTGGGGTAAAAGTAAGCACTACACACACACACACCACACCGCACGCACGCTCTCTCTGCCTTTGGCGCGTAGCGCCGTCCTCCGCCTGGCGCGCTGCGCCGTCCTCTACCTTGGCGCGTAGCGCCGTCCTCTGCCTTTGGCGCGTAGCGCCATCCTCTACCTTGGCGCGTAGCGCCGTCCTCTGCCTTTGGCGCGTAGCGCCATCCTCTGCCTTGGCGCGTAGCGCCATCCTCTGCCTGGCGCGTGGCGCCGTTCTCTGCCTTGGCGCGTGGCGCCGTTCCCTGCCGTGGCGCCCTGTCGCCGTTTCCTGCCTTGGCGCCCCTGCGCGTCTCTGCCTGGCGCGTGGCGCCGTCCTCTGTTTGGCGCGTGGCGCCGTTCTCTGCCGTGGCGCCCTTGCGCCGTTTCCTGCCTTGGCGCGTGGCGCCGTTCCTGCCTGGCGCGCTGCGCCGTCTCTGCCTTGGCGCGCTGCGCCATTCTCCGCCTGGCGCGTTGCGCCGTCTCTGCCTTGGCGCGCTGCGCCGTTCTCCGCCTGGCGCGCTGCGCCGTGTCTCCGCCTTGGGCGCTCTTGCGCCGGTTTCTCCCTTCCGCCTTGGCGCGCCGCGCCGTGTCCCGCCGCCCTTGACGCTTGGCGTCGTTTGCCCGCAGTTGTCCGGACTGTGCCTCTGTTCCGTGCCTCTGCTCTGCATCCTTTGCCTCATCCACCTTGTCATCCTTGTTCTGTGTTTGCCTCATCCATCGTATCACTTCTGCGCGTCCTTTGTCGTTTTTGTGTTCGCGCGCGCCGCGCGCTCCGTCGTGCACTACTTTCCGTAACCATTGCTGTATTTTGTAATGTTTTTGTAACACCACCATGTTGTATTGCTCGTGCTCAGTTGGCATTCCGTCCGTACACCGGAGGTGCAAATCCTCAAAAGCGTAACGCAGATTTCCGCCCGTTTCATACCGTAAAAAACAGAATTGCATAGTACAGTAGGAAGGCTTTCAACTTCCCGACCCGAAATTCACCAAAACCTATGCGTATGGATCAGCAGATGAGCGACAGGCGAAATCTAACCGTCTGGCGAAAATATTTGTACCAAATTGCACCCCTATCCTGATATGGTGGTCAAACATGCATCATGTAAATTTATTATCCTTTTTTCTAAAATTTCAAACTGCGAATAAAGGTTTAACGAGTACATACTTTTAGTTCGTAGAGATCAGAGTCGTAATGCATAACTCGAAATCTACGTATCTAAATATATAACTACATATAAGTGTATGTACATTTTCAAAAGTTGAAAAAATCTTATTTTATCTTGATTACTCCTTGGCTTTTGGATCAAGCTGACACTACGGAATTACACTACGGAAAACTCAACACGCATACATGTATTGGATCGACTTTTCCAATGTTTGGATCGAAAGAAAAGCTTATTCTGACTAGTTGCAGCCATCGGAAGAATATTTAGTCTATTGGAAATACCTTTTTATATTAGTTTTTATATGGATTTTTATGTGCCAACTTATAGAGATTTTGTGGAAATAACTGATCTTTTTCGATATTTTGTACATATTAAATATATATGCCATTTAAGTAGATTGACTCGGCATAAATATAGGGCGATTAAAAGGCTTTTTTAGCTGCTTAATTAGTTGGAATTTACTAGACTTAGTTAAAATTAAATTTTAGTTGCAACTACCATTTTCTAAGTAAGCGTGTAGTAGCCAGGATTCACGTCAAGGTGGCTGGGACAGATCGAGAGACATCAATCCATCTCATTATTAAATGACGTGTAGAAACCAAAAGCAGATACAAAAGCAGTAAAAAATTATCTCCCCCAGGGAGACATGTCCCCGGTGTCCCCCCTCTTGGCTACGCCCCTATTTCTAATTAAACTGAAATATTGTCTGTACATACCGTGTCCTTTATTACTTAAAGTTCTAAAATTCTAAAAACAACTAACCGTGTAGAGGTTAACTTCTAGGTCTGCGTCTTATTTTTATTGTTTAATAATAATTCTCTTATCAGGCTAATAACAATATTTTCGATCTTCCTGTGAAATTTTTGTTTTTCTTTTTAAATGTTCAAAAGATACTATTTCTAAGAAATAGATGACATTTGATCGATTTGTACATAATTGAAAACTGCGAATGCCGATTGTAATGATTGTAGTAAATAGGCATTTTAAGACTTTGTACTTGCTCACTACACTGGTGCTAGTATTTTTCCTCATTTACGCGTAGGCCTACACTGATTTTGGGTGATTAAATAGTTCACTAGGTGGCACAGCTTCCTGACTGACTTCATTTTGGTATAGCGGATTCAAGAATCAAAATAACTTGTGCGAATGCATATTAAGGCTTAGGTTTCCATTACAGCATGCCATAAGGCACAAGCAAGCCTTTTAAAAAATGAAGTTTTTTGTATATCATGTACATTGTCAGGCCCTTATACAATGTCAATGTCAATAGACGTCACATGAAAAGGAAAGCGAAAAAATGTGTAGCTAGACAGAAGTCTGTTGATACTATTTTGTGTATATATTTTTAACATCTACTTATCAGGCAAATCTAGTTAGTAGTTGCCAGTGGTGTAACAGAAAATTTGTTGTCATTAAATTAAGAAAATATGCCAGTTTAACATAATAGATCCCATATTGCTTCTATCAGGTAAATAAAAAGTTTTTTAGAAAATTTAATATATTGTTATATGAATACTTTATTTAAGGCTTGTTCACACTGCCATCAAAGGAGGCCAATTTTCAATTGATTACACAAAATTTGAATATCTGAAAGTAAGCCTAAATTTTGTGTATATATTTTCAATAGATTTTAGAAAACTATTTTGTGCTCTGAATTCAATACCAATGTATAGTCTATATTAAAGTATAAAGGCTAGCACTCTTATTGACATAACTGGCATAAGCTAATAAAAACCAAGCATAGTACAATTTTCTAATTGTCCTTTTTCCTAGTATTTAATTGTCAAGGTGCTGAAGGTTATATAAAATGAGATTTTCTTGCACCTTGTTTACCAGGGGTTCTAGTGGCAATTAATAAGCATACTGTTTTTTCATGCTTGCTCATTTCACTTGTCATAAGTTGGCAAACTTTTTATCTTAAGGGCCAGATAGAGAACTTAGAGCATGACTACAGTCCTAGAGATGAGGGAATAAAAAAGGAGATATAAGAAAGGAAAGGTAAGGGAATAATAGAGCACAGAGAAGATGAGAGGAAAAAAGAGATAAATTAGGTAGAGAGTAGAAAAGAGGAGAGGGAGAAGAAGAAAGAGAGAGGAAAGGAGAGAGAAAATAAGAGAAAAGAAAAAAGAGGAGAGAAAAGATGAGAGTGTTATGGCACTGATGATTAATAGTGCATTTTATTAATTGTAAAATATTCCTATAGATATGAAAAGGGATTTGTGCATTACAGGTATAAGCTTGAAGCCAGCGAATGCTAAGAAAAATTTACAAGCACATAAAAGAGCTAAGAGCTCATTTTGAATTAAGAACTTGTAGTAATTTGTGTCTCACAACTTCAATCTAATTCATCAAAAAAGTGGAGAACACAATAGAAGAGAAGAGAAAAGAGAAAATTGCTGAAAAAAGACAAACATTGAGTGGGCCAGATTACTATTGTAGAGTTTCTAAGGACCAAATGGAGAGTTGTTGAAATAGAGTGGCTTGAGTTGAGTTTTGTGTGTTGTGCAACTTGGGGTACTATGTAAGAGGCAAGCAACCAGTGTATAGCATTTTAGTTGATCAACTAGCCCTTGCATTATTAGCTTTTGTCACTAAATTTGAGATTTCAAGCAATTAGGAAAAAATTAAAAAATAATATGTGGTTAAACAAGTCATATGATTTGGTTCCTCATTTGATTGCAGTGTGCATAAGCCTTTAGATATTATAAACTAGAACACCAAAAAGCAATCTAGGGTACTGAAATACTAAGCACCAAAAACATGGGTGCCAAAAAGCATAGAAACTAATATTACTTATACTACCCCTTAGGTTGAGTCTAGGTGATACACTGTCACTTTCTCTGCCACTTTTTTGTATGCTAGCAGATAAAATGACTTTAAAAATAGGAAGTAAAACTAGCCAAAGGGCTTGTTTCCTTAATTCCATCAATTGGTTATTCTATACAAAAAATTTATATGGCAATCTTTATCATAAAAATTTCAATTGTAGCATTTTTTCTCAATTTCTTATTTAGATTTTGATTTCAATATCTCCCAAGCATCCTCCAATAGCAAAAAATCTTAGCAATTTCCCCAGTAAGTCTTGACATCTCAATAATTCTCCCAGTTAGCCTTGACAACTCAGTAATTCTTCCAATTAGTCTTGACAACTCAGCAACTCCACTAAACCTTGACATCTAAGGAATTCCCCTAGTAAATCTTGACATCTCAGCAATTCTTAAGATATCTTACAACAACCTGAAATTATTCCTTCTAATCCTACAAAACAGACTACAGTCATACTCTTAGCAGCCTATAGTCTACAACTTTTTAAAACTTTTAATGTTTATTAAGCATTTATCCTTTTAGCAGCCTAAAGCTCCCCCCTTTAGCAAACCACAATAATTCATTAGGCAGTAACAGTAAGCAGTAATCCCCTTAACAACCTCTACTTAATCTTCCACAGTTTTTACCCACTCAAAACTTAATAGTTAGTTATCCTTTTCAGAAGTCTGCCATCATCCTCCAAGCAGTCTGCAGTTATCCCCCTTAGCAATTTGCAGCTATACACTTATAAGTCCAGAGGAATTACCTTAGTAGTTTGTCATTTGTCCCCTTTGCAGTCTGCAATGATCCCTTTAACAATCTTTGATTCTCCTCAGTAGCCTGTAGTCATTCTATTTGTATATTACAACTATTCCTTTAACAATTCTTATTTATCCCTTCAGCAGTCTGTAGTTCTCCTCTTGGCTAGCACTTCAGTCTCCTTAGCAAATTGAAATGATCTTTTCAATAATCAATTTTTTAGCATTTAGTATAGCTCACTAATAAATTTTTGATACTCTGTACAACTTAAAATTTAGCAATATACTCAATATCAGTTTAAAATATAATTTAGCAGCATTGTCTGTAATTTAGTAATTTCATACTTTCATGGAGCTAGGCAATACCTATTGATGGGATCAGTAATACTTGAGGCAGTTTTTTACAAATCAAATTTGCCTAGTAGACTTATGCCAAATAGCAAAAATAATATTTTTTCAAGTGTACCTTGCTAAAATAAAAAATGTCCAAATTATTCAATGTACAAGCTACAAATGAATGAATAAATTCAATTTTAATTGTCCCTTGGCAGGTAGACTCAAACTTGGGACCTTACACATAGTCTAAACCTAGTGCTAATGCCTATAGTATAGACAATTCCACCTATTGATAATAGGGCAAGAAAATCAGCCATATTGCTTTGCCACTGCAGTCAAATACATAACAATGATAGGTTACTCAGTGTGCACAGGTTGTGTGTAGGCAGAGCCTAAGTGCAGTTGAATGAGCTATATTAATAGCTATTTTATGTCATTTTTATATAAAAATTTGCTTATCATAGTATTTTAAAGATCTATGTTCAGATAATAGTGAATAAGAGTAACAGTCTATATTTTATTAACTTAGTATATATACCAACTATTGTTAAAAAGAGAAAGAAAGAGAAAGAGAAATGAATCAAAGAGAATATCAAAGAGAAAGATATTAATTTTTTCATTATAGGACTCTGTTATAGACTGTTCCCTAACCATACAGGATTTTGCAAGACTTTCTAGGAAAGCCATTATTGTAATTTGATTAATGGTATATTTCTTGTACTTTAAGTATTGATATATCAGATAAGTATCTTAATAATTTAGGCATGCATAGACTTAATAAGTCAATTTTCAGTCATTCAATCAAATCAATAAATCAAAAATGAAATCAGTCCAGCTAAATGTCCACTCGCAGTTGAAAAGTTGCAGGTCACAGATGATGCTTGTATGAAATGTTAAATTGTATACTACCTTAGGTATATGCTTTGTTATACTAGAGCCTATTTTACATGTCTGGTAGGGGCATCAGGTTTGTATCTAGGCCCTTAAATCTTATTTTTACTCTTCCATGGCCTAGTGGTCTAGCGCAGTGCTCTCATGTGCCAGTGGTCCAGTTTGGGGCTGAATTGGAATCTCGGCTTGGCTCTGCTCGTGCAATTAATGCCCTTGAGGGCCAACCCCCAAGACACAGTGAAGTGTACATGCCTAACGATAAATAAAGTTAAGGGCCGCTCTACACTCCTGTGTGAGTGTGTGCCTGTGCGTATGACTGCGTACGTATCCGCGCGCTTGTGTGCCTGCTCAGGGGAGTCGGCGGAATATGGGCAATAATGCCTCTCGTCGGTTGTGTGACAATGTCACTTAAAGTGCGCCAGCGTGTCCACAGCCCCTGCCTATAGATTTAGATTTTTTATAAAATAATAAATCTGTACCATTCTAGTAACGGAACGCGGCATGGTCATTGTAGCTGATTCACAACCTCACATTGCATTTAGCGATGCCAATAAAAATGGAAAATGCTACTAAAAAAGAGGAGAGACCAAACAGATTTTTTTCGCTTTTTTTCTTTGCGTGAAAATTGCTGCCCGGAGTTGCTGGCTCTGTCCGCTGTGTGTATTGCGCTGCACAGTTGACTGCAGAGACACGGATCTGCGCAGCTGGTCTAGGATTTCTTAAGGCCACCAGACTTTGTCTTAATGCCGCTAGCTGCATAAACACAGATTCTTTCTTGGGAATGCTTTGGGAGACAAGCCAATGGAATAAGTTCAGTGCAGGCGAAGGTTAGCTAGATAAGGTAGCTGCCTGCTGTTTCTGTTGTGTACTTGTTTGGCTTTCCAGCGTCTAGCTAAGGTCAAGTAGCCCGGCCTGTCTGCGGTATAACTACCAAAAATCATGTGCTTCTGGATAATTGCATCAGTGCATGTGAAAAATGATCTAGCAAAACGTGTCACTCGTAACAAGGTGGCATTAGCTGTTAATTAATATTATTATAGGCACGGGCTGTGTGCACCCTGGCGCACTTCTAGCGACTGTCAACCGGCGAGAGGCATTACTGCCCATATTCCGCCGACTGAGCAGGCACACAAGCGCGCGGATACGTACGCAGTCATACGCACAGGCACACACTCACACAGGAGTGTACAGCGGCCCTTAACTTTATTTATCGTTAGGCATGTACACTTCACTGTGTCTTGGGGGTTGGCCCTCAAAGTTCCAGTTTAGCCCCAAATTAATGTGGCTGAACTTGGAATCGAGCCTGGGCCGCTGGCATATAAGAGCGCCGCGATAGATCACTGGGCTACGGTCCTCGACATTAGTAAAGTTAATATCTGCACCAATAGAAATTCCTGTGAGCTGCACCATGTGTATTACTGCTAATGTTTAAATGTTGATTATTGTATCATGTTGCATTTCAGCCCAATTAGAACGCGCATCAAATCAATGGCTGGTGACAATTCTTTAAAATCCTTCACTGTGTGGGTCCTAGTAGCTCTGACCACCGGCGCTAGCGCGGTTGTCATGACAACAGTATGGCTAACTAAGTACCTTGGCGGATTCGACTGGAACAATGAAAAAGTGTTCAACTACCATCCGCTGTTCATGGTCATCGGTATGGTGTTTTTGTACGCCAATTCCGCATTGGTTTATCGCGTCTTTCGCAACAGTCGCAAGCCTTTATTGAAGAGTGTGCACGGAATTCTGCATATCCTGGCACTCGTGTTCAGCATAGTAGGCCTAGTTGCTGTGTTTAAGTTTCACAACCTGCCTACCCACAATATACCCAATATGTACAGTCTGCACTCTTGGATCGGCCTAGCGGTTGTCATCCTGTTCTGCATGCAATGGGTCATCGCTTTTGTCGCGTTCGTATTCCCGACATTATCGGATTCTCTGCGGGCCTCTTATCTCAGTATGCATCGGTATGTTCATGCCATTTATTACTTATGTCTAGTGCTACTCCTTGACCATCTACCAATGCTTATCTACCAGTGCCACTCCACCTGTGCTTATTTACCAGTGCCACTCCAATGCTTATCTATCAGTACCACTCCACCAATGCTTATCTACCAGTACCACTCCACCAATGCTTATCTACCAGTACCACTCCACCAATGCTTATCTACCAGTGCCACTCCACCAATGCCCATCTCCCAGTGCCACTCCACCAATGCTTATCTACCAGTGCCACTCCACCAATGCCCATCTCCCAGTGCCACTCAAGCAACGCTAACTTGTCATTTCCCCACGCCCAATAACCCCGCAGGTTCTGGGGCGCCGGCATATTTGTTGGCTCCGTGGCCAGCTGCCTGCTAGGCCTAACAGAGAAGAATTTCTTCGCTGGCAACTATGCCAAGCTGCCTGACGCTGCCAAGCTGTCGAATTGCCTTGGCCTGGTGCTCAGCGCCTACGCAATTTTAATTGTCTACATTCTGGGCCGCGAGGATTTCCGCCGCTTGGAGTCGGCCACCACGCCCGAGCGGGTGGAGCTTCGTCAAGGCGGAGACAAATAGACGCAGAGACAATATTGGGTTTATTCATTTTAGTTATTAGGCAGACAAAATTCTATAAGTATATTTCTTACCATCTAGTATAGCCTATTAGTGTTAAAAATGCATGGTAGATAGGATAGATCTAGTCTCAATATTATTGGCCTCTAATCATCTAGGCCTTCTGTTTAATCTGTATCCTATTGTAAATAATCTTTCTCTATGTTATAGTCAAATATAAGTATTAGTTAATGCTCTATAGTATATCGTCTCATTTGATTAATTCGTATATTAAAATATTGTTTATTTAATTATTTACTTTAAAACCTTTGCTTTCTCTTTAATATCTCCGGTGTTAGGTGCCTTAAGTAGTATGTTCGGTGCATGCTTGCTTCAATTCAATTGACCTTTTATTTAGCCATATGATTATGCGTACAAGAATCAGAACAGAAGTTTTCAGTGCATCTTCAACTATATGTATTTCTTGTGTTATCGGCAAAGCAATTTTAGGCGCTGCTTTTCATCTTATGGTTTTAGGCTGCTTGTGAATAAGTTTCTCTCGATCAACTATTTTCTACTTATTCTGTTTCATTCAATAAAGTGTCATTTTCTTTGAAACACGCTTCATACTGCTGCCTTGGTTACTTCGTTTGCTAGCATTGTATTGTAGCTTATGGGATAGTGGCACCCAGCCCATGCACCAAAGTGACTGCTGTGGGATAGTGGCACCCAGCCCATGTACCAAAGTGCCTGCTGAGGGATAGTGGCACCCAGCCCGTGCACCAAAGCGCCTGCTGTGGGATAGTGGCACCCAGCCCATGCACCAAAGTGCCTGCTGTGGGATGGTGCACAGTGGCACCCAGCCCATGCACCAAAGCGCCTGCTGTGGGATGGTGCACAGTGGCACCCAGCCCATGCACCAAAGTGCCTGCTGTGGGATAGTGGCACCCAGCCCATGCACCAAAGTGCCTGCTGTGGGATGGTGCACAGTGGCACCCAGCCCATGCACCAAAGCGCCTGCTGTGGGATGGTGCACAGTGGCACCCAGCCCATGCACCAAAGTGCCTGCTGTGGGATAGTGGCACCCAGCCCATGCACCAAAGTGCCTGCTGTGGGATAGTGGCACCCAGCTCACCAAGGTACATTTTACATACATATGGTGTATTGCCACTCTTCAGCCAGGCATCAGGCTGGTGCGGCAATCCAACTCAGCTCCTGTCAGCCGGGCAAGAGCGCCAATTTGAGTAGCTGCAGTTGCCAGGGGCCTATAGTGACTCTCAATCTGGAATGGCAACCGGAGGAGGAAGCATCGGCGGTTTCCATGACGACGATGATGAAGACGAATTCGCCTGCCTGCCCTGGCGTCGAATGTCGCCGCTGGTATTCGACGAGCTGCGCCAGCGAACTGGGATCGGCGTTGTCGGCTTCCCCGGCGACGCCAGCGAGGGTCAGGATCGTCGACGCAATGACGACGACGGCTACATCTGGGAAGACGACATCTTTGAGCAGCCCGCGTCGGCCGGTGCGGCGCTCTGTGCGGCTCCGTTCGACAGCCAATTGGATTACTATGACGACGGAGCGGCTGCAGAGGAGCAGACTGGCTGGCAGGGATTCGATAGGAATTCGGCTATGCGCTCGCTGCAAGAAGGGTAAGCAATTCCTGGTATCGTTTGTAGAAAAAATAGAGCTGTGAGCTCCTGCACGCGTGGCTAAAAGTTCCCAGTTAATACTGCTCTCAACTGGTATTAACCTCTTGCCTCTTAAGCTATTAGTATGCAATATTTCTGCAGACACGAATAAGAAATTCACTTAAAACTATTTTATTACTACTTTTCAGTAGATTATCTATCATTATATTGTGACAGATTGCATTTCACCTTCAAAATTTCTTAATTAAATTATCGCTTCCGGTGGCGGCAATGCCACATTTGTGCACCCTGGTTCCACTCTTTCTTAAGTGCGTTATAATACATGTATTGAAACAGAATTTGCTGCAATAGTGCCTCTGTCTCTACTCATACTAGTAGTAGTTTAAAGGAAAAATAGTTATTGAAGAGTAAAGTTGCCACTTAAAACGAATGGAAATGACACTGTTAAAATCCTGTCGCATTTCCTGTTTTTCAGTTTCTTAAGAATCTGCAGCTGCTCAATAATTCCCTTGCCATAGTTCACCAACAAAAATATCGATTTTGTATTTAGCACTGAGAAGCCGGGACTTGCAGACGCATGCGGTGTATAATTCAGTAGGCCATGGACATACTGTAAGCAGCTAATGCTACTTCAAGGCTAATCGCTTCATAGGCATCGCATGCGAGGGCGGATGGATAGTCGCCCTGATGTGCTGTGCGAATCTGCAGAGCTTCAACTGGCCTGGTGGTGTCCCCTTCTTGTCATGGGATTATTATCAACGCGACCCAAACAATATCCCCAGTGCCACTCATCATCGGGACTGGGGCAATTGTCACTCTTCTCACTCTAAGGCTAAACTCCTGCAGCTGCTCCCGAGTTGCATTGATTGCTTGCAGGTGCGTTCGCTCCTCTCTTAGCGCCTGGTGCTTCACCTGACGGCTAACATTCTGGCCTTTGGTTTCTGTAGCAGGATAGGCCTAGAAAGAGGCCCAGCGAGAGAGATTCCTTGCAGCAGGCAGGCGGCGGCCCTGCAGCATGGCGGAAGTACCTTTTTTAACACTGTTGTTGATGCCGCACTTTGCGCACGTCCAGCTGCCCTATTCGCCTCATCAGCTTTGTTGCGGTTATTTTTCATTCCTTTCTCTCCCCTCATCAGCCTCCGAAACTTCTCTGTTGCCCTTTTTGCTTTCTTTTGGTGCATTTTTTCCTGGCTCGACCTGGCTCTTGCCGCACCTGAAGATATTGTGCTGGCATAGGCAGTGGGAGATAGGAGACAGATTACAAGGCTAGCTAGAAACAGCATGTAAGAATTATTGTGCCAAAGCAACTGACAAGATGATCTGGCATGATTTTGGCTTGGACTGGGAGGCCTGATATCTGCTTGGGAAGAACTTGAACCTTGGTTGCGTTCGGTATACGCATCTAGGGGCGCCTGATCCCGCGCAGAAACTTGCTCCTGGCTTTCGCCCATTTCCCAGCCCCATGTTACCCCACTAATTGCAGGTTGAAGGGTTGCAACGGCTCTGCAAGGAGAGAAGGCGGTTGGGGCGAGGGGAATCATCCCTGCACTGAGGGTGTGGTATCCATGCATCATTGTCTAAGCCAGTGGGCAGAGCTGAGGCACAGCACGGGAAGGCAATGGATAAAAAATGCATAGGTCAGATAGCGGCGAGTTTACTCCTGCTGTAGTCATTAGCTCTAGCCATGGCGAGCCAATCATTTTTTGGTCCACTTGTGACATCCCATAGCTGTTTGAATATTGCGGACAAAAATAATACGAGCACAATGCACTTTTTAGCGAATTGAAACCTTGTCGAACTGCGACTGAAACACAAGCATGGCCTTTAGAAGCATCATGATTTTCTTAGTCTGTCAGTTCATAGCTGGCTGGCCCACTCTGTGTTCATAGTGCGCATTCATCCGTTGCAATTCCAACCGTTAGGTTTGTACAATTTCTACGGTTTAGCTTTGCGAACGCAAACATTGGGGCTGGTAAAGGCTAATACACACGGATCCTAGACACGCTGCAGGGCCTGCATGCGTTTTTGTTCTTTAGCGAGATGGCCCTCTCTTCCAACAGTGTTCCTCCGCTTGCATCGCGATCTTTCGGTATTGCCTATCAGCTGCTTTCCTATGTATCTGCGCTTGCGTACGTCTGTTGCAGCCGTCCAGAATGCTGCCTAATTCTTGCTTGCTAGACCTACTGTCAGCTGGCTGACAGCTTTTACATACAGTTCTTAAACTTTTCAACGCTGTTCTCGCATTAAGTCTCCAAGAAGGACAAAAGCATGGATGCTGTTTCTTAACTAGCAGGGTGTGAAGGTATTATCTGTGTCACTAATTCCTGCTTCTGCCCTTTTTATTGTCCGACAGCTCTATGCAACAAATGCGCCAACTTGTAAAGTACTTCAGATAAAGAGATTAAGTCATTCATAGGATTCTTGAAATATAATTCAATGATGGTTAGTACAATAATGTTCAAGGTTGTACAATAGGTTGTAAGGTTCAAGGTTGTACATGGCAAGGCGTACAATAGTACGATAATAATCATCATTGCATGAGGGGTTTGGTTTGTCGCTACGCTTTTTAGCGACATCGTCCCACAACCTGCTCATTCCGCTGACTCTTGAGCAAATACAGACACGCACTCGTACACACAAGCCCTGAATTAAGCGCACGGAAACAAACTAGAAATCGTAGCGCGAGATTTAGGCGCGTTTACCGCTGAGTTACTCTGTGCCATGATGCCTACTATGTTATTGTGTATTAAGTGACAGCAGCAAACAACAAAAGTCTCAAAACAAATGCAGCGTTGTGCGGAGCGACGACGACCGTATGGCCATACCGTATTGTAAATATAAATCTTTATTGAAAATGGAGCATTCATTTTACGGCACTGCCAATCATATTCAACCAATGTCTTTACTTTCGTCTATGGTCAAAACACCGTCTATGGTCTGTGCCACAGGCAGAGGCAGAGCATTGAATTTAAGACACAGAGCAGTCATAATTCAGACAACTCATGGAGTTGGAGAGTCCACCAGACGAAATCAATCTACAGAATTGTTCCATGGAGTCAGGCGTGGATGTCATCACGGTTGCTAAGAGTGCAGTCCGGTTTGCTCACACAGTGCGTTTCCTGTAACGCTGCGAACATCTAATTGAGCACCACATGTGTTCTGACAGTTTAGTCACAGTTGCAGTTGCAGACTTGTTCTGCGTCACAAAAAACACAAAATTTTGTCTAATGGCTCTGACAAAGTCTGAATTTAATGCTCTATCCATACACGGTTTTGAGCATGAACAATCGTCGAAGCATGGGTTGAATAAGCTAAGCAACACGTATATTAGCTCATATATGTTCCCAATCTGTAGTTCTGCTATCTGACGCATCCCTGTCGAGCGCTGCTGCTTCTTTGAGTCGGTAAATTAGTTATTGAAAGAGCATAAGATGCAACTGGCAACGCCAACCCGAATTTGGACTCCGTTGCTTCTCCTGCGCCGCATGCGTGACTCATTCCCCCTCCCCCGCCACCCAATTCCCCTGTTACCAAGCGCCTTGGGAGCGCTGACTCGGGGCGGCCATATATTCCCATCTCGCCCGCCGCCAGCTTGCCGCTCTCAGGCCCGGCCTTTCTTTCCCAAGTCCGCTCTTTCCCATCGAGTCAGCGCTGTCCTTCTTTGACTCACTTTGCTCAGTCTAGCCTGCATATGCAGATAGGGAGTCTGGAGCTTTCCTGTATTTGAGCTGCTGGTAGGCTGGTGCGAGTAGCATGCGTGCCCTCTGATTGCCAAGCCCAAGAGCCTCGTTATATTTTAGTTTGATTTCTCTGCGCCCCGCATTGCTAAGCCATTTTATTTTACTTTATCTAATCTAGCCACCGGCGCCCCCCGCGTGTGTGCTCACGATTGCGTCACAGCGTCGACTTGCTTCTTGTTTGGAATTTTTTGTTGAAATTTTAGTCAGTGGAACTTCTCTCCAACTGTATGCATCGTATGGCTATATCGGATTTCTCACTTTGATAATATTGCTGATTATATATGACTGTTTCCTCTTTGGCTACTATATATACGTGTGTCGTCTATAGTATGCGTCATCGTTTGGCGTTTTTAGTCTTGTTTACCCTTACATTTAGCCTAGTAATTTAAGGGTCTACTTTGTTTGCTGTAGGTTGCGTCAGCAATCGCCACCCTTTCAGTCACCTGTCTGTTTGAAAATATGCTGCTTTAAAATTTGGCTTTATTTTGCTTTATTTTGATACATCGTGCCATTTGTGCCATTATCCTACCCGATATAAAAAGCTGACTCAATCAGGGATCTCGATACTCAACATTCATTTATTTATATTTTGTATCTTTTCATTTCGCGTGCCAACGATCTAAGTCGCTTCGCGTAAAAAAACTGAAGAAAAAAAAACTTTGCACTCGGGCATCATTCAGCGTGTTAAAAGTCCGGATGGTCTGTCAGGGATGATTAGGAATGCGCGATCTATTTGGAGATCGATGCTTGAGGCCATTGTTTACCGCAAAAATACATGAATTTTTAGTTTTCAAACTAGCAATCAGAGCCGCCCCCGTTTGGTTAGCCAACAAAAAATGAAATTATTTTTTTAAGTAAAATACTTGTAGGTTTTGATCTCTCAGCATTGACATCCAGCAATTCCCTCCGTAAGCTTTGCCGTCTCTGCAATTCCCCTCATAAGCCTTGACATCTCAGCAATTCCCCCCATAAGCTTTCACATCCAACTCTCAGACAATTGAATGCTTTTATTCAGATAGCATTCAGTTGCTAAACAGTTGCAACTGGCGGTCCTGAATGCCTTCTGGCAGCAGCTGCCTGAAGAGCTGATCAACCGGTTTGTGATCAGGATGTCACGGCGAGTGTTCTCACTGTTCCTACATAATATTAATATTAATAACTGATTACACCTGCCCCAATCGGCAGATGTGCAACCGAAAGCTCAGCCGCAGCTATTGCGCGGCGCATCTGAAGGCTGCGTACGGCTGTTCAGTCCAAGGACTGGGGGGTCGCCACACATGCCCTCAATTACCCCAGCTAATACTGGCACCCATTTTACAGCTGGGTGAACTGAAGCAATGCAGAGTTAAGTGTCTTGCTCAAGGACACAAATTGTTCCAGTGGGTCGAGAATCGAACCCCCGACCTTCAAGTCGTGAATCCGACGCTCTAACCACTAGGAATAAAAAGCAAGCAATAAAAACATTGCTCAGTTGGGGGGAGGTTTAGCTGTTGCTGAGTATATTAGAAATTAAAATTAATCTTTCCTATCCGCGTGATTTGACCTGGCTTGACCCAGATTTTCTCTCTATGCAGTTCTCCCAATATCTGCCTAGGGATTTTTCTTTGCAGTTTTATATGCAACAGCCAGTTTGCCTGTTTTTATCTGCCTGCCTGTTGCGGCTATTCCAAGCACCTGCCGCGCAATGTTTGTGTTGCCAGCCCCCAACTGCGCCGGGATTTATCTGACTTGAAATATGCCCCGATGCCAAATATATGCCTTACGGAGCGGTGGGATTCTGAATGAAGAGTATATATGCAGAAGTATGAATGTTATAGATGGATTCCCATAGTTGGGATTATCCGGCTTACAATTTGTTCCTTCTAGTCTTGCAGAATATTCTCCCTTGGCTTTATTGGCTCTTGCTTTACAAAAAAAGCTGGGGGCGCTTAGCGCGAAACAATTCGATGACCACTCAATGCATTGGTTTATGCCGTAGGGTGAGCCTAAATATTCAGCTTCTTAGATTTAATTGCTGGCTAGCTTGCTAATTAATTCTTTTTATTATTCCCTCGCTAGACTTTTTGCACCTGCCGCGTACTGCGTCTTCAGCTACTGCAGATATTCTGTTTGGGGTCGATGTTTGCGGCGAATTGAATCTTCACCTGAGAGAAAAACGCTGCTTTAGGGTGTGAGTGGAGGTCAGATGAGGTAAAAATAGAATCTCCAAATTCTGACAGCTCGGTCAATAACTATAGGCTTAAGAGGTCAGTCTCGGGGTCATCATTTTACGCATTAGATCGATTCGAACAACTCGAAAGTTGACGGGGCTTCCTTAGATTGATGAGATTTTTTTTCGCTTCATCAATCTCGAGGTGTGTTTGCCTTCAGTCGAGTTTTACTAGAGGAATTTTCGTGCCGGCCCAGTGTGAAGCCTGCGACTCCCCAAGTCATTTATGGTTTCTATCCGTTTGTTTGACATTTTTATTTCGGCTTTAATATCTATCTAGCCGCTGGAAAATTCATTAAGACCTTTTATTGTCAGGCGCGTGTGGTAGATTGGCTTAGCTTTATGGCGACCGCTAACTCTGTGCACTTTATTATATAGCTAAAAACTAGCCGTATAAACTGATTATTTAATACATTTCTTTGCCAATGATGAATGAAAAGAAAATTTATTGCTATATTTGGAAGTGAATGACTCTCAAATATGCCGGCTCTATACACAGCACGGTGGAGAGCTTAGCCACCTTCTATTACCTAGTATAGATGTAACAGAAACCTTTGAAACCGTTTATGCAGCGCCTCGCCCCCGGCCCCGCCTCTTTTTGGCAGACTGCCAAACTGTACTGATTCTCCAACATGCTTACTGTGTATATTATACAGATTAGTAGCTGTGTGTGCCAAGCGGCCAGGTGCAAAAATAAGAGATTGCCAACAAATGTTCTACAGGTACGAATACATATTATAAGCAATATATGGACTCCGTTTCTCTTATGAATTACATTCGTCGTCTTGGATTTGACGATATGTATCGAAAATGCTGTTCCAGAGAGAAACTCAGTTAGAAAAGAATGTAAGGGCAGACAGGGTTTGATTGTATATAGGGACAGTCCTCAGGAGAAATTTCGAGAAGATGTAAAGATAATCTTATACAGGTCGTCATACACTTCTGGATCTGCATGTTTATGCTGGGAAAAGTCTCTAAATTCTTCCCAGAAGCAGCGCAGCGAATAATCCGAATGAGACTAGGACTAGTCGAATATATTCGGTCACTTCCTGATGTCAGTTCTCCTGCTCTTCGTGCTAATCTTCCCGGCAGAAGTCGCATCTCTAGGGTATGCTTGTAGCTCGATTGCTCTTTTGCCTTGAGGGTAGCCGGCGCTGCGGTGTGCTGCAGGAAATTCGAGGAATGCAGCAGTGAATAGTTTCCTCACACTGATTGCGCAATCAATCTCCCATTTGCTTACTTTGCTTTGGTCTTACTCTCCTGCTGCTGAGGTCGCGCTGAGGACAAGCTGTATATAGTAGTATTCTATGAGTAAGGATATTTGTAAGTTTGTATGTATTATATGAGCAGTATTATTCGATATAGCGATATTTTATGACTGGATCTTCTCTTTATCACCATATCACCATAAGGAACTGCGAGCCAGCTATCTATTTTGATTTTAACTTTCAGTCTGATAGCTTGCATAGAAGATATTTGATTCATTTCAATAGTCCTCTATTTCTTTTATGGTTTTGACCAACAATAATTTATGCGCACATTAACCAGCCTGCTTATTCGTTATACTCGCGACTATGATTGTCAACTTGTCTACTTGTATAGACTGGCTGGCTTAGTGTTAATGCCAAGCATGTTATTATTCCACATTCGGCAGAGCAGATAATTCTATACTCTGCTGCAATGTTTACTGTCAGCTTTTGAATGCATTTGATTTATTGAAATTCAGTTACATGCAAACCCAACATGCTAGCTAGCCCATCCAATGCGCCTAATGCATCTTGTATTATCATCAATCTTTGTAGGTAGTTTGATTAATAGGTTTTTCATTATCAAAAAGGGGAAGTTTTGATTAAATTAGATTATCCCGTGCTGTCTAGCTGGAAGGTGGGAAATTACAGCCGAACGTCATTTCAATTTCACTAATTTTCTGCATAACTCGCCACTTCTGTCAGCTGTTTCGGCAGCTGAAAATCGGACTACTAGGAACCTTGGCATCCTTGACAATTCAATTCCGAGTTTCCGCTGCCTTCTGCATACAAATCGCTAATCCTTGTGCTTGATTACGTAACGAAAACTTTGCGTCACACACGGAGTTTTTGTTCGATTGACATCGCTAAGACCCGACACCAAGGCGGAGAGACAGTTCAAGAGGCGGAGATTTCAAATCAGTTTTTCTTTCCTCTTGGCTGCACTCGAGAAGGATTTCCAAAGCCTCCGCTTCAGCTCTCAGCTTTGTGAAGCAGCAATGGTACCTGCTGCCTACTGGAAGTTGAAGCTCCACTTTCCTCTCATCCAGGCCTGCGGGAAACGTAAACATATTCCGAGTTTTAAAACGCTTAGACCGTGCTGCGCTATCTGCACTGCGCACGGGCTGGTAGGGCCGAGCCCGCCCAGTAATAAGCTTGCGTGCCTGTTGCTTAGTGGGTTGCTAGACTAGATTTTCGAGCCGAGAAAAATTCTCTTTGGGTGGCATTCGGACCGAAAAAAATTTCTTCAAGCTGAACTGAAAGGGCTGGCACGCCCGGCGGAGTGGCAGCTTTGAGCGAAGGCTTTTGGAATCCCGGGACTTTGCCGCGTCGTCTCGCTCGAATGGCCACCGTAGCCGTTTTTACCTTTTCTTTTAGAAAAAAGTCGTTTGAAAATGAGGACATCGGCATCTGCTAGAGCCTATCTAGAGTGGCTTCGGGTCACGGCCCTTGACATTTTTCTTTCTGTCTGTTTTATACGAAGTCAACTAGGGGTCGGATGGTACGGCTTGAATTTATTGTGTCAGTTTTTGTTGTTCCTGTGGTGAACAAATAGTGCCAAGTTTATTATACCAGTGCTTACACCGCGTATACTGCCGAGTAAATGAGTAAGCTAGTTTCTAACCAAGCCAAGTAGAACTTTCCCACACAGTCCTGCTAGCAGTTGGTTCTGGCGGGTTCAAATGATACGCATAGCATTTTTGACGCCCGGAAGGCCAGTAATGCTTAAACAGCTGCTGCTGCTGCATCGGGTCTGTGGCCACACCTGTGCGTGTAAACTGCATGAATGAGCTAATAGTCTGCAGAGTAGGGATTGGTTCAACTTCCTTGTTGAATCAGCTGCGTTTCCGCTCTGGAAAGTTCGCCTCTTTGAAGTTGAATCGTAAGCCGCATTCGCCTCGGGTGCTGGTCAGCTGCTTTTTTGCATTTTTCCGTTAGCCTTTGCGAGCTATTGCAATGCAATCTCGAATCGAATTCGATTTTGAATGACAGTTCAGTCTTGCCTTCTTGCTTGTAAGCTACTGTGTTGGGGAGATCGCGACAACCCGAGGCGATATTGGGTCAGGCCGGCATTTTGTGAGCCGGGATGAGTCATCGGGGATTTGTGGGTTAGGAGGGCTGCGGCGTGTTAAGGAGCCGGTCGAAAATTCACGCGTAGGAAATGCAGCAGAGTTGAGTGGGAGTGTGAGCGAGAAGAGCTAATTTCCTTTCACTTTTTTCTCCCACTCGCCAACGGAACGGTGTGAGGGACTGACAATTGTCAGACACTAGGGTTTCCACTGCGTGGCACAAGCCGGGAATGTCGCGTCAAAAAGTTGAAGCTTCCTATTCCACTTTCCGATTGAGGTCTGAATCCAGCACTATCGCAAATTCTCTCTGCCTTTCACGTCGCGCACGCTTACAATTTTACTTTCGGAAAAGGGGAAGGAATAAAGTTAAAAAAATGAAAGGCGTGAGATAATTCTACCTGTCTGTGTCAATATGGAACTCAATAATATATTCATAAAATACAAAGTGCAAATTATGGATTGCATGGCAACTACGCATAGCAACCTAAAACACTGGTTCGTTTTGCTGTGTTTTCATCTTCACAAAGATGGATTTGATATGGGCTTGTGCATTAGAATTATAAATCTAATAAGCTGCGCAATAGTTGAGCTTGAGCTGTGAATTATTTATTAAGAAATTTGAGTCCTTTCTGCAAAAGTTCGTGCCTTTCTACGGTTCTGTTCGGGACCTGTACTGGGATTTATGAAGCATCTTATGCTAGTCTTGCAGTAATAGCATCGTTTTAGCAGGTAAAACATGGGGAAAGCCAGTGAATGGACTATCAGCTAATGAGCGTGTTAGTGTTAGATGCTCAACCGTGTCCTTGTTTGAACTACTCGCCTCCCGCTTGCTGCATAGGATGTATAGCCGCTATGTGAAACAAGCGGTTTCTTGCTGTCTTTTGTGCGTCG
This sequence comes from Macrostomum lignano, assembly GCA_002269645.1. Lineage (NCBI taxonomy): Eukaryota > Metazoa > Platyhelminthes > Macrostomidae > Macrostomum > Macrostomum lignano. The sequence goes on along the minus strand of NIVC01001558.1, from coordinate 106,885 downwards.
AAAAATGTTGCTAATAGACAGTGTCCTGACAGGCATTGTACTCTATCTTATGTATTAGAAAATCTAATCTGCAAACCTACACCCTGAGTGAGTACCTTCCTCACAAAGTCACAGAGGGATAATCAGGATAGTCCTGCGCTATAGTGTGCATGAGATCGTCCCCGTAACTAGGCACTGTAATTCCGATTTCTTTCACGAATCTTAAAGATTCAATCCGATTAAAATCAGCTTGTTATTTCGTGCTGCTTTGGAATTCCCCCTCCCAGTCAGTGGCTACAGGGGCCACCACAGTGCATATAGTCCACTAAATCCGAAGGCTATTTTTAGACTCTCCCGGCATATCGTCATTGGCTTCTTTGCTTCGGGGCATTCCGCTCTGGCTAATTTTGGCCATTCTGGCCTGAACTCTCCCCTGTGAATTTCTCTCCCCTCCCGCCCTCTCCCAGTTCTCTCTCCCAGCTTCTACTTGCTCAGTCCAGGCGATTCGCCCAATCCCGGGGTCTGTGCATTCGCCTGGTCTCCACCCCGCAGCCAGTCAGGAAGAACAGACTCTCTTGGTTCCTTCCCATTCCCAATGAGATAGCGCATATAAGGGCGCTTATAAAGCGTAGCGTAAGGCTACTGCGCCCTGCTAACCCACTACAATAATAGTACTGCCCTGTCTATTTATTGTGTTAAATCTGCGTCCTCTACTGTGCGCTTCTTAACACGTGCAACAGCTGGCTTGACTGTCTTCTCTCGGCATTAACGTTTCTTTGCGGAATTGAGCGGATCTCGAAACTCGTTAGTTAGATTTACACAATTAAAAAACCTGCGGCTTCTGACACTTTAAAAATTCATTTATGTAAAGCAGCCGCGACAGAGGTTGGCACAAGTCTGTGATGCAAACTGCTTATACTGAACACTAAGGTCATTGTTTACTGATAAACATATCGGTTCCGCGTATTCTAATTGACATCTAACTGTTTATTCCGTTTGGAGACGGTGCTCAACTAAAGTGAGTAGCTATCTGTAATCTGCTGCAGCTTCTCTGCCACACTAAATGCTAGAATTCAATGCGCTTATCCGGTCTGCCTGTCGAGCATTTTTTGGCATCGGGCCAAGAAATCCCATATATGCATCGCCCTGCGCTTGCTATGCTCGCGCTCACTCCTTCCCTTCCTCCTTTTCTCTCGCTCCACCCTCTCTCCTCAATCATCCCTCCCTTTCAATACTATTTTCTCCCGGCGTGCTTTTTCAGCTCCGTATTTGATAACTCTCTCCCCACTCGACTCTGCTGTTCTTTCGCCTTTCCCGTTCCCCTCCTCTTCCTCATCCTGTTTTTACTGCCGCGATTCCGCAACGTCGAGGCCAATTCTGCTGCGCGTTTCAATTTCTTATTGCTGTCAGTAGGCTGGGCGCATAAATCACAGCGATCTCTGCATAATGAGGCGCTGACAAGTGAGTGCGGAGGAATGTTCGTTTCTTGGTCTATTGAGCTTGTTTGATCCAGATGCTAGCGCTCCTAGCAATAGAGTATTTCAAGGCTCTCCGTTTTGATAAGGGTTGGCTTTGTTTTCATCATGGTCTATACTTACTTACTTACTTACTACTGACGGGGGGCGCAGGCGCCGCGAATAGGCCGCGAGGCCCCTATCGCAACCCCAAGGTAAAAGAGCACAAGGATTAGCCTTGGGGGTGCGCCCAGTCCCCGCCAGTAGTCGGCAGGTCCGCAGTGGAGGCATCGGCGACCCTCATCCGGCCGGAGTCCCGGACGAAGGCGCGGAGGTCTCGGATTTTGTCCGCGGTGGTCAGCTCGTCCATCCGCTGGGGGTGGCCGAGGTATTTGTGCCGCGCCTTGTTGAAGTAAGGGCAGAAGGTGACGTGATGCTCCGCGGTCTCCTCTCCTATGCCACAGAAGGGACAGGTGGGAGGGCAACCGGTTTGCAACGATATATGTCTCTGGAAGAATCCGTGGCCGGTTAGGACCATGCACATCTCCCTGAGGTCGGTTTTGTTAAGCGAAATCAGATAATCAGAGACTTTCCTGTTCAGGTTAGGCATGGCAGAGCGGCTCTGCCTGTACTCGGTGCAGCTGTTCCAGTGGAGCTGGTGCTGCTGATGGAGCCACCTGTTGATATGGCGGGTGACTTGCGACCTGGGGGTGGGTAGCCTCATCAGACGGTGGTTGCCGTCTGGGTTGCTGCCCTCCTTGGCGAGAGAGTCCGCGAGCTCGTTGCCCAGGATGTTGCTGTGACCAGGTGTCCAGATAATTCTAATCCTGTTAAGGACTGAGAGAGATTGCACACTGCGGTGGCATTGAGATACTGTAGCAGCGGAGATATTCTCAGTGGTTAAGGCCTTAATAGCAGCTTGGCTATCAGTGTAGAAATTAATGTCAAAATTATTAATGTTCGCCTGAAACAGTTGCTGGGCACACTGCTCAATGGCGCAAATTTCAGCTTGGAAAACTGAGGTGTTCTCACCGAGGTGCAGACTTTCCTGGAGAAGCATCTTACCCTCGTGGAAAATGGCAATACCCGCTCCAGCGCGGCCGTTGAACAGCGAGCCGTCGGTGAAGCAGTGAATGCCCTGGCTGCGCCGGTTCACACCGACATCCAGCGGAATGTTGTCTCGGCCAGGGATGGCGGTCTTGAAGCCCCTCCTGATGTTGAGGGCGGGAGGTCGACTATCCACATTGCCCAGGTCCATGTGGATGTTGTTAAGGTCGCGGCGGACAAAGTCCATATGCGGGATTAATGTTTTCATTGGCATAAAGCCAGAGGGCGCGTTATTTAACGTTTTATCTCTGATAAGCCGGGAGGCAGACTTCATAGCCTCCGCCCTAATAAATAGGTGAAGCGGAGGTAGGTTAAGGATAGTGTTCAGCCCCTCGTAAGGGGTGGACGGGTACGCACCTGTGATGGCACGGCAAATGCTGCCCTGAAGCTGGTACAGCCGCTGACGGGCGGCCTTCTGCTCCAGCACGCTAGTCCAGATGAGACTCGCGTATGTGATACTGGGCCGGATGATGCCGGTATAAATCCAACGGACCGTTCTAGGCGAGAGGCCCCAAGTCGGCCCGATGGCTCTGCGCAGCTGGGCAAAGCAGCGTTTTGCCCGACCGATGACGTTATCAAGGTGCTTCGTCCAGCGCAGGTCATGCGTTAGCGTCACACCGAGGTATTTGACCTCCTTCTTGAAGGGGATGTTTCTGCCATAGACAGTGAGGTTTTTCATCTCCCACTTACGGCGCTTGGTGAAAACGACAGCGACAGTCTTAGTGACGCTGATTTTTAGGCCATGCTGTGTAGCCCAGTCGGCCGCCTTGTCGGCGAATTGCTGCATCAGGTTGCGCAGAGTGGCGGGGTCGGGTCCGCTGACGACCGCGGCAACGTCATCGGCGTAGCCCGCCCTGGTGATACTGCTGGGAATGTCAGCGGTTAGAAGTTCGTCCATGACGAGATTCCAGAGAAGTGGAGTTAGCACGCCACCTTGCGGGCCGCCTTTCATCACCGCCCGGGTGAGGGTAACGCCCATAAGTGTGGATGTCACAAACCTTTTGCGGATCATAAAATAAATCCAGCGAACAATGCTGTGTCTTACATTCCTGCGGGAAAGAGAATTTCTGAAGGAGCGGAAGAGGACATTGTCAAATGCTCCTTCGAAGTCAACGAACAACCCGCAAGCGAGTTGTTTGCTAAGGATGGCACTCTCAATTTTGGAGGTAATGGCGTGGAGAGCATGCTCAGTCGTCCTCCCAGGCTGGAAGGCGTACTGGTACTTACTGACAGGGTCGGAGCGCAGGTCGCACTCTCGAAGCCTCCACAGGATGAGCCTCTCCATCAGCTTAACACAAAAGGAAGTGAGGCTGATGGGCCGGAAGGATTTCACGTTGGTGTAGTCACCCTTAGCAGGTTTCGGGATGAACACGACTCTGGACATTCTCCAGATTGTGGGAATGTAACCTGTGGTATAACAGTCAACAAGCAATTTAGAGAAAGAATCAGCAAAGTTTTGCAGCTTTAGCGCCTCCTGCAGGATACAGGGGGCGATATTGTCAGGGCCAGACGATTTATACGGTTTAAAAGAATTTGCTGCCAGCTGGAGTAGCTGGGGGGTGGCGCACTGCTGGAAAAGCTTGTGATCACAAGGCCTGTGGTCATCGACCACGTACTCCGGTTCGTCAACCTGCGGAAAGCAGGTGGAGAAAAGAAGATTTAGCGAACCTTCGGCACTGGTAGTGTAGTTACCATCCAGGTGCAGAAGGGAGTTACACTGAGCTAGCGTGTCGTGCCTGAGAGTCCTGACCAGCCGGGCTGTGGGGTGTTGCCCTTCCAGGCCGGCGCAGTAGGCTTTCCAGGTGGTCTTCTTAGCCCTTCGGATAGCACTTTTGTACATCCTCAGAGCAGAGTGGTAGTTCTCCCAATCCTCTGGGGTATTCGAGCCGTTTGCGAGGCGTTGCAGTCGGCGGGTGTTTTTCTTCATGCGAGTGAGCTCTTGACTCCACCAAGGAGAGTATTTCTTCCTGCAAAACAGCTTAGGGGCGTTAGCGCGTATGGCGGTGTTTAGGATCTCAACGAGGGAGTTGCACCGATGCTCAATGCCAGGGAGATCCTCGCTGGAGTCCGGTAAGTTGGCTTCGGTCAGGAGTTTTAGCAGGTCTCTTCGAAAACCTGTCCAGTCGGCCTTTTTCAAATTAAGGCGGTCCCGGTTCTCATGACGGGCTCCGACGGAGCTGATGCTGTACTGAATGTACGAGTGGTCGGAAAGCGATGGGAGGTCATCCCTAACCAGCCAGCTGTGGACCTGATTGAGGGCGTTGTTGGAGACGAGAGTGAGGTCGATAACCTCACGCCGATTAGAGACAATAAATGTGGGTTTGCTGCCTCTGTTGCAAATGTGTAACGAGGAGGAGTTAATGAAATCAATTAGTAAGTCACCGCGCCTGTTAGTATCGCTACTAGACCAGGCAGTGTTGTGGGCGTTAGCATCGCAGCTAACGATAAGCTTCCGATCCTGGAGATTACAGAAGTCCGCCAGCTCCTGCAGGAGGGGGGGAGGGACGTCCTCCTGAATGTCCAGGTAAGCGGAAACGAAGGTCAAGTCAAAGACTGAGAAAGTACACATGTCTTTAGAGCAAAACATTGGCATAATAGTGGCCGGGAGGTCGTTTTTGACGAGGGCGATAGCCCTGGGGGTGTCGTTCGCGCAGAGGTACAGAACCTGATAGCCTGGCGGCAGGCAGGTCGGCTTCCCCTTGCGGGTATACGGTTCCTGAATAAGGTAGATGTCAACTTCCTTGTTGGCAAAGGTGCCTGAAAGGTTGCTAGATGCTGCAAGGGCGTGGTGCAGGTTGATCTGAATAATGTGCAGGTTAACAGGTTGGTTCGCCGGCGGCGGATTATTTATTTGGTTGCTGGTGGCAGTGTCATCATTGGGCTGGCCGTTAAGGTTCGCCCTCAGCGCCCCGCTCCTAGTTTGGCACGGGGTTGGGAACGGCATTACTCGTTCCCAGAGCTATCCGAGCTCACGGACTCACCTCGGCGCCGATCGCCGGCTGGACGACGCCTGAGCAGCAGGTGGAAGACGATCTTCCACGCTCCGATGTAGGCGGCAAAATCGTCCTTCTTGAGGGCGTCTTCCCACTCCGCGGAGAAACCCATGTACAGGGTCTTGCCGGGAGCGCCTTTTGCCGGAACCTCCTTGAAGGCCCGGATACCGTCCTGAGGTAGGTCGGGGTTTTTACTGAGGAGCCGGGCGCGGATCTCCTCGATGCTTCTCGAGCCGGAGTAGAAGGCTCGGTAGCGCCTGCAGGGCGGCGGTGGTCGGGCACGCTCAACGACCAAAGGCGGGAGGGCGGTCGTGCAGGTGTCCCAGGAGATGGACACCAGGTTAGCCAGCGCGAGCTCGAGCTGGGCTTCGTCCTTGAAGGCGAGGATGACGCTGCCGTTGGCGTTTCGAATCGCCTCGACTTTGATGTCGAGGGCGTCGTTTTCCCAGAGGAAGTCATCAATCATGCCGATTGATGCTTCCATCTGGGCGGTGGTCAGCGTACCGCTAGCCGCGCGCACGCAGATTTTAAATTTCGGCTCCGTCGCCACTTTGGCGTACGTGCCAGCATTGGCCTCCTTTGGCCTCTTGGGGTCCAGCGAGGGGTCGGTACGCTCGTCTGGCTGCTGCCTTTTCCGCTCAGAGCCAGCCGAGGTTTTATCATCGCGCCTGCGACGGTTGACGACCTGGAAGCCGTCATTTTGAGACGCCCCTGTAGCGGGGGTAGAGGTGGACGCACCTGAGCGAGGTGTGGGGGTTTCCGCGGGATTCGCGGCAGAATCAACCTCCATGTTGGAGGGTTGGGGGATTGACGGACCCCCGGCCGCGGGAATTGACGGCTCCCGAGCCGTGTCAGGTGGTTTTGATTTATCCATGCAGAGTAGGCTGAAATGGAAAAACTGAAATGTAGAAAAGAGGGGGGTAACCGCTCGGGGACTGGATATACCCCTAGCCAGCTCCGTGGAGCTACCCTCTGCCACGGTAAACAGCAGAGAAGCTTTGGGTTGCCGTCTTATCCCAGGATTGCTCCCAGGCGAGGCTCCGGCAGGCCCCCGGTCCACACTCTGCAAGATCAGGGGGCGGGAGGCCGGCTGCGGGCTTGGGACACAGGCGCCAGGTCGAGTTGACAGCCGACGCCCGAGCCCTCCCCCACAAGAGCGGCCCTCGAGAACCCGTGTGGTACCAGTTGCAACTAAGGGCTGTCGATGGGTAGTTGGCGCTTAGCCAGCAGCCAACTACTTAGCAGCCACCTGCCCCGCAAAAAAGCAGCAGGGGGGATCCGTCCCCCACCAGCAGACCAAGACGAGGAAGCTAGCCGCTTCCACGCCAGGCCAGAACGAAAAGGAGGGGGAAGAGCCTCCTCGAAAAACGAAAAGCTGGCGGATGTCACAGAGTCCCTCGGTTTAAGTTGCCGTTTGCCCCCCATCATGGTCTATAATAAAAATGCTTTTAAGCTTCGCATTGACATCAATTGATTGCGTCTCAGGTCACCAAATATATTTCACTCCATCAGCAGGTGTCAATCAGCCTGCTAATAATGTATCGCACTCGAAGCTATTAAGAAGCTCGTTGGATGAAAAAATCTTTGCCATTGTTGTTCAGCTTAGCTGAAGATTGTAAAATACCGGTAGTGCGGTATGGATTAACAACCTGGCAACAATATTTATGACTACCCCAGTTGGCTTACTAAAGTAATATAATTTTAGCAACGGTTCAGCTGCACTACGCTCAGTGCGTACGTGGTAGCATTATAACTGGAAATTTTTTTTCCAATGTCTTAGTAGAATCACCGATCCCATGTGCATAGCTGCCTCTCTGTGCTCTCCAACTCCCCTGATCCCCCCCCCCTCTTATTTGCGATCTTCTTCGCTTCTTCACTTTTAGTCTGTCTGCGGCTCCTGGCGGTCGCTGCTGCGTGGGCTACGCCTTCTCTCTGTCTGTCCGTGTGTGCGCACGACAAGCTTGCGTTGCATGGCAGACAGGAGCAGGCCATGCGCAGTCCGACTGACCTGGCTTAAAGGGCCATAAAGCATCGGCTGGCCTTTTCTCCACTTTTCCTACATCATTTTTTCTACTCCTCCCTCTGCTGGCGCGCCATTTTTTTATCACCATCAACTGTTCTAATCCTGCATCCCGTATGGCTTTGTTGTACTTCACTGATTCTTACTACTGTCTTCCGCCTGACATCTGTTGTCTGTATTCCTGCTGCATTAGTAGTGCACTATTGCCGTCTAATAGTTCTTAGATTTCTCCACTGTCGTCGCCTATTAGTTCTGTTATTATATCTACTATCTACCATCTTCTGCAATTCTTTCGACGCTTTCGACCACTTCCCGTTCCGGGCATCCTTTCCTAGAATTTGCCACTTCCTGCCATATCCTGTACGAGTTCGACCACTTCCGGGCATCCTTTCCTAGAATTTGCCACTTCCTGCCATATCCTGTACGAGTTCGACCACTTCCGGGCATCCTTTCCTAGAATTTGCCACTTCCTGCCATATCCTGTACGAGTTCGACCACTTCCGGGCATCCTTTCCTAGAATTTGCCACTTCCTGCCATATCCTGTACGAGTTCGACCACTTCCGGGCATCCTTTCCTAGAATTTGCCACTTCCTGCCATATCCTGTACGAGTTCGACCACTTCCGGGCATCCTTTCCTAGAATTTGCCACTTCCTGCCATATCCTGTACGAGTTCGACCACTTCCGGGCATCCTTTCCTAGAATTTGCCACTTCCTGCCATATCCTGTACGAGTTCGACCACTTCCCGTTCCGGGCATCCTTTCCTATAATTCGCCACCTCCTGCCATACCAAATGCCGCCATAGGGTAGGGTACACGGAAGTCAAGAATCTTATAATATAGGTTTGGTCAATATATCTCAGCCTAGGGACAACCAACCGAGCTAACCTTTTTGTGTTTTTTAAGTCCGATAAATAAAAGGTGTGGCCATAAAAAATACTTCTGGAGCATTAAAATCTAGTACTAAATTTTTATGTCTAAAGCCATGCTATTTCAGTCTAGGACAAGCAGACTCAGCCACAAGGACTTAATCAAGATTAGGAAGTGACTTACGAAGTCCTCGCTCAGTCATGCATTTTCAATTTTGGCTTATATAAGGCTAAGATAGCATGGCTCTTAAAGCTATGTCCATAGCCCAACCTTATTTTTATGTACTAGTAACTATGATTTATGAAATATTGTCACCGTTTGGGCAGTCGGAAAGCTTATAGAAACTCTTGCTATTTTATCATCAGACAGTGTCACATAGATTTGCAATTTCCTCTTATCATTATAAAAACATTTCTTTTCTACGCAAAGGGTTCTAAAAAGAAAAATTCTGTTCCCAAACAAACGCCTAGCTTTGCTGCCCTCGCTTCTCTTGGCTGAATGAAACATTTTTTAACGTATTTTCCGGCTTTTGTCCGCAAATTTAGCGTTTCCTTTTGCTATCCAGTATTGAGTGCATAGCTATAGCTGTAGAGAGGCTGCTTGCTGGAGGTTTCTTAATCACTGGTTTGAGAGTGGCTTTCGGCCCACCCACCTCCCGGCAGGCGTCAAGCAGTTGTACCGAATTTCTGTTATTCAATGCTGAACTGCTTGCGCACACAGCAAGTTTTTGCAGCAAGCAGAGTTTTTATCCGCTTGCCAAAACATAGATTATTTTCTTCTTCTGTCATTCTCCCTGGGCTTGTCCCGAAATCGGAGTTCGACATCCAGTGCATACAAAAAAGGCCTATTTGGGAGAGGCGGGAGAAACGCGCATGGGAAGTCACAGTTTAATATTCAGTCAATTGTGGCGCAGCTGGGTTCGGCTTTATTCAAGTGAGTCAGAAAATTCTGATTGCTTTTTAATTCTCTGCCTTGCCTTTGCCTCTCTATTCAAATCGTCTGCGCCTTTGACTGCAGCCTGTCCCCCCCCCCTTCCCAGTCGCATGTGTTTCGATTTTATTTTTCCTGCGTTTTTTGTATCTAAGGCCGATTTCGAAAGCTCTTACGTAGGCTGGCTTATTTAAAATCGGCCTATTTTGTGCATCAACAATTTTTTGAGGGAATTTTTTATTTTCAGTATAGATGCGAAGAATCCGTCTGTCCCTCTCTTTTCCTTATCGCAAGCCGACATCCGCTTAGTGCTGATGCTGAGCCTTTCAGCTCGCCAATGGCTTCAGGCCAGCTGATCTAGCCAAGTGCATAGAGAAGCGATCTCAAAACAGCAATTGCAGAAACATTATACCACTGGGTTAAGTACAGCTATTGGATTTTTTCGTGTCCAGCCTCGCCAGTACAGCCAGACTCCGCATGTGTCCATCATGCTGCCATCTACTGTATAGAGCTGTCCAGCGTCAGTTTGAAATGCTAGCTAATCCATTTTCCCACTGACGCCTTCCTGCCTTAGTTTTTTTAACTCCCCCGCTCTCCTACCATTTCTGTTATGACAGGCGCCATTTGGCTGAGTTGGAAGCGGACCGTTGGGGCATTGTTGCTTGGTCAACAGGTGGGTCCTATAGCCTGCCCGATCATTGACTGACAGTTTATACCGGGGTTTGGGGATGGAAGCAGAGTTGAGAGCCGGTTAGGAGTTAGATGATCTGGGAATATTTGCCTCTGTACTGACTCCGGAATTGTGACAGTGCGAAATTCAATTGTACGCCGCTGAGTAGGGGGGGGGGTAGGCTACCAGGTCTCTCCATCTCTCTCGCTGTGTGCAGCCTCTCTCAGCCAGGCAGGATAGAAGCGTGATGACTTGATAAGGTTTGGAGATTGGGCCTCAAGGCTGGCTGTGCTGCGCTGACGGATAATCCGAAGGCCTCCACAAAATGCTGACTGGCTGCAATAGAAAAGTGCATACTTTTTTCTCTGTATGGTGCGCGCGTCTGTCTGCTGCTGCTGCGGCCGAGGCGACGCCGTGTGGGGATTTCGGCATGGGGGAGCCTGCAGACGCAGAGTCCCCGCTTTATTCGCCTTCTTCAACCGCCGCCCTCCCCCTCCCAAAGCCTGCTCATGCTGCTAGTGTTTTCCCTCTTACCCCCCCCCCCACTCTCATTCCCTTGCCCTGCTCTCATCTAACCCAATTCCCACGGCGACTGCTGAACCCAGAAATGAGCCACCACGCTTTCCCTTCCGCATCTCGTTTGCATGGACCGAGTTTGGCTGTCTTTTTTAAAATTCCCATATCCATATCAGTCTATTTCACTGAGCTGTAGTTTCCCTGGCTGGGGCTGTGGTAACAGTGCCTCTGCACCAATTCCGCTATTGCCAGGAGTCTGACTGTCAAAGAGGGCCACAATGTCTAGCTGCACTAATTACACATAGCTACATACTCTATACTGACTAATTGTGTTAATCATATAAGAGCAGGGCAAATCAATTGATAGACTTTTTTGGATGGCACAGTGCACTTTTAGAAAACTGTAAAATGTTATTTAGATACCAATCTACTGCTTTTACTGACAACTCTTGACCGTTGTGTTTTTCTGTTTGCTTCAATTGTTCGCGTCCGACCGCTGCTATTTGATACTGATCAGTTGCATGCATATTAGCACAGGCGGCAAAGCTTTGGATATTAAAGTGAATATTGACTGTAGCGATTAAATCATTAGCAATACACAGCTGCCCTTGTGAAAGCCAACTCTGCTGCACTAATACAAAATTGTGTTCCGCTGGTCAGGTCAGATTTTTGTTAAAATATAATTCACCAAGGCTCTTTTCCGCAATATGGTGGTGCGAACTTCCACCCAGGGGAGCCTGAGAAAGTTTAAATCACGAGCAGTTCACATCTTCGTCATCGTTGGTTAGAATCTACAATTATTGATAATATTTTATTCAATACGTACTCCCCCAGTATCCTCTTGGCAACCATATATTATATTTAGCTTCATTATTTGGCTTAATGAGATCGACTTGTTCGCTATTGAGTCTTTCCAACCCTTTGCTCCTATCTCACAATGCCATCAACAAGCTTCCCCGCTTGCTTTGCCTCTCCTTAATATCCAATCATCTCCCAGGCTTGGTTCGCATCACAGCTCACTGTGAATTGGAGAAATAATGTATAAAATGCGCTCACACAGCATTGAACGGAAGCGTGCAGTTGCTAGGCTTCCTATGAAAACACAATGGGGACAATAATTCTCTCCGATGCCAGAAATGAGATAATAGGTTTCCTACGGCAGCTGAGGCACTTTTTCACAGTGCCATTGTGATGAGCTTGGATCCGGAAGGCGAATTTATTTGCAACTAACTATATGCACTAACTAGAACTAGCATTGGCATCAAATCAATGCTTTGGAAGCCAGTCTGTGTTGCTTTCTCTTGCAAGAGCCAATTGTTCAATTCAGTGCCGCTCAAGTCTGCAAAAAAAAAAACACAGTTGCTTCTGCGTACCGCGCTGCGTAACTCAATACGCCCACTCGCTTGGTCTCTATTCGGGCCAGGGCCAATTACCCAGCCGATCACTTTCGCGCACTAACGACACTGATTAATTGGCCAGTGTGTTCCGGGCGAAGAGGAATTGAAAAGAAAAAAACACATTGGTCTGGAAGGGGAAAATGCAAGCAAACTGCTTAATCATCTTCGTCCAATTCAACTGTCACAGTCCTGTCCAGACGACACGCCCGGGCTCTCTTGCCTCAATCCGGCATCGTGTTGCTTTTTTGCAAATTGTAAACTGAGGGGGGCAACCATTTTCAACAGTTTGCAACAGTTTCCTTCTGTTGTTGTTGTTGCTGGTTTGTGCGCCCAGTAGTCCAGTAGTGCATCTATTTGGCAATTGGCAAGGGGTGTTGCTGTTGCTTCTGGATCACAGCGGATAGAGCGAAACGAGCACACGGAAAATCTATTGATAAAGCGGCATTTTATCTACCGAACCTTGGTATGCCGGCCCGCTTCAATTAATTCTCTTCTTTGATTCCCCCGTCCAGGCAAGACACCAGTGGGAAAAAAATACGCTCGAACGCACGCGCGCCGACTCCTGCTGTGCAGTTTAAGGCAAAAAATGGCAAATAGCGCTTGTTTGAATGACTCATCAGTCTGTGCGCGCCCACGCTGGGCTTGCCGCCAATCCCTGTCATTTAAAATCCTCGTTTAAGCGAACTGAGACGCTTCTAAATGAGAATCGCCCCGTCAGTATTTATATGTGCTGGGCATTCACCTTTTTGCTGCGCAGAGTGATTGCTAATGTTGGATAGCGTAGCCTGCATAACCTTGCTACTTACTAAGCTGCTATGCGGCCTATTCACAAAATAGCTTCAACTTTATATATAACTGTGCGGCTGTAGTAAGATCCCATCGATTTCTTCTGCATAGCCGAGGGATAACTAAACCGCCCTCATTTGCCTGCCTGCCCAGCTCTTTCATCCCAGTAGCCGTTATTATTTTTCTACAGCCTCGCCTTCAGTTTCTAAAGTCAATTTCCTCTCTACCGCTGCCTTTATCACAGCTCAGGTCTTCGGAGCTGCTCTCTGAATTTGCCACTCAATTTACCACTGTATTGGCTGGTCATTTTCCTGCCATGGTCAAGAGGGGCATTGGTAACTGAATTAACTATAACACTTTGATTCGTTATCAGAACCCTAAGCCATAGAGATTAAAATCATGACAGTTTATTAGATATTCAACACCTTCAACGCGAAAATTAATGCATAAATATAAATTTAACCCCTGATCTTGAGAAGCTATACGCGCCTGCGGCTCTCGAGGCTTAGCAAATATTCTCAAACTTGGTATATACTGTTCTATTATTCCTACTAATAGTAGATAAGTTGATAAAAAGTAACACTCATCTTAATCCCCCCCATATAGGCTGCGAGCTCTCCAGGCCCAGGCAATGCCAATCACTGCCGCTCCTGTGCAATCGCAACAACACCAGCACCAGCAGCAGCAGCAGCAGCGCCATCATGGCCGAGCGACAGCTACGTCAGCAACTGCAGCCGCGTCCGCCTCTCGAGCATCTGCTCAACTGTCCGCCTGGCTGGCCAGCGTCTACGCCGCCGACGAGTCGTCGGCAGCCGCCGCAGCCTCTGCCGGCATCGCCCAGCCGCCGCCGCTGAACAGCCCGGCCAGTCCCGCGGCCAGCCTTGCCGGCTCCCGGACTGGACAGCACCGGCGCCAACAGCAGCAACAGCGGAGCCAGCGGCAGCAGCATCTGGACGAGTCAACCGTCACTTCAACGTGCGCCCTCGCCGATTTAGACGATCTCGATTCTCTTGACGGCGCCGGCGGCGCTCCGGCCGACGATCCGGATCAACTCAGCCAGGCGCTGCTGCGGATGTCCACCGATCCCGTGGACTGCAGCCGCCTTCGCCAGGGCCAGCCGTTTGGGCTCGTGCTGCCGCTGCTGTACGGCCCGGAGACCCGCGACCCCTGTCCGGAGTCCCGCTGTCCGAGCCCGCACGCTAGCCTGCCGCCCAGGCCAGTGCGAGACCGGGCAGCTCAAATACTGGCTAATCTGGCCGCTTGTCCGGAGGCTGGCGCCAAGGAGAAGCTCATCCTGTGCCACCTGGACCAGGTGCGCGCCTACTGCGATGCCGTCCGTGCTGTGCTGTGCCGCTGCGGCCAGCTGGCCTCCTTGTCGTCTCCTCCACCTGCCGAAGTTGCCGTTGACGCCCTGCGCGACCGCTGCTGCAGCGCCCTGTCCGTGCTGCTTGAACTGTCCTACTCGGACACTGACCGGCCAGCCATAGCTGAATTGGGCGGAGTTGAGTGCCTGTCCGACCTGCTGCTTGTCGACTTCTGCCGCACCCAGTACCGGCCGCCGCCATGCAGCCTATTTCTGCGCCGCTACGCCGCCAGCGCTCTCACTAACTTGAGCTACGGCGATGCCGCCTGCAAGCGTCGCGTTTGCCTCCGGGCGCCGGCCGTCTGGTCGCTCGTTGAACAGCTGAAATCGCCGCCCGGATTAGCCGTCGGCGTTGCCCAACCGGTTGAGGAGGAGCTCTGCCAGGTGACCGCCGCCGTTATTAGAAATCTTAGCTGGCAGGCGGACGCCGAGTGTCGGGCCGTTCTTGGCCGGCTTGGCGCGGCCGGTGTACTGACGAGAGCGGCGCTTCAGGTTGGTTGTCTCTATGCATATATATGCTGTTGTATTGCGAATTGAACTGTGACCTGTAAGAGTTAGCAGTTCTTCTTTTTCTTCTTCTATTTCTTCTTCTGTTTCTCCTTCTTCTTCTTCTTCTTCTTCTCCTTCTTCTTCTTCTTATTATTATTCTTCTTCTTCTTCTTCCTCTACTTCTTCCTCTTCTTCTTCCTCTTTCGACCTTGTCTTATTTTCCTTTTTCTTCTCTCCTTTTATTCTTAATCATCTACTTTGCCTTATTATTCTTGCACTCTCTCTCCAGGTTAGGCGAGAGACCACCCTTCGCAGCCTGCTGTCGGCCCTGTGGAACCTGTCGGCCCACTCCACAGCCAACAAGGAGGCCATCTGCGCTGTGCCCGGCTCTCTCAGCCTGCTGTGCGCCTGTCTCACCTGCAACCCCAGCCTGGCCGAGACTGGCGGCGGCGTGTTGCGCAACATCAGCTCGGTTGTGGCCGTGCGCGAGGATCTCCGCTCAGCTGTTAGGCCTGCTTTTCCTGTTCTGCTCACCCAGCTGCGCTCAGCCTCTTTAACTGTGGTTGCTAACGCCTGCGGCATTCTGTGGAATCTGTCTTCTAATCATCTGGCCGATCAGAGACTGCTGACCCGCCTTGGCGCCGTGCCAATGCTGCGCTGTCTCATTCAGTCTAAGCACAAGGTGATTTGATAGCGTCTATGCATGCCTAATAGCATATAGTGGGATGTAAGGGATTGCTAATCTAGCCCGTAAATAGTGGGATGTAAGGGATTGCTAATCTAGCCCGTAAATAGTGGGATGTAAGGGATTGCTAATCTAGCCCGTAAATAGTGGGATGTAAGGGATTGCTAATCTAGCCCGTAAATAGTGGGATGTAAGGGATTGCTAATCTAGCCCGTAAATAGTGGGATGTAAGGGATTGCTAATCTAGCCCGTAAATAGTGGGATGTAAGGGATTGCTAATCTAGCCCGTAAATAGTGGGATGTAAGGGATTGCTAATCTAGCCCGTAAATAGTGGGATGTAAGGGATTGCTAATCTAGCCCGTAAATAGTGGGATGTAAGGGATTGCTAATCTAGCCCGTAAATAGTGGGATGTAATGGATTGCTAATCTAGCCCGTAAATAGTGGGATGTATTGGATTGCTAATCTAGCCCAGAGACAATGGGATCTAATGGATTGCTAATCTAGCCCATAGACAGTGGGATGTAATGGATTGCTAATCTATCCCGTATATAGTGGGATGTAATGGATTGCTAATCTATCCCAGAGACAATGGGATGTAATGGATTGCTAATCTATCCCGCATATAGTGGGATGTAATGGATTGCTAATCTATCCCGCATATAGTGGGATGTAATGGATTGCTAATCTAGCCCACTGCAATGCATCTCCAATGCAACATCGCCAACTCCACCAGGTGATTCGCCTGGCCAGCGCCAGCGCCCTGAAGAATTTGGTCTCAGCCAGGCTGCACGATTCGGCTGAGCTGCCGCCGCCCCACACTGGCGCCGGCACTGGCTGCAGCAGCAACAATAGCGCCGGCAGCCGAAGCCTCAGTAGCAGCAGCAGTCAGCATGCCGGACGCCAGTCGGCGACAGCAACGGCATCGGCAGCTCCGGCGTCGGCATCTGGGAAGGCAGCGGGAACACCAAGCTCGTCGCCCCGGCCACTTCTGTGCAGTCCGCAGCGCTCGGCCAGCCAGGAAAGCCTGCGCAGCGCCGTGTCCGACGTGACCCATGACCGATCCGGCCAGCAGCCGCTATCGGCCTCCGTGCACTACAATTCGTCCGGCCAGTCGGAGCTGACCCTGCCGCAGTGCGTCCGCCTTGCCGGCTCTGTTGCTGGCGGGCAGGACGGCACGGATGGCTGCGCCGGCGCCAGTGCATCTGTCACTGCAGCAGCAGCAGTGGCCGAATCGACTGCGGCCACGCCAGCTGCTTCCGCATCCGCCTCGGCGCCCGGCGGCTCCGTGCAGCCGACGCCGTTGGTGTTCAGCCGGGGCTCGTCTGGCCACTCCTTGGACAGCGTCGGCCTCGATTCGCTGCGCTCGTCCCGCGCCAGCTCCTACAGCGCCGGCACTGGCGGCCGCTCCGCCGGGCCGCCGCTCTCGCCCAGCTACCTGCCGGACACGCCATCTGAGCCCATGCAGCCTCCACAGCCTCAGTTGGTTCAACAACAGCAGCAACAGCAGCAACCGCAGACGCGGACAGTTCAACGTTCAACGCAGCCCCAACAAATTCCTGGAGCCGCAGGGCGGCATCGCCGACCAGGCAGCGCCAGCAAGGCTTCCTCAGCCGCTTCCTCCTCGTCAAAAGACGAAGACGACGGTCTGGACTCGCAGATCCTGCAGGACTGCATTCGCAGCGGCATGCCGCCATCCAGAGCCCATGCCGCGGCTAAAACCATCACAACTGTGACTGACGACCGGCCAACTGTGTTCCACGTTGAGCACACTCCGTCTCCGCCGTCTAGTGTCGATTTGAACTACGGCGCCGCTGACGGCGCTCCGGCACAGCAACAGCAGCAGCAGCAGCAGCAGCAGTCGGCGCCAGCGCTGTCTCTCGGTTTAGCTAGGGGTGTCGAAGAGCGCGACGATGACGACGACGAAGTGGACGAAGTGGCAGCAGCGCTGGCCATTGAGGACGAGGAGGATGAAGAGGAGGCCATAGACATCGGCTTGGGCATCGAGGACGAGGAGGACGAGCTGGACGAGCACGAGGTGGCTGGCAATGTCATCCACGAGGAAGACGATGAAGAGGACATCGGACCTGTACAGTCCGGCGTCGGAGCTGCTGTGGCCGGTCGCTCCACTCGCGGTGCTGTTGGCGTTCAGTGCGATGAGAAGACGGTGAGTGTCTGCTTGATAGTGGAGTGGGCGCGAGCATCTTTCAGCATTTCAATGAGATCTCACAAGGAAGATTGGTAGCATTGCTATGAGATCTCACAAGGAAGATTGGTAGCATTTATGAGATCTCACAAGGAAGATTAGTAGCATTGCTATGAGATCTCACAAGGAAGATTAGTAGCATTGCTATGAGATCTCACAAGGAAGATTAGTAGCATTGCTATGAGATCTCACAAGGAAGATTGGTAGCATTTATGAGATCTCACAAGGAAGATTAGTAGCATTGCTATGAGGGCTCACAAGGAAGATTAGTAGCATTGCTATGAGATCTCACAAGGAAGATTAGTAGCATTGCTATGAGATCTCACAAGGAAGATTGGTAGCATTTATGAGATCTCACAAGGAAGATTAGTAGCATTGCTATGAGGGCTCACAAGGAAGATTAGTAGCATTGCTATGAGGGCTCACAAGGAGGATTGGTAGCATTGCTATGAGATTTCACAAGGAAGATTAGCAAGATTCTTATAAGATCTCACAAGGAAGATGAGTAGCATTGCTATGAGGGCTCACAAGGAAGATTGGTAGCATTTATGAGATCTCACAAGGAAGATTGGTAGCATTGCTATAAGATCTCACAAGGAAGATTGGTAGCATTGCTATGAGGGCTCACAATGAGGATTGGTAGCATTGCTATGAGATTTCACAAGGAAGATTAGCAAGATTCTTATAAGATCTCACAAGGAAGATGAGTAGCATTGCTATGAGGGCTCACAAGGAAGATTGGTAGCATTTATGAGATCTCACAAGGAAGATGAGTAGCATTGCTATGAGATCTCACAAGGAAGATTAGTAGCATTGCTATGAGATCTCACAAGTAGAATTGGTAGCATTGCTATGAGATTTCACAAGGAAGATTAGCAAGATTCTTATAAGATCTCACAAGGAACATTAGCAACATTCCTATGAGTTCTCACAAAGAAGACATATATACCAGAGATTTCATAAGGAATGTTATAAATAATCCGATGAGATCTTACAGGCAGGTTAATTTTAAAAGCACTGCTGCAGCTCTCATTCATACACTCAGTTGTCAGTGATTGTAGGTAGATAGAAAAGAATTTCAACGCCTGACCCGCAGGTCACCTACAAAACCGAGGACACGCCGGCCCACTTTTCCTACCGGACATCGGCGCAGACCTCCAGCCGGTCATCCAGCTGCTCAAGCGACAACGCCGACCAACTGCTTGAAGCCTGCATTTCTTCTGCTATGCCAAAGAAACAGCAGCAGCAGTTAGCGGCCGCCCGTGCGAGGCCAGCCATCGATTCCAATGGCGAGGGCGGCGACAGCAGCGCGAGCAGCAACAGCAAGGCGTCTTTTTTCTGGATAGGTTTCGACGGAAGAAAGCAACGGCCGCAGCAGCAGCAACAGCCGCTAGCGGAGTCGGCCAGCAGCGAGGCGGGGCCGTCGAAACCGAAAACCCAAGCGTCGTTAACCGGGGCGGCCCGCCATCAGCATCGGCTGCCGCCGCCGGCGCCGCCGCGTCAACCCGCCCCGGCAGCAGCAGCAGCAGCAGCAAGATCCACCTGGTCCATCAGCACCACCGCCTGGCCTGCAGGCTCCACGCCGGCACTGACAGGCGGCTGTACACCCTGACGGAGGAGCGAAGCTCGCCGTCGCCTGTTGAACTACGCGACGCCGACAGACAGAGCAGCAGCGGCGGCAGTCGAACAAGCGCCGACGCGCCCGGACGTCCAGTTGACAGCCGCACCTTCAGCATCCACAGCGACGAGGAGCCGGCCGCCGGGCAGCTCACGCTGGAGCTGTCGGATATTGACACCAGCGACCTCAGCGGCTCCTCCATGGAGATTGACGCCGCCGCTATTCGGGAGAGTCCGCACGCATCGGCGACTAACGCAGAGCTGACGGCCGAGGTTGACGCGTCGCAGGACACGGACACAGACTTGGACCTCACCGACGACGAGGACGATGGAGACGCCACAGGCGCTCTGTTCGGCCAGGTCAAGCCGCCGGCGGCACCGTCGCCTGTGCCGATTGCTTCGGTGCGCCACGTGCCAGCGGTTTCTCAGCTGCCCGCGCCCAAGCCCATCGTGGCCGGCACATCCTGGGTGCCCGTGAGTCCGTCCGCTATAGCCAGCGGCACCGCCTCCTCCAGGCTGCCCATGCCGGCTTCGACTGTGCGGCCTCAGGCCGGCGCCAGCTCCAAGCCCAGCACAATTCCAACGCCTGTGATGGCTTCCACTCCGGCAAAGCCGTCCAGCTCGGCCTCCTCTATTGCTGCGCCATCATCAAAGCTGACTCCGCCTTCATCTTCTGTCCTAAGGCAACAGCAGCAGCAGCAGCCGATGCTGAGCGGTGCCGGAAAGCCGCTTGGCATTGTCGCACCGACCCCGGTCAGGTCAGCCCCGCCTGCGCCTTCATCGACCTCCATCAGCGCCGGCCGCCGCTCGAAAGACTCCGGTTATTCGGATGCCTCCCCGGCCGGCAGTCTGGACGGCAGCCCGGCACAGCGGTTCACTCTTCAGGTGACGTCATCGGCTTCTTCAACATCGGCCTCGGCCTCAATTCATCGGCAGCAGTCGCCGATCACCTTCAACCTGACTATATCTAGCGGCGGCGGCGGCGGCGACTCGGAGGCCGGCTCCACCATCTGCGACGAGGACGATGTCAGCGCCGACATTGAAGATGTGAGCTCCTCCCGGCTGGACTCGCCACCAGCGCCGTCGGCATCTTCAGCGGCTGGCGTCGGCCGGGCGCGCATCGTTAAGCGTCCGAAGTCGGTTGACGGGGCGCCGGGCCCGCCGAGGAAACTCATTGGCGGAGGCGGCGGCCGCGGCGGCAGCGCTGGCAGAGGCCGCGTGTCCAGCATCAGCGGTTCGCCCGGTGAGCAAATGCTTTGAGTGCCGCAGTCTGTCTCTCGCACCAAAATTCGAGTTGTTACTCGAGTTTGATTCTGTGTGCGCGGCCAGATTAATTTCGGTTTAATGCAGGGAAATTTTTGTCTGGGTCTTGTTGGGAGATTCACGCCCGAACAGAGCCAACACAATGTACAGAGTATTTAAATTCCTGACTACTGGTAGGCTGCACTACTCATAACTGGTAGGCTGCACTACTCATAACTGGTAGGCTGCACTACTCATAACTGGTAGGCTGCACTACTCATAGCTGGTAGGCTGCACTACTCATAACTGGTAGGCTGCACTACTCATAACTGGTAGGCTGCACTACTCATAACTGGTAGGCTGCACTACTCATAACTGGTAGGCTGCACTACTCATAACTGGTAGGCTGCACTACTCATAACTGGTAGGCTGCACTACTCATAACTGGTAGGCTGCACTACTCATAACTGGTAGGCTGCACTACTCATAACTGGTAGGCTGCACTACTCATAACTGGTAGGCTGCACTACTCATAACTGTAA
Organism: Macrostomum lignano; assembly: GCA_002269645.1. NCBI lineage: Eukaryota > Metazoa > Platyhelminthes > Macrostomidae > Macrostomum > Macrostomum lignano. The sequence goes on along the minus strand of NIVC01001558.1, from coordinate 86,021 downwards.
GCTGCACTACTCATAACTGGTAGGCTGCCAGTGACTGTTAACCAATCCCCATCCCCGACCTTGATTTGCCAACGCAGTTCGCCAGCCGCAGTCGATTCGCCGGGCGAACGCCACCAACGTGCGGTTGAACAAGTCAGCCGTGGCCAGGCTGGGTGGAGGAATCACCAGCATCGGCAGCCAGGCGCAAGCGCAGACGCAGATGACGCAGAAGCGTGCGCTGCCGGTGAAACAGCTGACTCAACAGCAGCAGCAACAAATGCAAAAGCCCCAGCAGCGGCAACTGCTGCAAAAACCATTGCAAAACCAGAAACAGCAACAGACAGAACAACAACAGCCACAAAAGCAGCAACAGCCACAACAACAGCTACAAAAGCAACAACAGCAACAGCCACAGCAACAACAGCCACAAAAGCAGCAACAGCCACAACCGCAACAACCGCAAAAGCAGCAACAGCAACAGCCACAAAAGCAGCAACAGCCACAACCGCAAAAGCAGCAACAGCAACAGCAACAGCCACAAAAGCAACAACAGCCACAACAACAGCAACAACAACAGCTACAAAAGCAACAACAGCCACAAAAGCAGCAACAGCCACAGCAACAACAGCTAGAAAAGCAGCAACAGCCACAACCGCAACAACCGCAAAAGCAGCAACAGCCACAAAAGCAACAAAAGCCACAACAACAGCAACAACAACAGCTACAAAAGCAACAACAGCCACAAAAGCAGCAACAGCCACAGCAACAGCAGCTACAAAAGCAGCAACAGCCACAACCGCAACAACCGCAAAAGCAGCAACAGCAACAGCAACAGCCACAAAAGCAACAACAGCCACAACAACAGCAACAGCCACAGCAACAACAGCTACAAAAGCAGCAACAGCCACAACCGCAACAACCGCAAAAGCAGCAACAGCCACAACCGCAAAAGCAGCAACCGCAACAAGTGCCACCAGACCACCAACAAAAAAAGCAACAGCACGTCCAGCCGCAGCAGCAGCAAACATTGCTTATAAAGCAGAAGCAACAACAAAAGCAGAAGGAAGAGCAGCAGTTGCAGCTTCAGAAAAAACAAGAACAACATCAGCAACATCAGCAACAGCAAAAGCAGATTGAGCAGAAAAAGCCAACTGCACAAAAGCCAGGTTGTTCAGCGGGCCGGTCAACACCTACAAATGCAGCCTCTCAGGTCCGGCAGTCGAGCCCCCCTCACCGGCAGCAGCCACCAGCAACTCTGTCAGACTCCGTCACAACCAGCAGTTCGATGTCGTCATCAGAGAGTGGAGCGATCTGGATCACCAAGGAGGAGGTGGCGGAAGTTCTGTGCCGGACGCCAGCCGCCTTGGTCAACTAAAACTGTTTTCAATCTCGCGCGAGACAGTGGCAATTCAACAGAGTTCTTCGATCATCCTTCTTGTTTGCTGAAAACTGTTTACTACTCATAGTAGACTTAGCGACCCGCGTATTTTAACCATACTGATAATGTTATTATGAAATATGTTATGCCCTTAATTTTGAGTAGCGCAGTATTTTCATAATCAACACAGTTATAGTAATTTATATATATATATATATATATTGAATTCGCCTCTGCAGCGTGGAACTCCTGCTGCTTTTACTCAGTTTTAATCCTTGAATTGAATTTAAATAAGCGCAAAGCAGTTTGACCTTGAAATGTGCTTGCTTAGCAATGCTTATCGATTTTGTACTGTAAATACCTTTGCTCATTTTACACACCTGTGCGGCTTTGCTTTGTATTCAATTTTATATCATCGATATAATTATATATTTAACCATAACTATTTTGCCATTCTCTCTCCCGCTTTACTACTCGGCTCAGTAGGCTATCAGACATGTTAAGTGTATGTGGATTTCAAAATATTAGTATTTCATTTCTGCTGGCTTGTGGAACGAATAATTCTATTAATAAATGAACAATCATGCATACAATTTTTGTTATACTGAGCTGAGGAGTTTAAAATGACCAATAATTCTCAGCCAACCCAATTTATTCAATTATTAATCTTTTATCGTGATTTCATAGCATGTTGTAAATATTTGTAAAGCCGTGTTGAGATTATCAAAGTCAGGTTACAGAGATTAAAGAATTCAAAGCTCTGGAAAAATCCCCTGTTTATAAAAACGTCTCGAAGGAATGGACAAATTTGGGTACAAAACAGAGATTAACAGAAAAGTGTTTTGTTGGCAGCAAAAATAAAAATTCTCTCGCTTTACGTATTGCTCTACTGCGAGTAGCTGCGTTAGCGGGCGGTTTCTTCTCGCGTAAAACGATAAAATAATCAGCTGTGTCAAGTAGAGCTGACAAAAGGCCGCCTGTTTTTGCAGTTCCGGGCAAGGAGATTCGGTGAAAAAAAGTAGGCGGGGAAGTCAAGCAAAATAAGCAAGTAGAAATTGTACGAAGGCTGAAGATTCTAGACACCCTCAATCAGAAGGATTCCGTCACCGTTTCCACCTTTCTCAACGTCATTGTCGGCGTCCCGCGCCAGTCGCAGCTTCAACAGCTGCTTGAAGGCGCCACTGACGCCGCCGCCGCTGCCCATGGCGCTCGCCTCGGCAAAGCCGGCCAGGCCGAATTCTTGAACAAATCGCTCAGCTTCATCCCTGGAAACTGCAGCGGACGGCAGGTCAGCTTTGTTGGCCACCAGCATGATGGTGAGCCGCCGGTCAGCCGCCAGGCGGAGCTCGTCAAGCCAGCGGGCGCAGCTGTCGAAGCTGGATCGGTTGCTGGAGTCGAACACCAGCATGGCGGCGTCGGCGCCGCGGTAGTAGCTGGGGCCCAGGGAGCGGAACCTGCACGGCGATCGGTGTGTGCGAGGCAGGTCTGCTGACGGGGTTCGTTAGTGACCAAACCGAACAGTCTGAGGCATCGCATCGATGGCCAGACTTATTAAATTTGATGGCCGAACCGCTTGAGATATTTCAGCACCCAACATTAATCTGAGGTCATATTCAAGACCCGACTGTAAACAGTCTGGAGTCGTATTGAGGACCAAACTTAAGAGTCTGGGATCGTATTGAGGACCAAACTAAACAGTCTGGGGTCGTATTGAGGACCGAACTATAGTCCGTCGTCGTATTGAGGACCGAACTAAACAGTCTGGGGTCGAATTGAGGACCGAACTAAACAGTCTGGGGTCGTATTGAGGACCGAACTAAACAGTCTGGGGTCGAATTGAGGACCCAACTAAACAGTCTGGGGTCGCATTGAGGACCGAACTATAGTCCGTCGTCGTATTGAGGACCGAACTAAACAGTCTGGGGTCGTATTGAGGACCGAACTAAACAGTCTGGGGTCGTATTGAGGACCGAACTAAACAGTCTGGGGTCGTATTGAGGACCGAACTATAGTCCGTCGTCGTATTGAGGACCGAACTAAACAGTCTGGGGTCGTATTGAGGACCGAACTAAACAGTCTGGGGTCGTATTGAGGACCGAACTAAACAGTCTGGGGTCGAATTGAGGACCTAACTAAACAGTCTGGGGTCGCATTGAGGACCGAACTAAACAGTCTGGGGTCGAATTGAGGACCCAACTAAACAGTCTGGGGTCGCATTGAGGACCGAACTATAGTCCGTCGTCGTATTGAGGACCGAACTAAACAGTCTGGGGTCGTATTGAGGACCGAACTAAACAGTCTGGGGTCGTATTGAGGACCGAACTAAACAGTCGGGTCGTATTGAGGACCGAACTAAACAGTCTGGGGTCGTATTGAGGACCGAACTAAACAGTCGGGTCGTATTGAGGACCGAACTAAACAGTCTGGGGTCGAATTGAGGACCGAACTTAAAGAGTCTGGGGTCGAATTGAGGACCGAATTTAAAGAGTCTGGGGTCGTATTGAGGACCGAACTGGTAGGGTCAGCAGGTTGCCAGTACATGCAGCTCCTCACCTTTCCTGCCCGGCAGTGTCCAAGATCTGCAGACTCACTTGCCGCCCGTTCACCTCAAGATTTTTGGTGCAAAAGTCAACGCCCACCGTGCTGAACATCTGGTTCCGGAAAGTGCCTTCGACGAACCGCGTCATCAGGCTGGACTTGCCGACGCCAGAGTCTCCGACCAGTACGACTGTTTTTGGTGCAGAAAAAAAACGAATATTGAAAGAATATTAAGTTTTTTCTTACATAAATTGTCTCGCATAATTGTGTTGAATTTCACCTTTCAGTTTTAGGAGGTCGCTCTCCCTTCCTTTCGCCGCAGCAATCGTTCGAAACCTTTTCGCCGCTTCACCATCGGAGCTGTCCGTCGCGCTCCCTTCAGCGGCGTCGCTTGAACACGACAAGCTTCTTCCATATTTCTTGTCCGGTTTGGGGCTCTTCCTTTTCCGCTTCAACTGTTTCTTAACTTTCAGTGTCTTGTGCTCTTTCTCGTCCTCCGAACTACTACTGGAAGAAGAGCTGCTGCTACTGCTGCTGCTGCTGCTGCTGCTGCTGCTGCTGCTGCTGCTGCTGCTGCTGCTGCTACCCGACTTTTTACTCTTTTTTGCCTTCTTTTTCTTTTTCTTGTATTTCTTGTCTTCCTTGTCTTTTTTGTCCTTCTTGTCCTTCTTGTCCTTCTTGTCCTTCTTGTCCTTCTTGTCCTCCTTGTCCTCTTTGTCCTCTTTGTCATCCTTGTCTTTCTTTTCCTTCTTGTCCTTCTTGTCTTTCTTTTCCTTCTTGTCCTTCTTGTCTTTCTTGTCCTTCTTGTCTTTCTTGTCCTTCTTGTCCTTCTTGTTCTTCTTGTCTTTCTTGTCCTTCTTGTCCTTCTTGTCGTCCTTGTCCTCCTTGTCCTTCTTGTCGTCCTTGTCCTCCTTGTCCTTCTTGTCCTCCTTGTCTTTCTTGTCCTTCTTGTCCTTCTTGTCCTTCTTGTCCTTCTTGTCCTTATCCTTTTCAGGCTTCTTTTCTTTTTGGGCATCATCATCTGAGCTTCCACTTTCCGAAGACTTCTTGTCCTTATCCTTCTTGTCCTTGTCCTTCTTGTCCTTCTTGTCCTTCTTGTCCTTCTTGTCCTTCTTGTCCTTCTTGTCCTTCTTGTCCTTCTTGTCCTTCTTGTCCTTATTGTCCTTCTTGTCCTTCTTGTCCTTCTTGTCTTTCTTTGACTTCTTGCCCTTGTCAGAATCATCTGAGTTGCTGCTATCCTGCGACTTCTTGTCCTCCTTTTTAGCCTCTACTTTCTTCTTTTGCTTCTTTTCCGCTGAAGACTCGTCATCCGAGTCAGAGGCAGACGACGAGCCCGAAGAGGCCTTCAGCCGCTGCAGCTCCTTCCGCTTCTTCAGCGCCTTCTTCTTGCCTCGCTCGACCTCCTTGGCGCCTCCTCCAGCCGAGGACTCGTCGGAGGACGACGACGACGAGGACGTTGAAGAGCCGAAACGGGCGTCCGAATCGTCGGCGAAGTCCTTGAGCGTCTTGCGCAACTCGCTGGACGCTTCGCCGCTGTCGACATTCGCCTCAGCCAGCGACTGCTTCTGCTGCCTCTTCTGGCTCTTCAGCTGCTGCTTCCTCAGCTGGCCCATAATCCGGCCCCGTCGCTCCGTCCACAGGTTGAACTTCTTGAAGAAGGCCTTATCTGGCTGGGCGTTCAGGGACTGCCAATCCAGACGCGACTTGTAGACGGGGTGCTCGGCCAGCCAGTCGGTACGGCGTTTGGCCGCCTCGGCGCTACCTTCGGAGTCGCCAGTCTCGGCCAGCAGGTCGGCAGTCAGCGCCAGCGCCTCGTCCACCCAGTGGATGTAGGCGCCGTAGCACTCGGTGGTCTCGGCGACCTGCTTGGCCAGCAGCAGCGCCTGCTGGAGCTGCCCGCTCTGCCTGCGCGATTTTTGAAGGGAGGAAAATTCTGGAGACGAATGCTCAGCCCAGGCGCAGATAGAAGTCTTTGTCACGATAACTATGCTTATCTAAGTTTCTATTGCTGCTTTCTGAACGTCAACACGAAACTGGATAAAGCAACTGAATTCGATGCGCAGTCAGCGAAGGCCGCAAGTAGTCATTCCACTGATGCGGCCCCGATTGTGTGCACCCTGGCGCACTTCAAGCGACATTGTCACTCAACCGGCGAGAGGCATTACTGCCCATTCCGCCGACTCCCCTGAGCAGGCACAAAAGCGCGCGGATACGTACGCAGTCATACGCAGTCGTACACAGGAGTGTACAGCGGCCCTTAACTTTATTTATCGTTAGGCATGTACACTTCACTGTGCAATTGCGCGAGCAGATCCAAATTATGAGTAATGTGTCAGCCTCCCAACCCTTACATTTTAGACTTCAAAAGAGAATGCTCCAGGTAACCAACCTGAAAAACTTGGCATACTCCAGCAGGAAACGCAGCAGCACGTGGCTCCGAGCTTGCTGCGGCTGTTGCTGCGGCTGCGTTTGCTGGCCGCCGGCCCGCGTCAGCGCGGCGTGCGCTCGCCGCAGCTGCTCCCCGGCCGCCTTGACGTCGCCCAGCCTGGCCAGCAGCTGGCCGAGAATCAGGCGGGCCCGCGCGGTGGCCGGGCTCCGCTCGCCGAGGGCGCCGGCCAGGGCGGCCACCGCCAGCTGGCAGTGGGCCAGCGCGGACTGGCTGTGCGGATGACTGGCGGCTTCTGGGCTGTCGGCCGGCTGTCCGAGTTCCAGTAGCACGACCTGGCCGAAATTCACCATGAGACTGGCCAGCAACGGGTGTCCGGCCGGATAGGCGTCCTGTCCGGTTTGAATGGCGGCCAGGGCCAGGTCGGACGGGCTCTGAGCCGAAGAATTGATTCCTCGGCCGGGATTGGCCAGCAGCTGGGCCAGCGCCAGCAGCGACTGGGCCTCGGCCAGCAGCGGGTGCTCGTAGCCCATGACGGCGTGGGCGAACAGGGCAGCGTTCTGAAGTGTGCAGATCCGGTGTGGCTCTGGATCGCTGTGGTTTGCACTCGTATCCCTACTGACTTAGCGATTTTTTACATTCAATGTAACTGAACGCCTGGAGGGGGTTGTAGCCTATAGTGGTTAGAGTGTCGGACATATGACTTGAAGGTCGGGGGTTCGATTCCCGATCCCACTGAAACAATTTGCGTCCTTGAGCAAGACAATTAACTCTGCATTGCTTCAGTTCAACCAGCTGTAAAATGGGTGCCAGCATTAGCTGGGGTAATTGAGGGTTGGGTGTGGCGACCCCCCAGTCCTTGGACTGAACAGCCGTACGCAGCCTTCAGATGCGCCGCGCAATAGCTGCGGCTGAGCTGTCGGTTGCACATCTGGCCGAATTGGGGCAGGTGTAATAAATCATTATTGTTATTGAACATCTGGAAGAATGGAAGACGGTCTGGAACCACGCCTGCAGGAAGAATGGAAGCCGGTTGGAAGAATGGAATCCAGAATGTACCCACGCTTGGAAGAATGGAATCCAGAATGTACCCACGCCTGGAAGAATGGAATCCACAATGTACCCACGCCTGGAAGAATGGAATCCAGAATGTACCCACGCCTGGAAGAATGGAATCCAGAATGTACCCACGCCTGGAAGAATGGAAGCCAGAATGTACCCACGCCTGGAAGAATGAAAGCCTATCTGGAACCACGCCTGGAAGAATGGAAGCCGGTCTGGAACCACACCCCTTAATTTGGACTTACTGGCCCACACCATTAGCACGCAGTAGAAGGTTGGTTCGATCATAAAAGTGCATCAGTAAATATGCCCAGAAACCCACCGTGGCAACTTCGACTCCGAAGGCGTCCTTCTTGAAGGTGTTGGAGAACTTCACGTAGTTGAGCAGCGCCTTGACGTACTGCGGCGAGTGCGGCTTAAAAAATTTTCTGCAATTGCATTCAATAAGATTTCGTTTTTACGCTTTGATGATGCATGGATGGCGCGTTGACTGGAGTAACATTGCTGCCAACAGAGCTCAGGACTCACTGCGCGTGCTGAACGCAGGCCACAGCCAGTTTTTCAGCCTTGATTTCTTCGTACCTGACCAGGTAAACGTCTAGCGAATAGTACAGAACTTTGAACACCGTGTTCATGTCGGTCAGGTCCACTTTCTGGAAGTTCGTATGCATTGCATTCTTGTTGTATTGCCCACCTATACTAAGACCAAGGACCACTGCAGTGTAACAGGACGTTAAACTCAGAGATCGAGTCATTTTTTGGAGGCCTATTTCCTGGAAAAGATAAACTGTGGAAAAAATCATTTCTTCATCACAAAATCAATGATTTCATTTGATCTGGGGCGGTGAAGATTACCATTATTTTATTTAGCATGCACAACATGTTACTCAGTTATATTTTATATTCGTTTCATTTTCCTATTGTTTTCTTTCTATTTCATAAGCCCAAAGTTGTAAATACTCACAAGTGCATTAGCTTAACTTCTTGTTTTGTTCCTTCTTGAATCAAGCAATAAAAGTTTTGCAACTCTTGAGCCATTCTTGTAGGTAAAATTCCACTTCAACATAAATTATTGCATAGTTCCTACATGCATACAGACAGTTAGTGCACAATTATAACGGCTTATGAAATAAATAGAAAACAGTATAAAATGAAAATTTCACTACACAGCCATATAAAATATAACAGAGTACCATGTTGTGCATTCTTAATTAAAAGAATGATACGAGTCATCTTCACCGCCCCAGATCAAATGCGATCATTGATTTTGAAATGAAAAAAGGAATTTTCCTACTTTCGCAATGCGTTTTTTCTAAGAAATTGACCTCCAAAAATTACACGATATTTGAGTTGTACGTGCTTGACTACGACGCCAAGATTAGAGGCAGGGCTGTGTGCACCCTGGCGCACTTTAAGCGACATTGTCACACAACCGGCGAGAGGCATTACTGCCCATTCCGCAGACTCCCCTGAGCAGGCACAAAAGCGCGCGGATACGTACGCAGTCATACGCAGTCGTACACAGGAGTGTACAGCGGCCCTAACTTTATTCATCGTTAGGCATGTACACTTCACTGCGCCTTGGGGATTGGCCCTCCAGGCCGTTAATTGTAGGAGCAGAGCCAAGCCGAGATTCCGATTCAGCCCCAAACTAATGTGGCTGAACTTGGAATCGAGCCTGGGCCGCTGGCATACCAGAGCATCTGTTGAAAACGCCAGAAGCCACCAGCCCAGCCCAACTTGCATTGACAGCCGTCGCGAAGCAGGTCTGCGCAGGCAGCAGGCTGCCCTGCTCAAGCAGCAGCCGGCCAGTCAGCGCCAACAGCTCCGACTGGTTGAGCAGCTCCTGGCCGAAGGACACCCGGACGATGCGTCCAGCGGCTTCGCTGGCGGCCAGTCGAGCTGCGTCGGCCAGAGCCAGCTGGGCGTTGTTGAGCCGGGCCTCCATGAGGCGGACTCCGGCCCGGAAGCTGGGCACCAGCGAGGCGAGGCCGGCGCCTCGGGCGGCGAATTCAGCGAGAGCGGCGGCCACCAGTTCGCACAGCCGGAATTCGCACAGGCCTTCGAGAAAGTCGAACAGGCGGAAGCCGTGCCTGGCCAGCTTGCGGGCGGCGAACGGGGACCAAACGGCAAACCGGCCGACCAGAGCGCAGTAGGAGGCGGCCAGGGCGGGCGCCAGGGACACCAGGTGGCGGCTGGACAGCAGGTGAAAGTGCTTGTAGGCCATGTGCGAATGTCTGGCATCCTTCAGCAGCCGCTTCACGGGCGCGTGCAGGCACATCAGCGGCGCAGTCGACGACTTGTCAACCGTGTCGCCGCCCGAGGCCGTCAGGCAGGCGAGGAAGTAATCAGCGGCGCGCACTCGCTTCAGGGCTTCGCGTTCCCGGCGCAGCATGGACTCGGTCTTGTCTGTGCGCCATGCCCTGCGGAATGATTGCCAGTGAACGTGTATTTATTCAATTGCAGCAAACATCTTCGACATCTCCTGTGTTTCCTGCATTTGTGGTACTTGTAAGTAGTAAATGCAACCTTTTTCTTCTAATCTCTTTCCACATGTGATAAGCGACAAGCGAAGTATCACAAAATTGTATGGTCATTGTATATGCACTTTCACCCAGATTTAATAGCAATTAATTTTGGCCACAACCGCTCCCCAGTGTACATTCACCTCACGAACAAACTTCATCACGTGACTGCTTTACAATCCTTATTATTATCTATCCACCCTCCAGTAGCATTGGCTTGAAATAAGTATGGAATAATGCCATCTGTGCTAGGCAAAATTTACCATTGATTACAGGTATTCAACTACATGTATAATGAGAAGTATTGATACATGTAATGGAGTAAGAGTCAAGCGAAGGTAAAAATCGGCCTTCAAATTATTTTCGCACCCAGTTCCGAGTGCAGTGTCCTTCTAGTCTTGAATTCGATTGTACTTTTACACGATAAATTTGTTTGCAATGAATTCTCACCATTATTAGGGTTATGTCCTCCTGCTTTCTCCTGCATGCAGTGTCCCCAACCAATGCTTACCCGTAGGCCTCTACCAGCTCCGGTGGCAGCTCGGCCAGTCGCTCTCGATAAGAGGGCGGCGGTCGCGGAGCCGCCGACTTTGGCGGATTGGCTGCCTCCTTCAGCTGCTTCCACAGCGCTTTATGAGAGGCCGCCTCGGCTGAGTCCGCTGTCGATTCGTCTTTGGGGATGCTTGGCAGGATTTGCACCAGCTGTCGCTTTCCACTGGCCAGGGGCTGCTTCTGCGCGTGCTGCTGCTTTGCTGCGGCTGTTGGCAGCTGGAGTGGACGCTGGACAATGGTATTATCTAGGAATGAAACCAGCATCGTGTGCTGCCGCTGCGTTGCTGGATCGAGTTCGGCAGTCTTCTGCAGAGCCTCCCTGAGAATCGAGAAGTGAAACAACCTTTGGCACTGAACACTGAATGACACACGGAATAATCTGTGTAAAAAAACTGGCGCACTTTAACTATCTATTTAAATATGAATGAGACTCACCGAAATCTTAGGTACCATTGGGTATGCTGGTCTTTTGTAGGCAAAATATCAAGAAGAATGCGCGTATGATCTGCCTTCGAGCTTCCCCGTTTAATCAGTTTTAAATCAGCATCACTGAGGATTTTCTCCCTCCAGAGAATGTCCAGTACGGGGTAAACATTTAGTTGCTGCACCAAGCTGACCCGGTTGATGCGTAGTCGCAATGCGTTTGCGTCTTCAAGGCTGTTTAGATGGCCCGGTCGAGAAAGGTTGACTCTGAAATTTGATTTATTATGAAAACGTATATAGTCATAGCTAGCAGAATTTTGCAAAGCAGATTTTATAGTGGTTAAAAAGACCGAATGCTTTTCAAAAATTGGATGCATAGGCCCTTCTGTAAACTGAGTTAAGTAGCTTTTTATTTATTACAATAAAAAGTGTAGGATACCTGCCAAAATGGTCGCTAGTTGCTAGCTAAAATCAGAAAAAGTAACTGCTTACTGTAACTCCGCATATAAATATGTAGGTCGCATGTCGGTAAATTGAGTAAAGAAAATTTGCTCTCGATTTAAAACACAATACTTATTGCAGGATTATTCAGAGCCAGTTGTATCTAAGAATCGTTAGACGGCTGGGACGATGAAAGTAATTTCCCTTTCCATCGGCATATTTTCACAAACATGAATCGCCAGTGGTATTTGATAACTTTACCTTGAAACTTTTGGATCATTCATTGCTCCGAGTCTCCTCAGATTGCTATTATTTAGCAGCTGGCTATCCGTAGCCGCCATTTCAAAAGCCTCGGCGACTCCAATTGCATGTCAAGAAAAGTAAATTCTCGCACTTTCATTCACTCAAAAACGGATGCAATCAACAAAAAAATTGAGCTTAGATTCACTGAAAAATAAATAATCTATATCTTTTTAATTTTTTAAAATAAGAAAAGAAAAGCTTTTATTAGTTTGTAACATTTTTCGTTCGTCTTACTTCTAAATTCAGTTTATGTTTGTTATGATGTTTTAATGATTTTAATACTGTTTTTAAAGTTATCGATTGAACAGTCCGCTTTTATTTCCAAGATGATTATTGTACTGATTAAGTTTTAATATTTTAGCCAGCACATACGGATTATTGTGCCATTAAACTATTTCGCTGTTATTTTTAAATTAAGGACAAAAATTAGGATTTTCTCTTTTGTTCGTTTTCATTGATAAAATTTAATATAACAATAGATTATTACTATTATTATGAACAGTCTATAGACTATAGACTATAGTGCGATGCAAGTTGAAATAATATTCTTTCAAAGATTATATATATTTAAAGTTATATATTTCAAAAGATATAGAATGATGTAGTAAATAAAAAAGAAGTTACAAAATAACATATTTCATTTTAGAAGATAAATAAAAAAACTGCATGAAACTATAATTATACTAGCATAATATTTTGTCTTTATTTGATTTTTGTTTATAAAAATCTACTTTTATTCTGGTTTTTATTGGTAATTAGTAAAAAAAATCTTTGAACCATATAAGATTAATAACAAAAATATCTTTCTAATTAGGTTTTTAAAAAATTCTTAATGAATAAAATCTAAAGCATTAATGCCACTACTTCCTTTTATTTTGTTAAATTCAAACAAAGTCCTAAACAAATAACTATAAAGATGGCCATATGCCTTTTGGATAAAATATTCTTTTTATATTATTATAATAAACTTTTTTAAAGCTAGGCATTTTGCATGTTTTTGTGGAATTTTAAAATGTTTCTATACCATATATACAAAAATGATAGAATTTTTATTTGCCTTGTGTCATCCAATATAAATCATTCTTTTGATACTATTTAGATAGACTAAATGTAAATTTATTTTTGGTTGGCTAGTTTAGGCAAAAATGTATTTTGGTCATATTTCACTATAAGTATGAATTGACTCCACAGCTGCAGAAACAATTCATTTCAAACAGTATTAATCAATATTTTTATTCTCATAATTGCATGACTGACGCCGCCAGAGCCCCTCAGCTGACTGCGCTGGGCGCATGCCAGCAGCAGCAGCAGCAGTCAGCCAGCGGCCTCTCCGAGGCGGCCCGCAGGCGCGCTGAACAGGAGCTGGGCGAGACCCCGGAGACCCGGTCTGCCGCCCTGTCAGCTCTACGCTCCGCCATTCAATCGGATGCTACCATGCGTTGTCGCACGGACGACGCCTTCTTATTAAAGTTCCTTCGCCACCGCAAGTTTAACGTCGACGGCGCGCACAAACGGATTAGAGCTTATCTGCGAGTAAGGCGCAAATTCCCTGACGTATTTGACGACTATGGACCAGCTGGGGTGCGGCCTGTGCTTGAGGACGGCGTGCTTGTTGTGCTGCCTCACAGGGACGGTGAGGGCAGGCGGATCGTGCTGTACAGACTGGGCCTCTGGGACTGCGCCAAGTACTCCAGCACTGAACTCGTGCGGGCTACCTGCGTTGTCATGGAGGCCCTGCTAGAGGAAGAGGATACTCAGGTGAGGCATCTTCTGCGTTTGTGATCACGGAAAACTTAAAAAATTATGGAATCCTATCAAAGATCAACCGCCTGATCTCATCAGTAATCATCTGAAAATCATCACCCATATTGTAACAAGCATCAACTTCCGGTCCCACTAAGCATCCACCCTCCGGTCCCACTAAGCATCACCCTCCGGTCCCACTAAGCATCACCCTCCAGTCCCACTAGGCATCACCCTCCAGTCCCACTAAGCATCGCCCTCCAGTCCCACTAAGCATCACCCTCCAGTCCCACTAGGCATCACCCTCCAGTCCCACTAAGCATCACCCTTTGGTCCCACTAAGCATCGCCCTCCAGTCCCACTAAGCATCACCCTCCAGTCCCACTAAGCATCGCCCTCCGGTCCCACTAAGCATCACCCTCCGGTCCCACTAAGCATCGCCCTCCGGTCCCACTAAGCATCACCCTCCACCAGTCCCACTAAGCATCACCCTCCAGTCCCACTAAGCATCGCCCTCCGGTCCCACTAAGCATCACCCTCCGGTCCCACTAAGCATCAACCTCCGGTCCCACTAAGCATCGCCCTCCGGTCCCACTAAGCATCGCCCTCCGGTCTCACTAAGCATCGCCCTCCGGTCCCACTAAGCATCGCCCTCCGGTCTCACTAAGCATCGCCCTCCGGTCCCACTAAGCATCGCCCTCCGGTCCCACTAAGCATCACCCTCCGGTCTCACTAAGCAACACCCTCCGGTCTCACTAAGCATCACCCTCCGGTCTCACTAAGCATCACCCTCCGGTCTCACTAAGCATCCACCCTCCGGTCCCACTAAGCATCAACTTCCGGTCCCACTAAGCATCAACTTCCGGTCCCACTAAGCATCAACTTCCGGTCCCACTAAGCATCAACTTCCGGTCCCACTAAGCATCGCCCAGCACCCTACACCTAGCACTATTCTGATGAGCACAAAACTCCGGTCGCAGGTCTGCGGCGTCTCAGTCGTGCTCGACATGTCCGGCCTTGCCCTGCGCCACATCCGGCGCCTGGACCTGCGCTACTTCCGGCGCTACCGGGCCGTGGTTCACAAGGCCCTGCCTGTCCGAGTCTGCGCCCTGAACGTCGTCCGTGGCGGCCGGTTTTTCAACACAACTTGCCGGGTCGCTTCCGCCCTGCTGCCCAGCAAGCTGGCCGACCGCGTGCACAACCACGGCGACGATGTGGCCGCCCTGCACGCCTGCGTGCCAGCCGCCCTGCTGCCGCCTGAGCCACCTTTCCACGGCTGCCTGGCCGTTCAGCTGCCATTGACGCCGTTCTATCACCAGCTGATGTCCGGCCACTGGACGGAATGGTTTGGCCAGAACAGTCTGCAGTGCATCAACGATGACGAGAGCGGATCGGGTGACTGATAGGGCTCATTGATATCCTGCTGGGAATGGACTGGTTGCTGATATATTTCATTGGCTAATGTAGCGGCTCTGTGATGGCTGAATGGCCCCATTATAGACTAAGAAATCATTAATATCCTACTTGAAGTAGATGGATCGCTGAATAACTTTTGTGCTTGTCGATGGATACAATCAGTTAGTTCTCGGAAAGCTATCAGAAAGCTATCGAAAAGCTATCGGAAAGCTATTTGAAAGCTATCGAAAAGCTATCGAAAAGCTATCGGAAAGTTATCGGAAAGCTATCGGAAAGCTATTTGAAAGCTACCTGAAAGCTATCGGAAAGCTACATGAAAGCTACCTGAAAGCTATCGGAAAGCTATTGGAAAGCTATCTGAAAGCTACCTGAAAGCTATCTGAAAGCTACCTGAAAGCTATCGGAAAGCTATTGGTACTAACCGAGGCCTTCTCTGAGAGCTCACTTCCCCAATTTTATGTCAAGCGGAGCTTATTTTATTATGAATTGGATTTTGCACAACAAAGTATCAAAAATGCATAAAAGGCTTTGCTTAGTGCATGATCCTGTTAGATTATATTCTATAGATATTTAAATCCCCACTGGCATGAACAAGAGCTTCCTATTTAAAACGGATGTGGAAAATGCTATATTTGATTTCTTGAGCAACTCCTGCCACTGCTTAAGTGGAAACATGATCAGTTACTCATATTTCTGTTCAGCTTGAGCACTGCAAGCCAAATTCTATTGCGTGAGAACACTTGGTTTAGGATAGTATATAAAAACATTCATCTCTGTTTAAGGTGTTGAGTAGGACTCTAATAGCTGTTGTCTAAAGCCACACTAATCTGCACTCCTTCTATTGCTTATATTTGCAGAGTCTTACCTAGTCTCCTTTGTTATTTTTTATCATTTTTGTTTTGCACCAGTCGCCGTGTCAAACCTCCTGTTTACTGGCTGTACCAGCGTATTTATTTATTTTTATTTTAAACCTGATATTTTTCCAACTCATTTTACGTTGCACAACTACAAATGATGCCGCATTATTTACCATTGCGTCTATGCAAGAAATATATAACAGTATCAAAAACTGGATATCTGTGACGATATACACTGTGCCCGACACTCCAACAAGTAGCTTATGCCAAAATTGACTGGCTTTTTTATTGCTTGAAACACTTTTGCACTGTTCGACCGATATCGGCAACAGGCTATTTATAGCTAGCATTGGCTAAGTGCAAAGGCATCAATCACAGAGATTGCTCACTGAGATTAATTCTTCATAGCTATGCGGACATTACTTGATAAAAAATTTATTTGCACTAGAGCTTCTCCTTCCGTGTTTCATTTCTAAATCTGCCTCTCCGCTCACTCCGCTCCCTGAATCTGCCTCTTCGCTCACACCGCTCCCTGAATCTGCCTCTCCGCTCATTCAGTCCCTGAATCTGCCTCTCCGCTCACTCCGCTCCCTGAATCTGCCTCTCCGCTCATTCAGTCCCTGAATCTGCCTCTCCGCTCACTCCGCTCCTGCAGTCCCTGAATCTGCCTCTGCTCACTCCGCTCCTGCTCATTCAGTCCCTGAATCTGCCTCTCCGCTCACTCCGCTCCCTGAATCTGCCTCTCCGCTCATTGAATCTGCCTCTTCGCTCATTGAATCTGCCTCTCCGCTCATTGAATCTGCCTCTTCGCTCATTGAATCTGCCTCTCCTCTCATTGAATCTGTCTCTCCGCTCATTGAATCTGCCTTTTCGCTCATTGAATCTGCCTTTCCGTTCATTGAATCTGCCTCTCCGCTCATTGAATCTGCCTTTCCGTTCATTGAATCTGCCTCTCCGCTCATTGAATCTGCCTTTCCGCTCATTGGATCCATCGGAGTCCTTAAATCTACCTTTCCTTTTTGACTGATTTTTAAATACAAAAAGGAGCGGCGCCCTTTCGGAGTCAATTCTTAGCCTAACGACTTTTCCGGCTTTCTGAGCTGCGCCTTTACGAGCTTGCGCAGGGCCTACAAACTTGGCGTCATTTTACACATAAACTGGACTGTCCGCCTGTGTTTGATGAAGATCGCGGCCCATTCGGCATTAGCTAAGCATGGGGCCGTGTTGCCAATACAGCCGAAATTCTCTGACCGATCAATCAAGCTCATCTGACTATATGAGAGTTTTGTGAGAGACTCGACACTCCTGCCTTGGATCAATTTACATGTAGCTATATAAGTGCTGTGCACCGAATCTCAGTGAATTTCTCTCTCTACAGAATTTTCCCAGCCTCCAGCCAGCATCAGCTGCATCAGCATGCGCTCCGTGCGAGCCCCAGCCTCCGACTCAATTCACCACCTTTCCGCTCCGCATGTGAGCTTGCTGGCGCCGTCATACAACCTCTTAGCAGGAAGCGGCGGTGGCGGCAGCGGCGGCCTTCTCAGCCGGCGAGTTTCTTCCGCGTCCGCCCTGGACCGGCGATCCTCCACCTGCAGCCTCTACGCTTCATCTTATTACGCAGCCTGCGGCGAGATCCCTTCAGCCGGGCGGGAGCGTCGGCCCCGGGCAGAGCGCCGGCAGTACCTGAAATGCGCCACCTGCGCTCTGCTTGGCGCGGCTCTGCTTGTCGCTGGCACTGGCTGCCTGTACAGGGCGGCTCTGCTGAGCCAGCGGGAAGGCCAGGCGAGTACAGTGGTGGCGCGCTCGGCCTGGCAGGCGCCTGGCTTCTGGCGGTGGGCGCGGCAGCCACAGTGGGCGGCTCAGTCTGGGGCGCCGCTCTGTGGTGTCGCATCAACAGCTGCGCCTGCTGGGAGCCGCCGCCGCTGTCGCCGTCTGTCGAGGCGGCCGAGGAAGCGGAGCAAAACAGCGGGCAGCCGCCTCGGAAGCTGCACCGCCGCAACAGCGAAGGTCGTCAATGCTGTCCGCTAGCGATGCTCGAAGACACCTGCAAAGGCAACGGAGACGGCGGCGGCGGCAGCTGTGCCAGCAGCAGCAGCAGCAGCGGTGGAGGCCGCAGAGGCACAGTGCGGAGTTGTAAATCCCTGTTGAGTTGGCGTCCGAACAAATCTTTATTGCTTTACAATCGAATGTTTTTATTAAGTATTTTTGTGAAAACAAATACACGAAATTATTGGCTTTGCTAATAAACAGCTGCACTTCAGTAGACAGAAATCTTCTAAGTTATGCAAGGGAAATCTCATTTCAGACACCCTGCCGAGTGACAAATTCATAGCCAAGTTATAACCTACCTTGCTACAATCATAACCTACTGTGCAGCAGTCATAACTGTTGTGCTACAGGCCGGATCGCGACTCTGATTATCTCAGTGAACGAGCCGAAGATGGCGTCAGTCAACTGACCGGACTAACTTCGGACTCTGAGCGAGGGATCGCGTCAAGAGACTTGATCAGCCCGTCCCTATTGCACGAATTAATCCCCGCCAGTCCCTCAAATGAGAAAAAGCGCGACTCACTCTTTTATCTTCCCGAAGCAGCGGCGACGCAGTAGGAGAGGCTTCTCTCAACTTCGCTCTTCAGTTCTGGCTGGGTAACTTCTGAGTAACCGAGTATAACTTCGGATCTGATTGCAATAGCTCGTTATGGCTGTGTCTTGCACAATTCAACCAAAAAGATGCCTCCCCTACCTGCACATATTCTATCCTGCACATATTTATATTTACGCTAGCTGGTTAAGCCCTGGGGTATCACTACCACCAGCCAATCGCAGGGCGAGCGAGGGGCGCACTGGAGCCGCAGCCAGCCAAAACCGGCTGACCTAACAGACAGTGGGTGGGTGCAACTGGAGGGGGGGTTGACGCAGACAGAATGGGTGGGGGGGTTGACGCAAACAGAATGGGGGGTTGGCGCAGGCACGCGGCCGGGAGTGCTGGGCACACTTGACCGGGAGCCAGAGATTGCTCATCGGTGCAAAAGCACCCGGGCACAACATAACCTACTACTCTTCAGCAATCATAACCTACTCTGCTACAGTCATAACCTACTCTTCAGAAATCATAACCTACTCTTCAGCAATCATAACCTACTCTGCTACAGTCATAACCTACTCTTCAGAAATCATAACCTACTCTTCAGAAATCATAATCTACTCTTCAGAAATCATAACCTACTCTGCTACAGTCATAACCTACTCTGCAGCAGTCATAACCTACTCTGCTACAGTCATAACCTACTCTGCTACAGTCATAACCTACTCTGCTACAGTCATAACCTACTTTGCTACAGTCATAACCTACTCTGCAGCAGTCATAACCTACTCTGCAGCAGTCATAACCTACTCTGCTACAGTCATAACCTACTCTGCAGCAGTCATAACCTACTCTGCAGCAGTCATAACCTACTCTGCTACAGTCATAACCTACTCTGCTACAGTCATAACCTACTCTGCAGCAGTCATAACCTACGCTGCTACAGTCATAGCCTGTTATGCCATACAGTTCTGTAGCCAAAGTGCTTGCAATTTCAAGCTATATTCAACGCCTCAGATTAAGGATAAGCTGTCTAGCGAGGAATCCGGACTTCGCTTTTGAACAAAAATCAACTTTGCCATCCACTTTGGCGGCCCTAAGCCACTCGCTATACTCCTCTGTGCTCGCCAATAACCGCAGATTTCATTGTCCAGCGCAACCGATCCTCGCCAAGCGAAGCAAGCAGCTTCCGCTCAAGTGGGCATTTATTTAACACTCGGCGGCCAATTTGAAAGCCGCTCACTTCCATAACTCGACACCAAATAGGGGAAATTGAGGCTCGCACGGGAACTGGGGCTTGTACCCTGCAGGCATTGTGCCACCGAGAAAATTGACTGCCAGGCGGGCCAATGGCGAGGGCCCGTTGGAACTGGCACAATTTGCTAGCCAGGCCGCTTTCGCTGCCTTAATAATTTCCCTTTCAGCAGGCGTTAAAGGCGCCTGGAGGGCTGCTCAGCCATTCTTCAGCGCTGCCAGGCCGTGTGATCTTGTTACTTAGCAGGCCCCGGTCGCATGAATGGCGGTAAAATGCTTTGGCGGAAGGGAAAACACGAATATTTGCGCCGGGAGAAATGACGCGATAATGAGCCACAAGGCGGCTCGCTGATATAAAGGCTCGCCTCGTCGCACGCCTCGCTTCGCCTCAAAGAAAATGGCGGACAAGGCGACGCCAGCAGAGGAAGTCGGCAGAGACGTCGGGAAGCCGCAGAAGTCAACTACCAGCGTCTGCGGTGGACAGTCTTTCCTAATGCGAAATATTCTTAAGTCCGAGGAGGACTCCAACCATCATAGCGACGTCCCCGGCCCGGCTGACACCGCGGACGATGCCGATGCAGCCGATGCGGAGGCAGAAGACGACGCGGATGTCGACGGAGTTGCCGACGGTGGCGGCGGTGCGGGCAAACGCCGCCGGCGGACGGCCTTCACGCACTCGCAGCTGCAGTTTCTGGAGCGCCGGTTCCACTGTCAGAAGTACCTGAGCGTGGCTGACAGGGCTGACATTGCAGAGCAGCTGGAGCTGACTGAGACTCAGGTGAAGACTTGGTATCAGAACCGCAGGTGAGAATGCCGATGAGAGTCACAGCAGATCATTGAGGCTTCTCTCTTTTGGGCCACCATTGAAACCAAGTCGTTTTAATTGATTCCGCTTGCAGGACAAAGTGGAAGCGCCAGACCAGCCAGGCGATGCGGGAGCAGCAGCTGCACCGGCACGTGTGCGACAGCAACGACTGTCCCCGAGAGCGGCCGCCAGTGAGCCCCTACTGCGGCAAGTGCTTGGTGAATCAGCTGCACAGACTGGGCGAGCCCGGCTTCGTTCCCAGAGTCTACCTGAAGCACATGCAGATGCACATTGAGGGCTGCCATTGAGGACCATGTACAAAGTTACGGAGGTGTACTAGGTTTACCTGTAATGCTTGAAATCGTGGTGGTTAAAGTATTTATTACGCTCGTAGTTTGAAGCACACGTTGTAATGCATTGTTGCTGATGTTAATGCTTATACATGTATTGCCTAGGCATACAGCAGTTTCTCTACTTTCAGCTCAGTAGTAAGGAAGAATGCGCAAGCTATTTTATGAAGACAAGCAGTTGGAGTTACTCGCAGACGCAAACAACTGGCTATTGGTGCAGCCGTAATGTACATTAGCCAGACAGAGCCACTGAGAATGTACATGCCAGCTTTAGGCTGCAACACCGAGGATTTTGTGTGGAAAGATTCGCTGGGGGTCCTTCCACACAGCTGGGGTTCCGCTGGGGGTCCGAGGGCCTTGTCTTAAAATACGTTAAAATGCTTCTATTTAAACTCGCTACTGAACTGAAAGTAGCTTACACGCAAATGTACTGAGTTGCCCATTCAATTATTATAATTATATTCTAATTTTTTCTTGAATAATCATCGAAATATTAACTATATTAAAATAAACATTTCTAACTTATATAATCCATTGATTTTTCATTTTATAGAAAAGCAATTTGTCCTTTAATTTCTCAATATTACATGGTGCAGACACAGGCACAGGCTGGTATTACGTGTATCTGGCGATAAACATCGTCAAGCAAAAAGCGGTGCAGCTGTGCATATGCGATGCCCCAAGCGAATTATGGCTGTCACCATGCACACTGGCAATGCGCCACAGCTCTGTTTGGCTGGATTGGGTGGCGGGTGGTCGCGAGGGAAGACAGTGAAAATAAATCGCATTTTTGATTTGCCTCTTGGGAGGGGGGCGACTAGAACACAGCCTGAGGCGGATCGTGCAGCACCCACAGCCACCCACTTGTAAGCTGCAGTTTTAATAACTCAGCTAACCGCCACTGACCAAAGATAGAGTTTAAATATCTGATCGCAGTGGCATCCTTAGCCTGCAGTCTGCCTGCTAAATAAGTTCATTTTCACTCTAATAAGCCACAAAGCTTACTGCACAGAAATCCTCTCTCGAAGTAAAACAAAACTGAAAACAACGGAAAAACGGCGCTGAAAGCCAATTATTCAATTGCTGCAGCAGAACCAGCAGCAGCCGCTAGCCAAATGGACACCATCAAGGCGGTAGTCGTTGGCGACGGCGAGGTCGGCAAGACCAGCCTGATGATCTGCTACGTCAGCAATGCTTTCCCAGCCGACCACATCCCCACAGTGTTTGACAACTATTCCACCATCATCAACCTCGACGGGGCTGTCTGCGCTCTCAGCCTGTGGGACACGGCCGGCCAGAGCGAATACGACCGCCTGCGGCCCGTGGTCTACCCCATGACTGACGTCATCATCATCTGCTTCTCGCTGGTTGAGCCGGCCAGCTACGAGAACGCGCGCAACCGATGGGTGAAAGAAGTTCGCCACTTCTGCCCGCTGGCCCCCCTGCTGCTGGTTGGCACCAAGCTGGACCTCCGGCGGCAGGACAGCCCGCCTGGCCGGTGCATCAGCCGGCTGCAGGGAATGGCGATGGCCAAGGACATCGGAGCGGTGCGCTACCTGGAGTGCTCCGCCCTGACTCAGGACGGAGTCTGCGCCGTGTTCGAGGAGGCGGCCAGGCTGGGCCGCGGACCGCCCGGCAAGAAGGAGCTGGGAAGGAGCGGCTGGCGCTGCTTCATCATGTGAACCTTGAAGCGGAGACAGGGGGGGGGGTTGACTGGTCCTTGGCTCGGACCGTCATCCAGGTCCGGCTTCCAAGGACCACCAAAAGGTATCAAGAGGACACAACAATTGAAAATCATATAAAAAACACCTTGGTAGGTCCCATTTCACTTTAAAATGCACTTATAATGAGATTGGTGTTTATAGGGCTAAATTTCTTTATCTTGTATAGGACAGGTACTTGGACGTAGGATATAAAATTAACATATATTTCTAATTTTCGAAACGAAAAACTTAATTTTATGAATATCTATAGAGCTATAAGAAAGGCACAACATATCAAAAGATAAACATTAGGTCTGCCTCCTATCAAAAGCAAAAACAATTTTTGTGCTGCAAAATAAAAACCTCCTATCTCAATATTTTCGGTAGAATCTGCCTCCTAAAATTTTCCAAGAAAATTCTACTTGAGTAGTATTGCAATACTTCCAATTAGTATTAATAAACAAACAAACAAATATGAGACTGTTAGGAATTTGACAACAAATCTAAAGCGGTGTTGAATTTGGAAGCGAAATTTGGATAGGCCGAGTGTACGACAGTTGTCTTAGTCTAATTCTTCAGACCTCATTCTGAATATCAAGAATGCGATCCAAATGCTTGCGAACGGGACACCGGAACCCGTGATGATCGCGATCCAGGACTTGCTTTTTACATGCTAATGTATATCGTATCTATGATTACAAATATAAAGATATTTCATTGCTTCTTAAGTGTGCTCTATAAATGGTATAACTCGTGATATTAAAGCATTAATACATGTACATTAACTAAGGCATGCCTGCCATGCAACGGCAAGCTAAATTAGCCAGTATATCAGCTTAGTTATCGGTAAAACTAGGCAAAGGCCATAAACAACATGTTTATTAAACAAAAAACTGAGTACATGCAGGAATAAACAGTTAAGCCAGGGCAGTAGCATACTCCAAGAGAAATTTCTCTTGGACTATTCTAAAATAAAAAATGTGAGAAAACTGAGGAGTAGCTTTAATCCGTCCAACCCTCGCACACCGCTCTCCCCACTTCATTCCTCAATCCAAGTCTGCCGCGGCGTAGCTGAGTTGCGTCACTCGCAAAGATTGAGAGACTTTACCTGCACTCTCAAAAGTGGCGACCACAGACGGAATCTTTTGTGATGGCGACTTTTCGATGTTGCTGAGTATATGTCATATACGAGTTATCGCCGAGACGAACTACTGGCACTTTGCTGATATGACAGTGAACGGGAGCAGAACAAGTGCATGCTTCAGCTTAATTTGTACCGAGATGTCTGGTGGTCAGGATGGAAATCAACAGAGACTGACAGGTTCAGTGTAACTGAATTAACTAAATGGAATAAACTATGAAACTACCTGCTGTACGCAAGTACGTCTGCTGTTTCTGTTCAAGTCTGTTCTGCTACTGTTTCGTTCTATTTATATGTAAACTAGTTAAATACGAGCGTTATAAATATTGACTTTACCCAACATTAGTGTCATTCATATTTCAAATTCTTTAGCATTTATCAATAGCCATGCAAACATGAACATATAGCATCATTAGAAGCATAGAGCATATACCATCATACAATATGCCAACATGTAACTCACGGTTTAATCTGGATTGCTAGTTAACTTAACCACGTCGCTTCGTATAAAATCACTATTGGCAAAACCACTGGTTTGCTAGCTTGTTTTTATCCCGTTATCAGGCGTGCTTCGTAAAATTCAACCCCAAACATGCCAGGGAGTTAAAAAATTGCTTTTACCACATATTCTATACATTAACCGATTGTTATGACTTATTTAGCATTTTTTGTCTTTGGTTTTGAATGTACCCAAATTATGCACTTTTAGTAATAATTTCAGTCTCTGGGAACACGAGAGATGCCTGCAAACTCACACGTAGCTGCATGCAGCAATTAATTAATTGTAAAAACCGACTATTCGACTTCGCAAAAACGAAATTCGATGTCCACCACGAGACAAAGCGACGCCCCAAAGGGCCCGCAGAAGAAGGAACCACTGCGAATCGAGATTCGATTCTGTGGAATTCAGCCAAATGTAGTGGCATTCTACGCAATTAGGAGCGCCGTGATGAAGCACTTCTGGGATGTCAACATTGACGGCTACGAGACTGACGACTTTGGCACGTTTGACGTCTACGTGAATAAAGAGTGCATATTTAAGCGCAAGGAGAGTCACGGCTACCCCAACATCAGCCAGATGCTGCGTGAGATCATCCTGTACCAGGAGAGGCTGATGTTGCTGCAACAGACCGGCCAGAGCAAGCCGAAAGGATTCAATCTAACGGCATTGGCTAGCAACATGAAGGATCCCGAAATGAAGCCGATGGACCTCAGCAAGATGGACGTGAAGAACTGGCTGATTTTTGGAAAAGGCTTTGTTAAAGAAAGCGAAAGAAGTGATAGTTCGTGTCTCAGCATCATAAATTAAGGAAAGACTACGTTGACTCTAGAGACCAGCCCAGTTTGTTACAATTTATTCAGACTATACTGATTAAGAATATATTTACTAATGTCAATGAGTCAATAAAACAAAAGAAAAGTAAACCAGTGAACATGTTGAATTAAAACTGTAAAACTGCTGCTCACTTAACTTAAGTGTGCAGTGCATGCTGTTATTGTGAATATAAAGGCTTCAAAAGGTCCAGCGTAATTGCTATTGATTAATATACACAACGATGCATGACACAATTCACTCTACTAAATCATTTTGGATTTTTAGATGGCACCTTTTCTCAATAAGGGTAACCATGCAGCTTGGGTCTCTAAATACCGGCAGCATTCTTTAGGGTTTCTTCCTTGATCTTAGAATGAGCTGTATGCAGTTCCTTGTCCATGCATATACGATTGTACATGTTACACGTCGCTGCGGTTCGCCCAATAGCATCTCTAATTATATATAATTAATATAAAGCTGAGTGGATCGATCGACCGGCCGGGTTTAACGTTTATTTAAAAAAAAAACCTCTTCACACCCGGACACCCATAGTAAGAGTACCAAGAGTCGGTACGACACCAACCATAAAAAATTGGTTATCTTTTCAGATTTTATGTTATCATTGAAAAAATCACCATGTTTGAACATTAAATAATAAGGCGCGTTGACCATGGATTTTATGGTGGGCGGGGAAAAGCCAGGAATTCTACATGTACATGACTAATAAATTCCTACATGTTACATTAATTATACGAGCGTATTTTCTGAATCAGTGTTGTCAGCGCTCATTTTGGCACCGCAAGCACTCTCATTTTGGCGCCGCAGGCACAATCATTTTGGCTCCATAGACACTAATTTTAGCGCCGCAGCCACTCATTTTGGGCACTTTTTCGCACTGCGGGAACTCATTTTTAGCGCCACAGGCACTTATTTCGCGGCCACTATGTTTTGTCGCCCTGAAGCAAAAATATTGATTTCCATAACAGGTTACAAGGTTGGGCAAAGCATTTTTCATGCCCCCCTGCCCCTGTCCCCCCCCCCCCGGTAGCGACGCCCCTTTACAGAATAGTATTTCTTGTAAACGTATGTAGCACTATTAGAATTATTAGAGGGTAAGAACCATCTTAACTAATTAAGTAGGAAACAAAAATAACCGCAATACCTGTGTAAAATAAAAATGCACGATACAGAAAGTAAGAAAAATTCACACAAAATATTATATTCTACTATGATGTAGTAGTAGTAGTAAGAGAATTTGGCTCAGGCAATTAGCCTGTTTGGCCAATATATTATAGAGCTATGTATTTGGAAAAGTTTTCGAAATAGAAGTTTATAAAGACGATTTGCCGCGAGTTAGTAGTAGTAAGAGTTAGAGTTATTGTAAAAGATAAAATATTTGAAAGCGCGCCAGAATTTTTACGGTATTTTTGGACGAAAAGTGACGACTAACAACTAACAACGAGTATAAATATTAATACAAAAATGAGTACAAATTACGAGGTATAGCTTTAATTGCGAGATTACTTTGGTAAGCGAGTTTGTAAAAAAAGATGTAGTATTTTTGAAAGCGCGTGATATTTCAAAGCGTGAAAAAACGAACATAAACAATACTTCGGAAGAACTTTACGTTTAACGAATAACGACGATTTAAATAGGGAATTAAAAAAGACAGTAAATGAATAAACAACTGAAAAGCGGATTTGTTACACTGCTAATGTATCTGATTCAGTTTGTTTAACTGTTTTAGCTATTCATGACTTCATATATTTTAGCTACACCAGTGAGTTCTTTTCTGACTCTTTTTTCATTTGTAGCATATCCTATCTTGTGTATTTGATTGCTATTTAAGAGGTATTGACAGAAGTATTTTTTCCTGATCTCTTCAGTTTGTGGACATTCGGTCAAGTAGTGTAGAATTTCAGAACCATTTCGCGCTCCACACAATTTACATGGTTCTTGAGAAAAAAAGTTGGGTGTAATCTCGCATTTCAGTTTTAGGAGGGTTGTTAAGAATTTTTTGTTTCTAAATGTACATGGGAAGTAATCTGAAAGGTCGGGCCTGCAGATTTTTTTGTAGAGATAGGCGTTTTTGTAGAGTTTAATATGTTGCTGATTCTCTAGCTTTTGGCTAAGTTCTCTTTCTCTGTGTATCTTGAGGTGCTTTTTCACTAGGTATTTCTCGCTATTAAAGCTTTGGGAAAGTTTATCTTCAGTTAGTGCTTTTAGGTCTATACTTTCTAGTTTCTTTAGTACATTCATTTTCCATGGATTTTTTTGGCCGGTGCTTGAGTAGAAAATTTCTAGAGTCGTTTGGCAGAGTTTTTTGTGTCTAATCTTCAGCCAGTAGATGAGGTAGGTTTTAGCGATTCGTTGAGAGATTGGAGTAAGCTCAAGTTCTGATGATATCACACTGTTGCTAGCAAATTTTGGTAGATTGAGGAGATATTTGTAGAATTTCAGCTGAATATTATCAATAGCTTTTGTATCAGACATGGTAGCCAGAGGGCCCCAGAGCTCACAACCGTAAGTGATAACGGGGGTAACAAGCGCGTCAAATAGTCTGCGAATGAGTGTGATGTCTAGGGACGTATTCTTTACCCTATGGAGTAGGGAAAACATGGCTGTATATCCCTGCTTAGTTTGGTGTTCAATACATTTTTAAAGCTGTTTTTTGGTTCAAAAATAATTCCCAGGTATTTAAATTCATTTACTTCTTCGATGTAGATACACGTTGCGTTTTTTCAAAACTCGTTAAATGCGACTTCATGAGAAAACCATAGCAACGCGTTCGACGTGACACTGGAATAATTTCAAATACTGACTTTAAGTGAAATAAATGGTCTTAATCGTATAATGTTTATAAATAATTTCTTCATGTGATACATAACGATATTTGTATATGTATAATGTGTATGTATTGTATATATTGCTTTTTTTACAATATTTCTGTTGATATCAATTGCTTTAGAAAATAATTATGAAGAGTTTAGTTTCTGAAACGCCACCGAATTAAAAATACAAAAGCTTTTGATCAAATACCTTTATTGCAGCAGCTGGGTAAAAAAACAGTAACTGCTAATCGTTTTAAAGGCTTAATAGTTGGATATGCTTATCAATAAGCCTAGGCGTACAGGTATATTTTTAGCATTTATTTATCTTGATTATCAAGTATGATCCATAGAAAAAATTTCTACTGAATTGAAAATGCAATGACAAAAAATGAAAAGATGCTAAACATAGCCATAGGCCTATCTAGCTTCAAAATTACTTGTTCAAAGTTATAAATTAGTGATTTTTTCCTTGAAGTTGTTCATGTGCATTTTTTTTTAAGTTAAACTTGTGATATACTTTATTAAAGCTAGTAACTGACAATCTATATAAATGATACATTTAAAACATATGTTCTAGAGTCTACAAAAAAGGGTGCTGGCTAATATTGAATGCCTTTCTTATCCAATCTGTCTAAAAGTAGTAACATTATTTAAATACTATGTATAGTATAAATCTTAATATGAATTTATTTTCATACATGAATTAGACAGTACTATAGAAACTACAATGTGCATGTGAGATGTCAGGTTGAAAGGGCTACTGAGTATTTTGATATCTGTCAAACCATAGCATTGCTTTAAATTTGTCCTTTTGTATCCATCACCACTTTCTCAAATGATTATTAAAATTTGACTTGAAGGCTTGCCAATTTTAAAGTAATTTTATATTACTGCAAAATTACAAATGTCAGACTCAGAGGATCATCAAACAGATCAATATAGCAAAGGGTACCCAAAGTCAACAACAGCTGAAATAGAACGCCTTCAGCAAACAGAGCCTGAAGACTGGAATGGTGAGTTTAAGCTGGCTATTTCAATATGGCTTACTAACTCACAGATGCATTCTGGATCAAAGACCAAAATGAATGCTTTTTTATTGCAGAAGAAAAAGATGCAGAATTTTATCAGCTCTTAATGGGTAAGTATTTAATGATCGACAAGCACAAAACATGCCAATCCTTCTTTTATATCTTAACACATTAAATGGTTAATTATTGATTTATTGTATGAGTACTGACTGTTAATTAACTTGATAAAATGTTTGTTTTATTCTGTGCTCTGCATACGGTGTATATATGCACATATTATCGATTCTTTATTAATTAATTAGAAAATCTCTTTATAGATCTTTGTTGGCTATCATTCTGCGCATACCCTTCGATGTTGTGCATCTGAAGATAATAACAAAAAGAACAATTTAGGCCATTTTAGGGCCACATGTTCTATTGCATGTTAGATTTGAAATTATCGCCTATATCATTACAATGAATAAAAAGTAATTGAAACCTAACTTGAGTGAATTAAGACATTCTGGTTTTTTGATTTTTTATTGAACTGCTGATTAGAAAAATAAATCCGGAAAAATCCGGAACTGTCCACTGCAGACCCGGCGCCGGACTACGAGGAGACGCGGGCCCGCCTCGGACAGCTGAACGCCCGTCTGGAAAACGAGCCGGTGCCGCAAGAAGACGACGGCCAGGCTGGCGGCCGGAAGCCGCGCATCCGGTTCAGCGAGAATCTCGTACAGGTAAGGCCATTCAATTTGTTTGACCGTTGACGCGCAGAGCTTCTGCCATAGACGATTTCGTTCGAAAAAATACACGAAAGAGATAGATTGAAATTTCGTCGGAGCTACGCTTGCTTGCCGGTCTCCGGTAGCATTTCGGAAAAAATGGCTTGATAAACTTGTTGTTGTGCATCATCTTTACTTTAATTCGCCACCCCAGAGATCATACCATTAAGCACCACGCTGCTGCAACCGCAGGTGGCGCCAACCACTCCGGAAGACGAGTCGGCGCCACCTCTCGAACGCGGCACGGACTCCGAAGGCGCGGACTCGGAAGAGGCGAGGAATTCTTCTACGTCAGGGGGCGATCAGGACTCTTCGCCCCGCTCCAAGAAGGTCGTGGTGGTTAACGACGGAAAAATTCGCTATGTCAACAAGAGCGACGTGGAGGCTGACGAAGCATTCGACATCAGCGACGATGAAGAGTCCGGCGAGGGCGCCAAGTCCGGCAGGAATTCCCGGGCGAAGTCGGTAAGTCGCTGAGCGATTCAACACACCAATAGCATTGCCGAACCCATGCGGAGGCCGTCGTTTAGTAAGAAGTACTATAGTAGTACGAGTGGAACTCCTCCTTTGGAGGAGAAAGGGGAAGAACTCCCATCACCGGAATTCCATTCCCTGAAATACATCAGCTGAATCCCATGACCTCAATCCCACCATCCAACTCCTCTCCAAATCCATCCACTCAAATAGAAGGACGGAAAACAACGTTTCTTGGAAAATTTTAGGAGGCAGGTTTTACCGAAAACAATACATTACATTATGGATTTTTCATGTTAGTTTTTTATCCTACTTGCAATCGTAGTAACAAAATGTGCAACATAGCTCGTAATGATAAAGTAGATTCATAGAACCAACGAGTCGAGATGTGCCATTTTTATGATTTTAAGGTATACAACGTGTATGTAGGATATAAAATTTACATAGAATTCTAATTTTCTAAACGAAAAACTTTGTAAATATCAGTAGAACTTTGAGACAGGCAAGTCATATTAAAAGATGAATACTGGGTCTGCCTCCTATCAAAAGCAAAAACAAATTTTATGCTGAACAAATGAAAACCTCCGATATCCCTAATGTATTTTTCGGTAAAACCTGCCTGTTAACATTTTCCAAGAAACGTAGTTTCCGTCCTTCTACTTGAGTAGTCCTTGGTATGTCCCTTCCGCATAGCAACCGCACAAGTTTCAACAAACTGAGCAACCAAACTCAATCTCAACCAAAGGCTTCGTCAACCGCGAATCGGCAAAGTGGCGGCGGCGGCGACCGTCAGCAGAACAATCGGGCCGGCAGCGCCAAGGCCGCCCGTCCGGAGGAGCAGCGACGTCGAGACGAACAGGACGAGGAGCGGCGGCGCGAGAACTCGGCCGCTTTCGACGCCTGGCTGCGACGGAAGCGGGAGCAGCAGAGAACCGAAGCCGAGCAGCGGCAGCGGCAGCGGCAGGCCTCCGCCAAGTCTGTCGACGACAAGTCACCGGAGGACAACGAGGCCGCCTATCAGTCCTGGCTGGCTCGGAAGCGTCAGAAAGCTGAGGACGAGCGGCGCCAACGGGAGCAGGCGGAGCGCGACGATGAGGAACGACGACGCCAACGGGACGGCGAGAAAGACCGGATAAGCTTCGAGCAGTGGCTGGCAGCCAAGCGGGAGCATCGGCGACGGGGCGAAGATCCGGAGGCAGAGGAGGCCGGCAGCAGAGGCGGCTCGGATCAGCACTCGCAGGAGGACTGCAGGCGGGCGTTCAAGCAGTGAGCAGGGCCGAGTATTCGTGGTTACATGGAAACACGTGCATGGTTACATGGAAACACGCGCATGGTTACATGGAAACACGCGCATGGTTACATGGAAACACGCACGTGGTTACATGGAAACAAACTCATGGTTACATGGAAACACGCGCATGGTTACATGGAAACACGCGCATGGTTACATGGAAACACGCACGTGGTTACATGGAAACAAACACATGGTTACATGGAAACACGCGCATGGTTACATGCAAACACGCACGTGGTTACATGGAAACAAACACATGGTTACATGGAAACACGCGCATGGTTACATGGAAACACGCGCATGGTTACATGGAAACACGCGCATGGTTACATGGAAACACGCGCATGGTTACATGCAAACACACGCATGGTTACATGGAAACACGCGCATGGTTACATGGAAACAAACACACGCATAGTTACATGGAAACAAACACGCACATGGTTACATGCAAACACGCGCATAGTCACATGGAAACAAACACACATGGTTACATGGAAACAAACACACATGGTTACATGGAAACACACGCATGGTTACATGCAAACACGCACATGGTTACATGCAAACACGCACATGGTAACATGGAAACACACGCATGGTTACATGCAAACACGCACATGGTTACATGCAAACACACGCATGGTTACATGGAAACACACGCATGGTTACATGGAAACAAACGCATGGTTACATGCAAACACGCACATGGTTACATGGAAACACACGCATGGTTACATGCAAACACACGCATGGTTACATGGAAACACACACATGGTTACATGCAAACACGCACATGGTTACATGGAAACACACGCATGGTTACATGCAAACACACGCATGGTTTCATGGAAACACACGCATGGTTACATGCAAACACGCACATGGTTACATGGAAACACACGCATGGTTACATGCAAACACACGCATGGTTTCATGGAAACACACACATGGTTACATGCAAACACGCACATGGTTACATGGAAACACACGCATGGTTACATGGAAACACACACATGGTTACATCCAAACACGCACATGGTTACATGGAAACGGTGCGGCTACGGTGGGGGCTGAGACCGCAGGGTCACAACTGCCATCGTGCATTCCTAATGCAGTGCAGAGCTGGTCCTACTCTCGTACATGTGCATCCTGAATTTGAAATTAGCACCTAGTTGTTTCCAAGCCATTTAATACAAGCTCCGCATTTTAACTAGAATGCATAATTATTTGAAGTATCAAAACTTTTTTAATTAACGACACCGTGATTGTGACGCTTAAAAAACCCAGTTTTTTTAAACTCTGATTAACATAGCTGCGCACTAGTGGTCCTTGGACAACACTTGGACTGGAATTGAAGCAGATGACGCAGTGGTCCTTGCACCTCCCCCTCCCCGCTCCAGATGGCTCCGCAGGAAGGAGGAGCAGCGCCGTCAGGAGGAGAAGCTGGAGCGCCAGCGGGCCCGGATCACCCGGCTGGCGTTGAGGCGCTCGCGCAAATCGCAGGCGTTGGCAAATGCGCTGATGGCGGCCGACTCCTACCGTTACCTCGACTACCATGGCTATCGGTGATGCACTATGTCTACTGTACATTTGTGATGGCCGCGTGGTTTAATGCGATTAATGTGATACTGATTTATTGTGCCATTCAAGCCTGTACCGAGCTAGTGTCAAATCCAACAGCCAGACCAAAACTTCATTACAAGCCTTTGGACAGCTTTTTCTCCAAGCACGACTTAAGTGGAAGGACGGGTCTATTAGTTTCTTAGAAAAGAATTGAGGGCCGGTTTTACAAAACAAGTATCCAAATAAATTATGTTCGAACCTTTAAAAATGTCTAAGAAATCAAGCTCAATCCTTCTACTGGAGTTGGCACTTAAACCTAAAATTTTCTAGGCTGGTTGCACTCTTACACAAGTACAATTTGCACTTTTTAATTCTTGTCAGTAACTTTTATAAGTATCCGACATACAATACTGCTGAATAATAGCGCGTGTAGCCTGTGATATTCGATTTCGCAATGCCGTGATAGTACTGTCGTATAAAATAAATATTTAAATAACACTTGCTCATGTGACTACTGTTAAATAATAATTAGTGTGAATGAAAATGATGTTGTGCTGAGGTGCCCTGACTTTCTGAATATTATATTATTGTTTTCTAGTTTGCTGATGCTCATTAAAAGCCAATGTAAACAATATTTTAAATAACACTGTAAAGGGGGTTGTAGCCTTTGGCTAGATTCTTGATCGTGACCCACTGGAACAATTTGTGTCCTTAAGCAAGACACTTAACTCTGCATTGCTTCAGTTCACCCAGCTGTAAAATGGGTGCCAGCATTAGCTGGGGCAATTGAGGCTGTGTGTGGCGACCCCCCAGTCCTTGGACTGAACAGCCGTACGCAGCCTTCAGATGCGCCGCGCAATAGCTGCGGCTGAGCTGTCGGTTGCACATCTGGCCATTAGGGCAGGTGTATTCAAACATTATTATTATTAATTATCAAATAAAAGACAATTGCAATCAGGAGATACCAAGAATTAAAAACAGAATCTTAAATTAATCTTAGTTAAAAATGCACTCATTTTACAACCGACTTTATTGAAATATTGAGTATAAAAAGGTGAAAACGGTCACCGTTTCATGAGCAGCTTGCTCAGGCCCAGGGCCACCTTCGGCACGCGTCTAATAGTTAGTGATACTCGAGTGCCCCGGTCAAGGGTCAGGTCGGCATCGGCGGCAACACTGCAGCCATCCAGCTGCGGCCAGTTGAACAACGACGGCGACTCGCCTCCGCCGCCTGCGACGACCAGACGGTCGCTGCACCGTTCAGCAATGCCGTGCATGTACCTGCAAGCGCGGCTCATTATTAAAGTCTGAGCTGCTGATAAAGCAGTGCCAATAGCTGCAATGCTAGTTTGTTACCTGGTGTACATGAGGCCAGTCACCAATACCAGGCTGCGAGGCTGCAGCACAGCGGAGCCGATGTACCTGCTGGCTAGGCTGGCGCTGCCCGCTTCGCTGCCGCTGTCCGCAGGCACAGGCGAATAGAAATCCAACAGGGTGTGGCTGCCCAAAGACACCGTGGCAACTGTGGGCTCGTACAGCGAACCGTCGTGATGCGGCATGATGCCCTGCAAAAAAAGTGTTCTGCATAGCTATATTGACATGTATTACCTGATGATCTCAGTACTAGCTAGCTGTTCAATGCACACCTATAGACTCCAAGCGTGCACCGCCACTCTCCCACCGGTCCTCAGCCTGCACCGTCACTCTCCCACCGGTCCTCAACCTGCACCGTCACTCTCCCACCGGTCCTCAGCCTGCACCGTCACTCTCCCACCGGTCCTCAGCCTGCACCGTCACTCTCCCACCGGTCCTCAGCCTGCACCGTCACTCTCCCACCGGTCCTCAGCCTGCACCGTGACTCTCCCACCGGTCCTCAGCCTGCACCGTGACTCTCCCACCGGTCCTCAGCCTGCACCGTGACTCTCCCACCGGTCCTCAGCCTGCACCGTCACTCTCCCACCGGTCCTCAGCCTGCACCGTGACTCTCCCACCGGTCCTCAGCCTGCACCGTGACTCTCCCACCGGTCCTCAGCCTGCACCGTGACTCTCCCACCGGTCCTCAGCCTGCACCGTGACTCTCCCACCGGTCCTCAGCCTGCACCGTGACTCTCCCACCGGTCCTCAGCCTGCACCGTGACTCTCCCACCGGTCCTCAGCCTGCACCGTGACTCTCCCACCGGTCCTCAGCCTGCACCGTGACTCTCCCACCGGTCCTCAGCCTGCACCGTGACTCTCCCACCGGTCCTCAGCCTGCACCGTCACTCTCCCATCTATGCCCAGCCTGCACCCAACAAGTGAATCGCACAGCCCACCTGTCTGGGCAGGTACTCGTTAACCAGGACATGATTGGGCCGGCCAGAGAACAGGCCCAGGCCGGCCACGCGGTCGATGAGTCTCTCCAGCCAGTCGGGCAGCGGCTCGGATACCATGCCCTTGGGATGAGGCAGGCCGCCCCAGTTCTGCAGGCGCCTATTGCTCAGGCAGGTCCAACGGGGCTTGGGTGCGGCGTAGACCCGGCCAAGCAGGCTGGCCTCCTCGTCCTTGGTAACAAAGTCTGGCACATAGAATAGGCTGTCCGGGGCCTGCGGACAGCGATAATCGATTGCGGACTGTTTCTCTGAGTTCCATACAGTATTTTAATCTACTGAAAAAGTAATTTAACACTACAAAAGCGTACCAATGACAGTTTATAATTAGCAAGATTAGTAATAGCCTCTACAGAGCCGGATTGCGCCTCCTCATGTGAAATTTGAATCATTTTCTATTGTTGTCTGTATTTATATATGACTGCCTGAAATGAATGCATTGTATTGAATAGTTATGAGAGAGAGAGAGAGAGAGAGAGAGAGAGAGAGAGAGAGAGAGAGAGAGAGAGAGAGAGAGAGCAATGGCCCACTCTGAGGGTCTGGAAGGGTGGCGGCAATGCCTGAGGATCTGGGAGGATGACCCAGCAACTGAGAATCCAAGAGGCTGGCCCAGCAACTGAGAATCCAAGAGGCTGGCCCAGTAACTGAGGATCTGGGAGTCTGACCCAGCAACTGAGAATCCAAGAGGCTGGCCCAGCAACTGAGAATCTGGGAGTCTGTCCCAGCAACTGAGAATCCAAGAGGCTGGCCCAGCAACTGGGAACTGGGAGTCTGTCCCAGCAACTGAGAATCCAAGAGGCTGGCCCAGCAACTGAGAATCTGGGAGTCTGTGGGAGTCTGTCCCAGCAACTGAGAATCTGGGAGTCTGTCCCAGCAACTGAGAATCCAAGAGGCTGGCCCAGCAACTGAGGATCTGGGAGTCTGGCCCAGGAGCTGAGGATCTGGGAGGCTGGCCCAGTAACTGAGGATCTGGGAGGCTGGCCCAGGAGCTGAGGATCTGGGAGGCTGGCCCAGTAACTGAGGATCTGGGAGGCGCTGGCGGTGGCTCAGTAACTGAGGATCTGGGAGGCTGGCCCAGTAACTGAGGATCTGGGAGGCGCTGGCGGTGGCTCAGTAACTGAGGATCTGGGAGTCTGGCCCAGTAACTGAGGATCTGGGAGAAAATGAATTTTTCTGTGCAAAAAAACTGTAATCAACATGAAAGGCAACCAACAGTTCGCATTTGACCCGCTTGATGTTTAGTTAAAACAGAGAATTGTACCGATGCCATGTTCGTTTAATTAGGCTCAATTAGGCCTTTTTCAGAAAAGAGATTTATTAACTCGTAATTATTACTTGATAGGCAGTTAAAGCGAAGTGGGATTTAGAAAAAATTAGCAGACTC
The DNA here is from genome assembly GCA_002269645.1 of Macrostomum lignano. Lineage (NCBI taxonomy): Eukaryota > Metazoa > Platyhelminthes > Macrostomidae > Macrostomum > Macrostomum lignano. Next base: position 49,559 of record NIVC01001558.1, on the reverse strand, counting down.
AAAGCGACAAGGCGCTAATTGCAATAAGCAAATAGTAAGTAAGAGTACTAACTATACGAGTAAAGCAACTAAAACCTTATTAAGAAAACAAAGCATGGCACAACATATTGTGTTGAAAAACAAAACTGTGTGTGTGTGCTGAATTATAAATATTTGAAAAAGCTAAAGATTTGAGTTTGAAGAAACACACAAAATTAGAATAAAAAAGACAGGAGCTTTCCAGAGTGAAATTCTAAGACGAAGAGAGCAAAACGAAGCGGATAAAACAGACTAACAGGACACACACACACACACACACACACACAACAACAACAATTATGGTCCGCAGGTTTGCAGGGAGGGAGGAAAGCAGTAAAAATCAGTTCAAGCAAAGAGAAAAAATTGTCTATATAAAATTGTGTCTCTCTGCGAAAATCTTGCAAATAGTATAGAAGAATAGAAACCAAACTGGATAGCTAATTATTATAAAATCGACACTTGAATCAGCACTTATTGTTAGCTTTGAAAATAGCAGAAGTAACAGAATGAGTCCACCAGCAGGTAGCTACATGTAATATGCAAGCACAGAGCTGGACATCCAAGCTTGCTATATTATACAAAGTCGCTTTCTTGGAATGATACAGACTTTCAGTCTCTGACAAAACCCTGCGGCCGTAAGTTGCAAATTTGGATGTCCGACTCTCGGCTTGTAAGGAATTTTTGTGTTGTCTATGGCCCAACCTGCCTTCGTTCTATATAGTTAGCATTAGTAAACTGGCGAGTATTTACCACAGACAGGTCTCAGTGCCTGATGGCTTTCCCTTTCGAATCAATAGCCTTTTGGCCATAGACAGTCCCTTTTAAATCAATAGCCTTTTGGCCATAGACAGTCCCTTTTAAATCAATAGCCTTTTGGCCATAGACAGTCCCTTTTAAATGAATAGCCTTTTGGCCACAGACAGTCCCTTTTAAATCAATAGCCTTTTGGCCATAGACAGTCCCTTTTAAATCAATAGCCTTTTGGCCATAGACAGTCCCTTTTAAATGAATAGCCTTTTGGCCACAGACAGTCCCTTTTAAATCAATAGCCTTTTGGTCATAGACAGTCCCTTTTAAATCAATAGCCTTTTGGCCATAGACAGTCCCTTTTAAATGAATAGCCTTTTGGCCACAGACAGTCTCTTTTAAATCAATAGCCTTTTGGCCATAGACAGTCCCTTTTAAATCAATAGCCTTTTGGCCATAGACAGTCACTGGGCCTCACTGGGAGAATCAATCTATTCGAAGACCTGCTTTTCCTTGTCTATGATCCAAAAGGTGGATCAATGGAGCAACCAGTTTTAGACTTTGAGTTCAATTTGAAAATCATTTTCCCCACAGTTGTGCCAGCCTTGGACCATAGACAACCACAGCAGTCGATTAGACAAAGCTCCAGCTCTGCTTTGAGACACCCAGGATTTCTATCGATTAATACTTTGGAAAGGATTATGAGTAATTGAGCGCCAAAACTCTCAAATTGGTTGCTCCTCAGACCCCCGTTTTGGGCCATAGACTATGAAAATCAAGTCTTCAATATAGGATTGTGCTTCGCGCACTTGTGACCTAGCCATTCAAGCACTCAAAACCAAGTATTGAGTAGTATTGTAACACGATATATTTCTCGTGCAGTAAATGACTCCAGCCAATAAGCGATCACGAGCCATTTAAGCACGCTTTTAGCGTTCAATGCTTGACTCTATCACCATTCTCTAAATTGCCAGCTTCTAGGCTGGGAAACACGCAATATTAAAATAAAAAAAGTTAAAGCCCCAGCGCCACAAATCATCACGGTCGAACCCAGCCGCCGAACTTGTTCTCAAGCAGTTCGGCCAGCAGCAGAGTGTACCGATCATTGTGCATATTGGCCACAGCCTGCAGGCCAATTGGCATGCCTTTGTGATCCAGGCCCATCGGGATGCTAGTAGCTGGCAGGCCCAGCACATTGAAGATGCCAGTGTAGGCAAAATTGAACAGCAGAGTCAGCGGCTGGTGATGGTAGGGAGCCGAGGTGGGGTGAGCCGGGTACAGGAGCACGCCGTCGTCGCCCAGCAGCTCCTCCATCTCGGCCTTCAACTGGTCGCAGATGGCCGCCAGACGCCTATCAAGATTCTCGGAGCCAAACTGCTCGAACAGGCCAAGCCCAATAGCTGGCAAGGTGTGATGCGAGCGCAATAGGCACCACTTGATCAGCTCCAGGTAACAGTTCAGCTTGACTCCGCCGCCCATTTGAACAGCGAATCTCTCTTCGCCAGATAGTTTCATTTTACTTGACCACAGATGAGGCGATAGGCGCAGTTTGCGCAGCTGCACTTTCTGTACAGGCAGGCCGAGGTCAGCTCTGAGGTGCTCGGCCGCCTGGCGGATGCATTCGCGAATGCGAGGCTCAACTGGAGAGCACCAGATTGAGTCGCCGCTGTCTGCAAATTCAATGCAACTATATTGTTTTGTGAGAGGCAACAGGGCCTGTCTTGACTGTAAATTTTGAGCTCAATCAACGCCTACACAGACCAACTCTGATACACTGTATAAGTACTGTCTGAATCTGGGAGGTTACTGCCTGGCATACGTGATCGGGTGAGTGCTTAGGGTTCAGGAAATTGGGCATAACTGCTTGTCTCCCCACTGTTTGCGGGTCGCTTGTCGCCTAAACGCGCAGCAGTGTCAGAAGCTGACGTAACTAACTAGCTAACTAACTAGCTAAGAAACTAACAAACAAAGAAACTAACTAACTAGCTAACTAACTGACTAACTAACTATCTAACTAGCTAAGAAACTAACTAACTAGCTAACTAACTGACTAACTAACTATCTAACTAGCTAAGAAACTAACTAACTAGCTAACTAACTGACTAACTAAATATCTAACTAACTAGCTAAGAAACTAACTGACTAGCTAACTAACTAACTAACTAACAAGCTAACTAACTAGCTAACTAACTAACTAAATAGCTAACTAACTAGCTAAGAAACTAACTAACTAAGAAACTAACTAACTAGCTAACTAACTAACTAGCTAACTAAGTGACTAACTAACTATCTAACTAACTAACTAAGAAACTAACTAACTAGCTAACTAACTAACTAACTAACAAGCTAACTAACTAGCTAACTAACTAACTAAATAGCTAACTAACTAGCTAAGAAACTAACTAACTAAGAAACTAACTAACTAGCTAACTAACTAACTAGCTAACTAAGTGACTAACTAACTATCTAACTAACTAACTAAGAAACTAACTAACTAGCTAACTAACTAACTAAATATCTAACTAACTAGCTAAGAAAATAACTAACTAGCTAACCAACTAACTAACTAACTAACAAGCTAACTAACTAGCTAACTAACTAAATAACTAACTAAATAGCTAAGAAACAAACTAACTAACTAACAAACAAACAAACTAACTAACTAACTAACTAACTAACTCACTAACTAACTAACTAAATAGCTAACTAACTAGCTAAGAAACTAACTAACTAAGAAACTAACTAACTAGCTAACTAACTAACTAGCTAACTAAGTGACTAACTAACTATCTAACTAACTAACTAAGAAACTAACTAACTAGCTAACTAACTAACTAAATATCTAACTAACTAGCTAAGAAAAAAACTAACTAGCTAACTAACTAACTAACTAACAAGCTAACTAACTAGCTAACTAACTAAATAACTAACTAACTAGCTAACTAGCTAGCTAACTAAAACTAACGAACTAATGAACTAACAGAGCCGGAATGGAAAGCCGCAGGCACATAAAACTTGAATCATTCATATCTCAATATTATTTAAAACTAAAATCTCCTCGTACACGCTGGGCTGACAAACTGGAAAATCTGGTAGCAAAAAGCGTCAGATCTCCAACAAGGAAGAATAGAAGGTCAAAATGCTGTTCAAGTATGTCTGTTCCGGCAAACGTGTAAATTCTGCGTTAAAACGCGCTTAAATTTTCTTAAATTTACCCTACCGAATCAGCGAAGGGATTGGGAACGGTTACTCGTAAATGTTTAAGAACGCGACTTAATTCACTATCCAGAGATTGTCAGTCATGCACTGGGAAATTTGCCCTGCTACACTGGAATCCAACTGGAATCACTGGAATGCCAGTTTGTGCAATACAGTTGAGTTACAGAGCAAAATACGGGCAAAATGCTTGTATTATTATTATTATTATTATTACTATGAACTAATTAATAAACAAAACAAAGACAAACAGTTGACAGACAGACAGACAGAAACAAAGAGACAGAAACAGACAGACAGAAACAAAGAGAAAGAGACAGACAGACAGAAACAAAGAGACAGAGACAGACAGACAGAAACAAAGAGAAAGAGACAGACAGACAGAAACAAAGAGACAGAGACAGACAGACAGAAACAAAGAGAAAGAGACAGACAGACAAAGAGACAGAGACAGAAACAGACAAAGAGACAGACAAAAACAGACAGACAGACAGGCAGAAGACACACAGAGAGATAGGCAAACAGACAGACAGACAGACAGACACTGAGACACTAAGACAGACAGACAGACAGACAGACAGACAGAAAAACAGAGACAGACAGACAAACAGACAGACAGACAGACACAGATGCCACCTGCTCACCTTCCATATAGTAGATCTTGAGCCGTTTCACGTCCGGCCTGGGATCGGACGGCCGGATGAGCAGCCGGGCGGAGTTCTCGGGCCCGGCCATGAGGCGCACCATGGGCAGCAGGTCCTCGGCGTGGCTTACAATTGGGCCGCTAAGCATGAAGTAGCGGCCCTCGGCTATGGCATCGGGGTACTGGCCCGCGTTGGGGATCATGTAGGCGGTGGCCTTGTGGCCGAATACGCCGTTAAAGAAGGCCGGCATGCGGATGCTGCCGCCGATGTCGGAGCCGAGGCCGACCGGGGCGCAGCCGGCGCCCACATTGGCACCCTCGCCGCCGCTGCTGCCGCCGGCGATTCGCCTACTATCGTAGGGATTCCCAGTGATGCCGTTGACCCGATTGTGCGACTCCCACCACATGCACAGCTCGCTGACGTTGGTGAGGCACAGCGGGATGCAGCCGGCCGATTTCATTCGTTCAACGCAGACAGCGTCCCGCTCTGAGCGAATGCTGGTGCGCAGCCACAGGCCAACAGACTGGGTGCCACCAACCAAGCCGAAGGCCTCCTTCACGGTGGCCGGCACTCCCAGGAATGGCTTGGCCTCGCGGCTCCATTCGGGATTGTCCGGGTCGGAGTCCAGCATAGCGTCAACTCGCCTGGCGTCCTGCAGGGCCGCTTCGTACCTGCAGAAATAAATACGTGAATACATGTTCTATTCGGCCCTTACAAATGATGACGTAATAATTGTTAAACTACTTTCTGGGAGAAAGGGGACATAGTTGCCGTTTTGGGCCTGGCCTGGCCGCCAGTGTTGGGACTGACTGCAGGCAGACAGACTGCCGATAGACCGATTGCAGACAGACTGACTGCAATTACCAGACTGCCGATAGACTGACTGCAGATAGACTGACTGCAGACAAACAGACTGCCGATAGACTGACTGCAGACAAACAGACTGCCGATAGACTGACTGCAGACAAACAGACTGCAGACAGACTGACTGCAGACAGCCAGACTGCCGATAGACTGACTGCAGACAGCCAGACTGCCGATAGACTGACTGCCAATAGCCAGACTGCCGATAGACTGACTGCAGACAGACAGACTGCCGATAGACTGACTGCAGACAAACAGACTGCCAATAGCCAGACTGCCGATAGACTGACTGCAGAGACAGACTGCAGATAGACTGACTGCAGACAGACAGACTGCCGATAGACTGACTGCAAACAAACTGATTGCCGACAAAGTGACAGTTGACTCATATTTAACTTAGCATCCAATGCTTGAGCTTGCCTGAACAGTGTCTAGCAGGCATTTATTTATTTGACCCAGATAATCCCTTTCAGTTTTTTCGTCGTTTAGACTTCTGCCCTGGCCCAGCTGCTCATAACAGATCAGATTGCATATGATATTGCTAACCTCTCCCACACCACGGCGTTGATAATCGGATGGACCAAACGCATTCGATCAATGGAGGCGCGCACCACGGCCTCGCTGGTGACCTCGCGGCGCCTGATAGCGTCAGCCAGGGCCACGGCCGACATGCCCAGCAGGGGGCTCTCCAGCGGCGGCACTCGGCGACGCTTCACAAACAGTCGGTAAACAATTTCAAAGCAGATACCGGTCAGGGGGCGGATGGTGCCAAGCAGAACGCGCATCACCATGCTAATCAGGCGGTCGCTGAGAGCGACGCGACTGTCGCGGCTGGCTGCAGATGGGTTGGCCATGAGACCAGCGGGGATTAGCGGATTAACCTACTGGCAAACAGTTTCATGCGATTTCTTTTAATCGCATGACTAGAGGGTTAGATGCATGTAGAACTGAGAAACTGGAGGGTTAGGTTAGATGACTGTACAACTGAGAGACTGGAAGGTTAAATGCATGTAGAACTGATAGACCCTATCATAGACTGGATGACTGGATGACTGATAGACTGGATGGTTAGATGCATGTACAACTGAGAGACTGGATGGTTAGATGCATGTAGAACTGACAGACTGGATGGTTAGACGCATGTAGAACTGATAGACTGGATGGTTAGATGCATGTAGAACTGACAGACTGGAAGGTTAGATGCATGTAGAACTGAGAGACTGGAAGGTTAGATGAATGTAGAACTGAGAGACTGAAAGGTTAGATGAATGTAGAACTGAGAGACTGGATGGTTAGATGCATGTAGAACTGACAGACTGGATGGTTAGACGCATGTAGAACTGATAGACTGGATGGTTAGATGCATGTAGAACTGACAGACTGGAAGGTTAGATGCATGTAGAACTGACAGACTGGAAGGTTAGATGCATGTAGAACTGAGAGACTGGAAGGTTAGATGCATGTAGAACTGAGAGACTGGAAGGTTAGATGCATGTAGAACTGAGAGACTGGAAGGTTAGATGCATGTAGAACTGAGAGACTGGAAGGTTAGATGCATGTAGAACTGAGAGACTGGAAGGTTAGATGAATGTAGAACTGAGAGACTGGAGGGTTAGATGCATGTAGAACTGAGAGACTGGAAGGTTAGATGCATGTAGAACTGAGAGACTGGAAGGTTAGATGCATGTAGAACTGAGAGACTGGAAGGTTAGATGAATGTAGAACTGAGAGACTGGAAGGTTGGATGCATGTAGAACTGAGAGACTGGAAGGTTAGATGCATGTAGAACTGAGAGACTGGAAGGTTAGATGAATGTAGAACTGAGAGACTGGAAGGTTAGATGCATGTAGAACTGAGAGACTGGTAGGTTAGATGCATGTAGAACTGAGAGACTGGAAGGTTAGATGCGAAACCTATAAAGTAAAATAAAGAGCAACACAAAGAGACAAGAAAGGCATGAACTTGTACTAGTTGCTGTATATTTATTTGAATAGTGTAACAAGGCATTTCCAAGAGGAACAATTATGGAACAGTGAATATGGCAGCTAATATAAAACAGAGAATAATGCAAAGATAACAAATAAAGACAGACAGACAGACAGCTTTCAAGCGACATTACAAAAGAATGCACAGGATAAGCAGTAGAGAGAAAATTACTAAACAAGAAACGAAATTAGCGTTGTAACAGAGCATGAGAAACAGACATTCTGAGTGAAACTAAGAATTTGGCTACAAATTGGATACAGTAGCTAACAGTGCAGACTTGACTGAAAAATGAATTCAATTGTTCACAAACAGCAGTTTTACTGTTGGCGCCTGCAGCACAATTTTAGCCTCGGTGCCGTCGCTAAACTTCAACGGCTGGGGCCCGTGATGCAGTAGGAATTCCCGTTTCAAATAGGCAATGCAGAATAGATACAGCAGCAGGGCCATAGCTGTGCAGTGCAACAGCGAGATGGCAAAGTAGAAATTGGAATTTGCACTGCCCGGATACAGCCACAGATGGTGCATGATTGGCGCCAGTACAAATGCTACTATTAGTAGTATGATAGCTAGCAGAGCTCGGCGCATGTGAGCATGCAGCTGAGCGTGCATGATGAACACACAGGCTATCAGGGCCTGCTCAGACACGCAGCAGTAGGGCTTGAATATAGCCGTGTAGGCCCAGCAGATCACGGCTAGGAAGCAGGGATCGGAGCGGAATCTGATAGCCAGCGGGGCCAGTACGCACACCAGATTGGCCTGGAACACAGCCTGGAATAGGCTGCGAAAATGATCGAACGCCTCGCAGAATAGGTACCAGGACAGGCTGAAGCCGGGCGTGTGATCCGGCGCCAGAGCGTGAAAGGCGTACACAGACTGCAGGTAGGCCCAGCTGCCGCCAGTCAGCATGTAGGAAGCTGCCAGCAGGCAGGCCAGCGTGCCAGCAAAGGCCAGCAGGGCGGGCCGGGCCGGGCCGGCCAGGCAGATGGGCACAATCAGGCACAGCGGGTACAGGCCGTGATAGGCGGCGGCCGCGCACAAGGCGGCGGCGAAGCCGACCCGACCGCGGCACAGCTCGGCTAGGCAGAGCAGGACAACCAGGTTACTAAGCGGCGTGGTTGCCTCGGCAACTGAGGCCACCAGACTGTAGGGATTGAACCAGTAGGCGGCAATGACGGGAAGCCGCAGTCGGCGCAGGCTGTCCCCGGACAGCAGCATGGGGACGCTGGCGGAGCAATAGCTGGCAACGTTGGCCGCCTGTCGGCGCAGGGTGTAAGCGCCGAATTCGCGCAGCAACCGTTTGAGCGCTAGACAGCCGGCTAGCTCCAGGGCGAGCAGCACCAGCCAGGCTCGGTCGCCGTCGCCGCCGCCAAGCAGACTGTCGGCGGCCAGCATCAGCCGGAGCGACAGCGGCGGCAAGTGCAACGCGCTGCCGTCGTACGGATCGACGCCGGCCCGACGGAGGGCCAGGTACTCGCGCACGGCTGTCCAGGACTCCACAGGTGAGCTTGACCAGGCGCGCACGGACTGCGGCGTTAGCCAGGCGCGCAGAGCCAGACGACAGAGGCAGCCGGCTAAGCACAGCGCCAACTCCAGAGCAGTCAGACCGAATACCGTTAGCGCCTGCGGTTTGGTTGGCAGTTTTACTGACAATGGTTGGCACAGGTGTGCAATTACAGTTACTAGGCAGTCAAATGTGGCCACAATGCCAAATAAATAATTTTTTTATTTTACTGCGTAGTAAAATGTTTAGTAAATGGGATTTGCCGTCAATTGCAAGTGTATTTAAAATTTAATTGTACAGAGATTATAATACCATTCATATACAAACTGTTGACAATCGCAAGTTAATTGAAATTCTGGGTTGCCTTAACAACACCCATCCTGATAGTACTCGTAACCCAGCCTTAGGGTCTGCCTTAGAGTCAGTCATAGAGTCGGTCTAAAGGTCAGCCTTGAAGTCAGTCTTATAGTCAGTCTATAGGTCCGCCTTGAAGTCAGTCTTATAGTCAGTCTATAGGTCCGCCTTGAAGTCAGTCTTATAGTCAGTCTATAGGTCAGCCTTAGAGTCGGTCTTAGGATCATTCTCAGAGTCCGGCTTAGATTAGCATTACATTAAACAACACAAAGTCCCAGATTAAGGATGAGAGGAGCCGGAATCCACAATGCAAGCCAGTTAAGCGCAGCAGAGTATTAGTCAAGCAACATGCATAACCACGCCAGTGTGCTTAGACAGCAGGTTGTGCCCGCTGCCAGCGAAGCCGCTAGCGCCCCTCTGCAGCTGCACAATGTCAGCCTGGGTCAGCTCGCGCCCGCTGATCGGATCGCGCATCTCGGGCCGCACCAGCTTGTCGACGGCCTCCTTGGTGACCACGCAGCCGGACGGCCGGATGACGCACAACGGAGTCGAATCGTTCAACACATCGCCAGTCAGGGCGCACAGGTAGCCGCCGCCGGGCGCGGGTTTAAATTGAATGGAAATCAGATCCTTCAGCCTCAGGGGCTTCTTAGACATCGGACAGCGGACCTTGTCGTCCGGTCGGGCCGGTGCCGGCTTTGCCGCCGTCGATGAGGACGACGCCGAAGAAGAGGACGGCGTGGCCGAGGGTATCCAAAAGTTGGAGGCCGTGACCGGCTGCTCGGCGCTGCCGGATTTCTTCTTATCCGGACTGCTGGCCACGGTATTAGCGCTCAGGTATTTGCTAACCTCAGTCTCGTGCTCTTGCTTGCTCTGTTCCTGCGCCTGGCGCGCCGCCTCGGCCGCCAGCTGGCGTTCGCGCGCTTTGGCCTGCTTAACCAGCTCCTGCCTCTGCTGCAGCATGTACTGCAGGATGGCCTCGCGGTCGTATAGGTAGCCCTGGGGCGTCACCACCGGATCTTTGCACGGCTGATTAGTCAGGCAGCAGCAGTCGAATTTCTTGACGCTGTCCCGACCGACTCGGACCTCCTTAGTGCCGTACTCTGAGGCCTGGGCGTCGCGACGCTTCTCGTGGTAAGTGTACACACTGTGCGATGTGTTGTTGCGGGAGTGCCGCGTCATTACTGGTCACGCTGAAGTGAATTTGTGCGATTGTGTGCTTTGCGCCTGACTAATCGTTGCTGCATTGCAATCATGGACCCCTGAACTATCTGGACTGGAAGCTCCAGTGTCTGACTACTGGCTGCTGCATTGCAATCATGGACTCCTAAACATCTGGACTGGAAGCTCCAGTGTCTGACTACTGGCTGCTGAATTTCAATCAAGGACTCCTAAACTATCTGGACTGGAAGCTCCAGTGTCTGACTACTGGCTGCTGAATTTCAATCAAGGACTCCTAAACTATCTGGACTGAAAGCTCCAGTGTCTGACTACTGGCTGCTGCATTGCAATCATGGACTCCTAAACATCTGGACTGGAAGCTCCAGTGTCTGACTACTGGCTGCTGAATTTCAATCAAGGACTCCTAAACTATCTGGACTGGAAGCTCCAGTGTCTGGCTACTGGCTGCTGAATTTCAATCAAGGACTCCTAAACTATCTGGACTGGAAGCTCCAGTGTCTGGCTACTGGCTGCTGAATTTCAATCAAGGACTCCTAAACTATCTGGACTGGAAGCTCCAGTGTCTGACTACTGACTGCTGCATTGCAATCATGGACTCTCGAAACTCCTATACTTGCCCCATGTCCTCACATAGCAACTCTGAGTTTTCAAAGATTTTCCAGTCAGAGGTTAACCAGTTCACAGTATTCGATAAAACTCTCCGATATTGAAAAACACATGCATTCGATACTATCAGCTCCTTTTAACAATGTAAAAACTTCAAATGGAAGTTAATAACAGATTGAGTCGCCCAGATGGAAAACCAGCAGGAAATCGGACAAAAATTATATGATAGCTTATCCTACTGTAAAATTTGTCACCCTAGTCTCCAAGCAATCTAGTCCCATCTGCTTTCATATGAAGGTAGTAAATCGGCAATAATGCGGCAAGGCAATGATGCTGGCTGTAATTTAGCCGCTATTTGAATAATTAAAAACTATGGGCAGGCTAAAAAACAGCGGGCTTTGGCGGACCGGCACTAATTGGCAAATTTTTTGATTCACGGGAGTAGGAGAGGCGGGAGGAAAGAAAAAAAACAAAAAATGAAGTTGACGGAAATGCAGGCTGCGTTATAGTTTAGCTATATATGCGCATTTCACAGCTGCATTCGTAATTATAATCTTAATCTTGCTAGCTGTGAATAAGAGACATAATTTTGCATTGTTCAAAACCAAACCAAATTTTTTCAACAATAGGGTGATCCTCAAATGGTTAAGGGTGATTCTCAAAGTGTTTATGGAGATTCTCGAGGGGTTTAGGGTGATTCTCAAGGGGTTTAGAATGATTCTCAAAGGGTAATCTCAAGGGGTTTAGGGCGATTCTCAAAGGGTAATCTCAAGAGATTTAGGGCGATTCTCGAGGGGTTTAGGGGATTACCAAAGGCGTTTAGGATGATTCTCAAAGAATTTATGGTGATTCTCAAGGGGTTTAGAATGATTTTCAAGGGGTTTAGGGTTATTCTCAAAGTGGTTCAGGGTGGATTCTAGAGAGTTTAAAGCGACTCAAAGGGTTTAGTATGATTCTCTACGCCTGCTAAGGTGGTTTATAGTGATTGTAAAGTATTTTAGGGCAATTCTGTAGTGGGTTAGAATAAAGTCTCAGTGGTCAATGGGAACAGTTTGGCATCCATGTAGATGGAGTGCATTTATTGGGTTGCTGGCATGCTAAAAGCATATTTCGCTGGGACAGACCAACATTGCTTGGGAGAGCGGAATACGGATAAACAATGCGGGAGAGAGAAGCCATGGGGGCTCTATGATCGACTCCCCACCAGATTGGAGAGAGACGCCGGAGGCAGTCACGTGATGCATCATGACTAGCACATAAAATCCTGCATAAAATTCGCACACAACCAGGCCAGTGAGTATCAGTGAGCATTGCGGTGGTTGGCACAGATGACAGTGTCAGGCAGAGAAGGGGGGTGTGAAGAGGTAAGAATGGGCAGGTAAAAAATGTCGCTTTTACCTATGCAGAAATCCAAGGGGCAAAAACTGCACTAAGATGGCGGAGGAAGGCGTGATGAGAGCTACAATATGACATGCAACGGGTTTCTGACCGGCAGTGCATATGGGAAGCGGACAAATAGAATTAAACATCCCCCAACCCACCCATGTGCAGTAATCTTGTTGGCCTAACCACATCTCCCCTCCCTAAAGCAGTCCGCCCTGTCCTATCCGACAAAAAGCCCGATGGTAGGCCAGCTCAGCAAGTACTCAAGGGGGTTGGGGATACGGGAGTCATTAGGGCGCAGCGCGCACCGATAATGCAATTAATTTACTGCTAGAAAAATGATTATTACAGAATACACACACGCACACACACGGACTGGTGAGCTGGGCAGCTCAAATGGCTGTTGAACAGGGGAGTTTAAGCTACAGCTCGTATACGGCTCAATCGCATGCCGTACTGCTCAACCAATTAGAGCTTAATTAATATAATTAAAATGATCTATCTAGCAGAAATCAACAGCTACCAGCTAACTGAGGTGGGGGGGGGGCCTTAGCAAAGACTAATTAATTTAATTGACAAAGCAATAAAAAAAGGCCGAATCTTTTATTACATACCAAACGATAACGGGAACAAATAAAAATGTAATTTTTCTGAGTACCAGGCAGCAAAACGCATTCAATATGCTTTCTTATTAAGCAGAAGCAAAAACTGAAGCAGAAGCAGGATAAAACACCTGCAGTTTAAATATTCTAGATGAAACAGAGCAAAAGCGAACAGATGATGGATAACCCGAAACCCACAGCAAGAACAAACGGTTACAATTAAGGACTGCTACAAAGAGATTAGAATTTATCAACGACATTTAAAAATGAAAACGCAAATTTAACACTGCTCGAATGCACACAGAGTCCCATAACTACCTTTATATTTAGTGTACGACAGAATACATTCTGAATACTAAAATCACTGAAGCAGAACATTGACACAGTCTCGATTTTTAAGCTAGACAATTAAATTGTAAATAAACTGCATGAAAAGCCAGCACAATGTGATGCAAGAGCTAACGGCCACCAGGGTACACAAATAGTTGAATAATATTTAGCAGGACCAGAAGAAATTACAGAGTTATTGAAATTTGCGATCAGAGAAACTAAACAGCAAAACAATCGGAATCGTTGATACACAAATCACTTTGCCTTCTTGTCAGCGCTCAGACTGTCCTTGAGACCCTTGACAGTGGCCTCGTACAGGTCGTAGCACAGGGTGCCTTCCTCGTCGAAGAACTCAGTTACTGAGCACACTCTTTCAACGCTGCGAGTCTGCTTGGACACGCCGCCTGTGTAAGTGATCTTCAGGCAGTACTGGTCATCGTACCTGAGCAAGGATGGGCTGATCTGATTGCTTTTGCAGATTCTCACAGGTTGATTAGGGCGATTCTCAGAGATCAATTAGGGGCGATTCTCAAATACTTATTAGGGACGATTCTCAAATCCTTATTAGGGGCGATTTTTGCAGATGGATTAGGGGCAATTCTCACAGATTAATTAGGGGTGATTCTCAAATATTTATTAGGGGCGATTCTCACAGGTTAATAAGTAGCGATTCTCACAGGTTAATTAGGGGCGATTCTCACAGGTTGATTAGGGGCGATTCTCACAGGTTGATTAGGGTCGATTGTCACAGGTTGATTAAGGGCGATTCTCACAGGTTGATTAGGGGCGATTCTCACAGGTTGATTAGGGGCGATTCTCACTGGTTGATTAGGGGAGATTCTCAAATTTATTAGGGCGATTCTCAAATTTATTAGGGCGATTCCCACAAGTTAACTAGGGTGAGTCTTACAGGTTAATTAGGGCGATTCTCAGAGATCAATTAGGGGCGATTCTCACAGATTAATTAATTAACAATGATTTTAGGCCTTAGAATTAATCTTAAAAGTAACTTTCACTTCTAACTCCTTAAGAACGTAGTTACTATAAAGAAAACTCACTTCTTCAGCGACGACTGAAGAGTCCACTTGTCATCTGGGTCGATACCGGCTTTGTCCTTTTCCAGGCCAACGTAAAACACGCCGCCCTCGAAGTAAAGCAGGTAAACAGAAATCACGCCGGTTAGAATAAAGTAACAGGCCACGCAGATGATGAGGACAGTCTTGGATGCTGGGAAAGGGTACAGAAAGTCCCAGAGCAGCGCAAACAGCGAGCAGCTGACGGCCATGGAGCACAGGGCTAGGCGGCCATCGATGAGCTTGAAGCTTTCCACCAGACCGTAGCTTTCATTCATGATCTGCGAGACGAAATTATGAGTTAATTCTGTTATGAGCTAAAGTGATTATTGTGTACAAGACATTGTGTACCAGCTCTCAATGGAGGGTAGTGGCACCCACTGGAGAACATAGGAGATAGTGATACCTCTTCATTCTCCAGGTGTCACTATCACTTAATTCTCCAGGTGTCACTATCACTTAATTCTCCAGGTGTCACTATCACTTAATTCTCCAGGTGTCACAATCACTTAATTCTCCAGGTTTCACTATCACTTAATTCTCCAGGTGTCACTATCACTTAATTCTCCAGGTGTCACTATCACTTAATTATCCAGGTGTCACTATCCCTTCATTCTCCAGGTGTCACTATCTCTTCATTCTCCAGTGGTGTCACTACCACCTTCATTCTCCAGTGGTGTCACTACCATCTTCATTCTCCAGTGGTCACTACCACCTTCATTCTCCAGTGATGTCACTACCCCCTTCATTCTCCAGTGATGTCACTACCACCTTCATTCTCCAATGGTGTCACTATCCCCCTACATTTTCCAGTGGTGTCACTACCACCTTCATTCTCCAGTGGTGTCACTACCACCTTCATTCTCCAGTGGTCACAACCACCTTCATTCTCCAGTGGTCACAACCACCTTCATTCTCCAGTGATGTCACTACCCCCTTCATTCTCCAGTGATGTCACTACCACCTTCATTCTCCAATGGTGTCACTATCCCCCTACATTTTCCAGTGGTGTCACTACCACCTTCATTCTCCAGTGGTGTCACTACCACCTTCATTCTCCAGTGGTGTCACTACCACCTTCATTCTCCAGTGGTCACAACCACCTTCATTCTCCAGTGATGTCACTACCCCCTTCATTCTCCAGTGATGTCACTACCACCTTCATTCTCCAGTGATGTCACTACCATCTTCATTTTCCAATGGTGTCACAACCACCTTCATTCTCCAATGGTGTCACTACCACCTTCATTCTCCAGTGGTGTCACTACCACCTTCATTCTCCAATGGTGTCACTACCATCTTCATTCTCTAGTGGTGTCACTACCACCTTCATTCTCCAGTGGTGTCACTACCCCCTTCATTCTCCAGTGATGTCACTACCACCTTCATTCTCCAGTGATGTCACTACCATCTTCATTCTCCAATGGTGTCACAACCACCTTCATTCTCCAATGGTGTCACTACCACCTTCATTCTCTAGTGGTGTCACTACCACCTTCATTCTCCAGTGGTGTCACTACCACCTTCATTCTCCAGTGGTCACAACCACCTTCATTCTCCAGTGGTGTCACTACCCCCTTCATTCTCCAGTGATGTCACTACCACCTTCATTCTCCAGTGATGTCACTACCATCTTCATTCTCCAATGGTGTCACAACCACCTTCATTCTCCAATGGTGTCACTACCACCTTCATTCTCTAGTGGTGTCACTACCCCCTTCATTCTCCAGTGATGTCACTACCATCTTCATTCTCCAATGGTGTCACAACCACCTTCATTCTCCAATGGTGTCACTACCACCTTCATTCTCTAGTGGTGTCACTACCACCTTCATTCTCCAGTGGTGTCACTACCACCTTCATTCTCCAGTGGTGTCACTACCCCCTTCATTCTCCAGTGGTGTCACTACCCCCTTCATTCTCCAGTGGTGTCACTACCACCTTCATTCTCCAGTGGTGTCACTACCACCTTCATTCTCCAGTGGTGTCACTACCACCTTCATTCTCCAGTGGTGTCACTATCCCCCTTCATTCTCCAGTGGTGTCACTACCCCCTTCATTCTCCAGTGGTGTCACTACCCCCTTCATTCTCCAGTGATGTCACTACCACCTTCATTCTCCAGTGGTGTCACTACCCCCTTCATTCTCCAGTGATGTCACTACCACCTTCATTCTCCAGTGATGTCACTACCATCTTCATTCTCCAATGGTGTCACAACCACCTTCATTCTCCAATGGTGTCACTACCACCTTCATTCTCTAGTGGTGTCACTACCACCTTCATTCTCCAGTGGTGTCACTACCACCTTCATTCTCCAGTGGTCACAACCACCTTCATTCTCCAGTGGTGTCACTACCCCCTTCATTCTCCAGTGATGTCACTACCACCTTCATTCTCCAGTGATGTCACTACCATCTTCATTCTCCAATGGTGTCACAACCACCTTCATTCTCCAATGGTGTCACTACCACCTTCATTCTCTAGTGGTGTCACTACCCCCTTCATTCTCCAGTGATGTCACTACCATCTTCATTCTCCAATGGTGTCACAACCACCTTCATTCTCCAATGGTGTCACTACCACCTTCATTCTCCAGTGATGTCACTACCATCTTCATTCTCCAATGGTGTCACAACCACCTTCATTCTCCAATGGTGTCACTACCACCTTCATTCTCTAGTGGTGTCACTACCACCTTCATTCTCCAGTGGTGTCACTACCACCTTCATTCTCCAGTGGTCACAACCACCTTCATTCTCCAGTGGTGTCACTACCCCCTTCATTCTCCAGTGATGTCACTACCACCTTCATTCTCCAGTGATGTCACTACCATCTTCATTCTCCAATGGTGTCACAACCACCTTCATTCTCCAATGGTGTCACTACCACCTTCATTCTCTAGTGGTGTCACTACCCCCTTCATTCTCCAGTGATGTCACTACCATCTTCATTCTCCAGTGGTGTCACTACCCCCTTCATTCTCCAGTGGTGTCACTACCACCTTCATTCTCCAGTGGTGTCACTACCCCCTTCATTCTCCAGTGGTGTCACTACCCCCTTCATTCTCCAGTGATGTTACCCCCTTCATTCTCCAGTGAGGTAGTGACACCTAGTGGAGAATAAAATGTGCTATTTAACCACAGCATCAGCAGAATGAACTAAAATACACCAGCAGCTTTAATAGAAATAACGATACGCAGCAATTAAAGTATTGTCACACACAGAGCTCATAAATATCATGAAATATAAGCGGAGAAAGGAAGCCAACCCAAAGAAAGAAGCGGAACAAAAAGCAATCTGCATATGCAACGATTGCTAATTTCACAGTTGGCTGGCAATCCAAGAACAGAACCAGACATTGGAACAAGACGCGGTGACGCAGAACAATTATGATAAAGATAAAGCAAGTCTTAGAAAGTGGGCGGAGGTCCCAGCGTGGCTGCGTAGCCCATTGCATTCCATATTTATTTATTATGCTAATTGTGGTGCAAAAACTACAGTTAGCAATTCCAGATAGATAAACTTAACCGAGAAAGGCAGAGCCAGGAAAGAACCAACTCAGGAGCCTTATCAATCTTATCAATGGTGCATTTATAATATACTCGTACAAGCGGTGATCAAGAGTGACTGCTCAAACATATCCGCTATGGCATTTGCAGGACTCAGTTGAATACATTGCAAGTGGATACTGGGTATATGCACGTATTTTTATTATACGAGTATAAACTAGGAAGTAGAAGTGTGACAAAATGCGCGTGTATATTCGTACCTTTTTAGCAGCGTCATCCAGCGCATTTTTCAACGCATTGCCGTCCCACTTGTCAATCTTTATCGGGGCATTCTCTTGCGACATGATGACAATATATTGATTTGGCTATTTATGAAATTTCTATGGCTGCTAAAGCTTGCTCAGGATTGCATGAACAAAGTACACGGGGTTCAATAAAACTGCACCTGGTAATAAACAGGCTGTGGCATAATTTACTATGAAGAATTAACATAGCCGTCAAATATTTAACTAAATAAAATTTTTCACTGTCAAGGGTTCCTAGCTGGACTACACCGGTATCTGCTTCTCCCTAGTCAGCTCTGGCCGAAATCGCTTCTGTAGTGTTTGACGATACACTATGTTAAAGTTTGTGACAATAACCGGCACTGGCAGGGCAATAGTCATCACGCCAGCCACTACACAGATGCTGCCAACAAGCTTTCCTGGTAGACTACGCGGGACATAGTCGCCATAGCCGACTGTACACATGCTGATGATGGCCCACCAGAATGAGTCAGGTATGCTGTTGAACTGCAGACGGTCGTTACCAGTTTCAGCAAAGTAAATTGCCGTGGCGAATAGTACTATGCATATGGTTAAAAATAATATAAACATTGTCATCTCGCGAAAACTCATGCGCAGAGTGCGAGCAAGAATTTTCATTCCAGTGACGTATTTATAAAACTTGAATATCCGAAACACTCTCAGAAAGCGAAGCAGATTGAGAAATATGGAGCCCTTCTGGCACTGGTCATAGCAGTCCACAGTGAAGTGCAGGATTATTGTGGATCCTATAAACGGCAATATACTGGCCAAATCGAGCCAATTCGCTAAGGAAAGCATAAACGCTTTTCGAGGAAAAGGATATGTTACTAGTCGGATGGCGAACTCAAAACTGAACCACAGTACGCAGAGTGTCTCTAAGATGAAGAACCAATTAAATCCATAGGTTTTCGACGGCTGAGAAATCTGAATTGGCGTAGTTGTTGGCACTGGTGCAACCAAAGTCTGATATTGGCCCTGTTGCTTGGCAGATACGAGGGTTGGACACTTTGGAGAAGATTTCGCTGGCAGAGTTTCTAAGCAGAATAGCGCTATGCTTAGAGCAATAACAGCCACATTAAACATTGCTATGGTTCTAGCAAATAACGAAGAATCTGGATATTCAAACGCTGAGAAAAGCCGAGTGCGCCAATTCGTTTGCGCAACTGTGCGCACAGTTTGCATTGTGTAGCCTTCTGTTAGCAAAAAGTCGCGGATGACGCTTTCGTCAATTTCAAAGAATTTCAATTCATCGTAGAAGATCTCCTCTGGCACTTCGTGCGGCTTGCGCAGCTTTCCTCCAGTCTGGTAGAAGTTCAATATGGCGGGAAACGAGAGTCGATGACGGTCGAAAAAGAAATGACATCGAGCGCGATCCCAATAGGCCAGGCGTTTCGCCTCATTGCCAAGCAGAGTGTTCGGATAACGATTGAGCGTTTTTAACTGCGTTTCAAATACTTCACCTGACACGTTGATTACAACTCTTTGACAGCCTTCCAAGTAACAGCTGTGATCTTCCTGACATTCGAGAGTGAAACTTGGAACCACCGTTTGACCGCGATAGTCAGTTCGATACCGATGATCCTCGTGATCGTAAGCGCGAACGAAGTACATTTGGTTGCCTGGCAGTAAGTCGCCTGCTCACTACACAACACTTTTAGTGTACTATATGTATGCTGCAGTGCCGAGCATGCAGCAACTCCCTACGCTTTATTCTGTTGCCTTGCTTTTTATTGAAGAATGGTGAGAATATACGAGTACATACCAAAATTGTAATAATATATAACACCAACGATCGCTTGTTATAGACATATACGCTAAGACAGACAAACGAATCAACCAATCCGAGCTCATCTAGCTGAGTTAATGTTGGATTAAATATATCAGAATGTTCTTAGTGTATATTAATGTCATACTACTGATTATCAGTAGCATGACGACAATAGCTAAGCAGAAATTAGTACTAAGTTGGAACAACTTTTAAAAGTTAGAAGTATAAGCCATTGTCTACTAGGCCAGCAAGCCTTTACTTTGAATACTACATATAATCTATAGCTGGGATGGGGAATATACTATATACATACTTACCATATCCCTAGCTGTGAGATTAGGGATATAGACAACATTTTAATATTAGAATTAAAATTAGGAGTGCCTCTCTAGGCTTGTCAATAATTAACAATAACCTTAAGGTAATTTTTTGTATAAATTTAGATTCAAATATAAGGTGCTTATCTATAGGTTTCCATTTAAAGTTACCCAATTATAGTTTAGATATAAGAAATGATAGGTATATCTACTATCTCTAAAAGCAAACTTAATGAATGGCCTATAAGGTATCAGAAATAATTGAAGTTTATTAATACTAACAATTATTTTATTGCTCATGAAAACTTCCTTTATTGCAAAGATATAGTATTGTTCATAAAAATATATGTAAACTATAAAACATATTAAAATTATATATTAATAAGAATCTCAGCTATCATGATTGCTTAATAATCCTAGAATTATAAAACATTACATTAATATTATATTAAACAAATTCCAATATAGACTACAATAGCTTATTACCCCTATACTAGCCATAGTTCTAAAGAACTGAGACCTCATTATATTATATAATCAACAACTTAACTCTTGATATATTTATATATACATAACCTCCTAAATTTTATCTAACTAATATGATATATTTTCCATGAAAATGCAATATATTTATATTTAGAGAGCTTTTTGTAACATAGCCTAGTTTTGCACCATTTTTTTCTATTTTTGACCTTTTTTGTCTTTTCTCTTTTATTCATTTAAGAGTTACATGTTTTTGTCCTATATAACTCCTTATAAATATTTGGTTCTTAGTTGATTAGTTTGATATAACTAACTACCTTAGCCATCTTGTTATATAATCAGATAAGTTATAAGTTTTATGCATATATTGCCCAATTGGAGTAATTTTTAGATCAAAGCCTTATTGAATATATATTAAGAATAGAAATCTCTACATATAAAAATCAAAACTCTGTGTGTGTGTGTGTCTGTCTGTGTGTGGACAATTTTGATCACTATGGACTCCCAAACCGCTTAACCAAATGACACCAAATTTTAGACCCACCCTAAACTCACTACGGAGAATGTCTTAGGCTACCTTTAAATTTCCTAAATTTGAGTCTTCCTACCTAAAAGTACAAAAAACTGCTCAAAATGCGCAATTTTTTCACTAAATACTCCATAGCGCCATTTCACTTTTACCGATTCTCTTCAAATTTGACACAGATAATCTTCAACTATTTTGGAACAATCATGTAAAATTTCGAGTTTCAAAGTTAATCCTGAACGGCGCTGTGCACTTTTAAAGTTAGGCTGTTTTTTTCAGCGTAGCAACCACTCCAACCTCCGCCCACCTGCCTCTCTTTCTCGATCCCGATCTGGGCCCAGATGTGTAAAAGGGTTTCAAAATTGACTAACTTTCAGCTGCCATAAGTTTGCTCCAAATAAAGCAATTGACTTCAAACTTGACACAATTCTTCATTGACTCATTCTCTATCTAAAAGTAAAGTTTCAACTCTGTAACTCAACCGAAAAAGAAACTGTAAGCATGTGAAGTTTGTCTGCTTTTTCTGTTGTTTGTGCCACTCACTCACTCATTCCCCCAGAGCCAGACGAAGGATCAGGCAATAGGACTGAATGTACATAGCAAATGTACAGTGTTTTGGAATAACTTTATTTATAACCTTCTCTGCACCCCGAGAGTGGAGAGGCTACGTTTAGCCATAACAGTTTAGTAAGAAATTCTAACCACTGCCCTCCCCTCTGTATTGGCAAACTCTGCAGCAGTTTAACAGTGGATGGCAATTGGCAAATCGAGGCAATCCAGCATGGTTTGTAAAAAGCGAAAGATTTATGAAAAGGCGATGCGATGCAATACAACCCTACTTAATTAGGCACACCATTGAAATTTTAAGTTTCTCTTAAAAGTACTTTGAAATTTAAATGGCCTAAGAAATGCATATTTCCTTGGTTGTTAGACTGATGCAGACTGCAGTGGAGCTGAAGATACACAAATTCCTTTCAGGGCTGCAAATTGGCAAGAAAGATGACATGATCAAAGCATGAGAATAACGATGAGAGTAGTATGTCCCACAAACTGGCTTTCGAAGCAGGGATCGGCAAACTTTTACTTCAAAAGCCAGATAAAGAATCCAGCTTATGTGCGGGCCAGATGAGAGTGGAAAGGAGAAGGAATAGACTATTAGAAGAGAGGAGAGGCGAGAGGGGATAATAGAAAACATGGAAGATAAGAGGAGAGACAAGTGGTGAGGAGAGAGCAGAGAAGAAGGGAGGAAGAAGCGAGAGGAGGGGAGAAAGGAGGGAGAGGAAAGAGTAAAGGTGAGAAGAGGGGAGAGATGAGACAGAGGATCGATGAGAGGAGAGTAGAGAAGAGTGAGAAGAGAGTAGAGATGAGAGAGCAGAAAGAAGATGACAGAGGGTCAAGAGGAAGAGAAGAGGAGAGATTAGAGAGGAGAGAGTAGAAAGGATAGAGAAGAGAGGAGATAAGAGGGGGAGAGAGGAGTGAGAAGAGAAGAGATAGAGATAAGAGGGGGGGAGAGGAGTGAGAAGAGAAGAGATAGAGATAAGAGAGGGGTGTAAGAAGAGGGGAGAAAGGAGAGATGAGATTGTAGAGATGAGACAGATAAAAGGAGAGATGAGAGAGTAAAGATGAGAGATCAAAAAGGTGAGAGGGGAGTGCAGAGAGACGAGAGAAGATAATAGAGGAGAGAGAGTATAGAATAGGGAAGAGAAAAGAAAAGAGGAGTAAGGAAAGAGAGGAGTCAGAAGAGGTGAAAGAGAAGAGTACAGAGGAGATAAGTGAGAGAACATATTAGAGAGTAAAGATGACAGATGAGAGAGCAGAGATGAGGGTGAACAGACGAGAGATGGGAGAGTAGAGAGAACAGAGGAGAGATAAGAGAGAAAAGATTACAGAGACTAGAGGAGAGAGGAGAGACAGGGAGAGAGAAGAGGAAATAGGAGAATGAAAAGGGGAGAGAGTAGAGAGGAGAAGAGAGATGGGAGAGGAGAGATGAGAGAGAGAGAGAGAGAGAGAGAGAGAGAGAGAGAGATAAGAAGAGAGAAAACGAAAAAGTAGAGAGGAGAGAGGAGAGGAGAGAGAAAAGAAAAGGGAAGAGATGAGATAAGAGATATGAAAGAGAAGAGAGATGAGGGAAGATACGAAAAAAGATAGGAGAGAGGAGAGGAGAGAGAAAACGAAAAGTAGAGACAGAGAGGAGACAGGAGAGAGGAGATAAGTGAGAAAACGAAAAGTAGAGAGGAGAGAGAGAGGAAAGAGTAGAGAGAAGAGACAAGAGATAGGAGAGATGAAAGAGAAGAGAGATTAGGGAAGATATGAGAGAAGAGAGGAGAGAAGAGAGAGTAGAGACGAGGGACGAGAGAGAAGAGAGGAAACAGAAGAGACGATAGAAATTTTAAAGGATCCAAGGGACATAGGGAGAGTCAGGGAGAGGCCAGAGTTTGCCAATACATGTTTTAGAGTCAGATAGACATTACCTGACATTCTGTGCAGTACCCCAGCCAACAATATCAATGTTTGCCTCAAATCCTAATTTTACACGAATGTGTCCACTTTATGTCTACCTCTATCCTACTAACTATTAACAAGTTTTTGTTTGTGTATGACCTTAGATTTCAGAATACATGCAAAAGTAGTTCCGGGGATTGAAATTCTCCGGGTTCAAAATCCGCGGGTTTCAACAGCTTGTTACTAATAATAATGAAAACTTTGCTATTCTGTATAAGTATATAGTGTCTTGACAATGTAAAAAGAACATTTTGATATATAACAACATTTAATCATCATCAGTTCATTATAATCATCAATGATCTATAATCATCAGTTATATATCAAACAACATTTTGATATATAACATTTAATTTAACTATAACAACATTTTGATATTTTATCCTTATTTGGTATAAGTGTTTAATGTTTTTAAGTAGTTCAAAAATATGTGAAATAACCAAAACAAAAATATATAAATAGTTGATTCATTGTATTAAACTATAGTATAAAGTTAGTGTTATGCATATCTACAAATTAAATAGTCTTGCTTTTTATTAACCAAAATTAATTTCCTATTCTGTGATAGCAAGATATAGCATAAGTACATTAATGCTTTTTTATTTATAATGCCTTTTATGCTTTAAAAATGTTAATATAGTAGGTTAGGCCTATTATAAAGATCTCATTTCCTTTTAATATTATTTAATACTGCTTTTTGCAAATTTTGTATTAAAAAAATTTAGCCTTTCTACTCCTGAATTTTATATATATATCAAAAAGTTCCAGCATACAATGAACATTTAAAATGGTTGGCATAAAATATTTAATATACAAAACAATCTGCTAGAAAATTGCATTACAAAGCTAGTGTATGGCATAGTTAGTGGTATACAACAGACCAAAATGATTTAACACAAGAAAGTAAGGGCAGATTCAAGGTGGAGGCAAAGGGGGAAGTGCCATCCTCCCAAAATAGTTTGATAGAATATATTGTGCCCCCCCTCCTACAACCTAAGTCTACACTTCAAAACTTGATTTTTCCCCAGAACACCTTTTTTGCACCTTTAAGCTTGACTTTTCACCCCCTAATTGCATTTTTTGTACTACTAAGCTCAAATTTTTGCTCTTTACATGTATTTTTGTACCTTTAAGCTTGATTTTTTTGCCTTCTATATTCATTTTTTGCATCCTATATATATTTATACCTTTTAGCTTAAAAATTAGTGCCTCTAAAATTCGTGTTGGCATCCTAAACTTGGACTGCTTCCTACCCCCCTAAAATGAAATTCTGGACCTATTACTACAACAAAAGGTGATTGTTACAAAGTAAAAAATGTCCTTCATTATTGCAATGCCTTTTTGATATTTGGCAGGTATATCATGAGTAAATTTGTTTTTTATATAAACTTGAATGAAAAATATAGGGGATCACTTATTTTGGCATACTGTATTTAACAGATTTGAGTGTGGCTTAGCCTAATGCTAAGGTCTATACAAAATTAAGCTAAGTATAAACCATTTGTGAAAAATATGATAAGTAGGATTATAAGTCTATTCTAGAATAAAAAAATTTTCAATTACAACTTTACTCTTAAGCTTTTTTATTTGTTATGTTAGACTTACATTTTAGACTTTATACTAAAGTGAGGGGGCTAAGCATATAAGCATAGAGGCCTAGGCTTTATAAATATTTTGCCAGATTAATAGGTCTGCTATAGGCTCATTCCATATAAGATGGACATATTTGGAAAATAGAAAAAAGTCAATATTTTTGCTTGCCACTGCCTGATTAGCCAATTTTTTTACCAAATGTTTTTTATGTGTAACATCTACAATCTAAGAATAAATGAATGATAAAATGTTAGATTAGTATGTTATCAAGTGGCAAAAAGTAATTTTTGTAAAAATTTGGACAGTTTTTTAAGCAAAAGACATCATTAAGTTTGTGAACCTTTTAAAAACAAATAGAAAGCTTTGGAAGGTTGAAACAAACTATAGATAAAAGTATAGTACTTGCATCATCAGATAAAAGTATTGATGAACAAATAATCAATTATATTTTTAATATATTGGTACCTCTAAGTTACTGAATTGACAGAACAAAATATGTTACGACCAGAATGTTACGACCATAAGGCTGCCTTTTCTTTTGTATCTTTGTTGCCTTTTTGAGTTTATATATTCTACAAAAAGAGTATGATTTCTGAAGATGTTCTTAGTCGAATTTTAAAAAATTTATTGCAAAATATCAAAAATGAAAAATGTTATAAGACTTTTACCTTTTAGTTTCTATCTGTCAAAAATCCTGTCGTTACGACCAGAAGTGCCATTCAAGGTTTAATAGCATCTATATTAATGATGATATCTACATGAAACTCTATAAAAATATTCTTGACAAAAAAATCTTTCATTTAAAATATTGGTTTAGTGTATTCTATTATTAGATTTCATTTTATAAGTAAAAATAGCCTGTCATGTTACGACCATAATTATATGGAATTGCCCTATACTATAGTGTATAAGGCCTAGGCCCTACCATTACTTATAATAGCCAAAATAAATAGAGACTTTTATAACATAAATTTTGATATCAAATTAACCTCAAACCTGATCTGAATTCTAAACTAAGAATGAAGTAAATAAAAAAATGTTTGTAAAAGACTTTGATAAGGCTTAACTATGCTTTGCTTTTCTATTAGGTGCATTTATAGACAAATCCAAAAAAATAATAATAGGCAATAATAAAAAGCAATGGTTAGGCCTACTTTTCAACATAGATGGGGAAGAAATATTATTTACATTAGGCCCTAATAATTAATAATTATATTAAGAAAGCTAGGCCTAGTGAAAGTTGGTGACATGACAAGAAGCACTAGAACTAAAAATAACCACAGTAGATAGATTGTAGGGTCTATCTACAGACTATATATTAAATTGTTTTCTTTAAATTTTAACAGACTCTTAATACTTGCAATACAAGTTCCTAACTTAATTTAGAATAGATAGGCTCCTAGACCTAGTATTTCTTTTATGTTGACCATAAACATATGGGCCTAACCAGTTTTGCTATTTATTATATGCTGACCATAATAATATTCAATCAGGCCTAGGCTTTTTATATTAGGCCTACCAATTCCAGAACCAGAATCAGTTCAAAGCAATTTATAGGCCTATTGACGTATTGTCTATTCCATTTTCAGAATTGTTTCCAGAACTGTGATCCAATTCTGGAATTTGGTTCATGAAATTTTCTTTATCCATTGTCATGTTTATACTTTTAACAGCAAAATATATTTGAAATAGGCCTAATCAATTTTTCATTATTGAGGTAGGCCTACTCTGGCGTATAGTAGGCCTAGTCTCACTCTGTTATTTTCATATCCAAGACGAAGCAAAATAAAGTTATAAAGACTGACGAACATAAAAAGGTTTAAAGCTTTACATTTTATTACCGATTCTGGCTCTGGAATCGGAATTATTCTGGTTCTGGAACCAATCTTCGTGAAGTCTAAATAACAACATCCTTATATTTATAATAGGCCTAACTATGCTAAACGACGTAGAGTTCTTTGAAAGTTGCAGTCGTCCTACTATGTTCCACAAAATTTAGATTAAAACATTTTTTCATTACCCATAGGCCATAGCACAAAAATTAGTATAAAGTGGGCCGTGGTAAAAGATTCACCTATATATATATACATAATATATATACATAATATATATATACATAATAATTTCACTACGTCCAACTGCATTACAAACATAAGTTCACAAAACTACACAAAATCTGAGGGCCCTTGACTCATTTATTGTGACCAGGTCATCTAGTTCTAGGAACAAAAAGTGGTGCTTTACCAGAGTAATTGTTTGGTATATGCTACGCTCAAAAATATAAATTTTTCTATCATTTAATCCAACCGAAGACAAAAGTTTAAGTAGTTGGTGTCAAGGTAAATATATACCGGTGTTTTTATTTCTGTATTGGTATACCAAATGAAAAATTAAAGACACTTTCAGTCACAATTAAGCAATCTAGACATTTAACTTTTGTTAAAAATTACCTTTAAAGAGAAAACAAAGTTTTTAAAAGCGAGTATTCTTAAGTCTTAAAACTAAAGATTACATTTTCAAAAAGTAAAATTTACTAAAAATTTGCCCCCATAATAACCCCCTCATGGCCCGAGCAGTGGGTGTGTTTTGTTCGTGTTCTTATACACGTAAAAACCCTTAAAAGATTTCGGCGATTGTTTACTTTCGCAAAAATTATTATACTTTAGGCACGTTAGGCCTATCGACTATCGATATCATTAATGCAATTAACAGCTTCAGCTTGTTGGTCTGTTGTGTTGTGCTGTGGGCCTGTGTTATGTTATGTTGCTATAAAAGAAAATTATTAGGCCTAGGCTTTATAGAATATTTGAAATATTACTTTCAATTCAAAGTTGGCCTATTCTTATGATACCTGCAACCAGTTGGCTTTGTCCACATTGTCTTACTCTTACCTAGTTTTGTCTTTTTAATCCAAATATTATAACTAACCAAATAAACTAAACTAACTAAACCAAATAACCAAATAATATAACTAAATAGGCTGAGTCTTTGTTTTCTTTTCACAAAAGAAAACAATCTTATTATTCAATCTTTATTAGAAAAAAAGGTATTTATTTTTATATCATTTTTTAGGCTTTGTCTTTTTAATCTAATCAAGTTTTTATATGTAATATTCTTAGTAAATTATTTTAAATTCCTGTTTTAAGCCTATTGCATGCTCAAAATCTGTCAAATGGTGCATAACCTTGATGTCTTATTATAGCCTAGGTATCTATTTCACTCATTTTTATTGGCAGTCATTTGTAATAAGCGTAGATCTTTAAGTCTTGGAAAAATAGATGCTAGGCCTATAATAGAATTATATTAATTATAATCATTCCTTTTGGCTTTAGCTTTTATTGTAGCCTGACAAGTGACCTATAGATATTTATCTAATAAATAAAACAATTAGCTTAGCACCTTGTATATTTATCCTATTTTGTTATTAGGTTAGGATACTATTAGCAATGGTTTCTTGATAAACTGATAATGATAGATTTGATACTGATAAATATAATGATAGAAAACAAATTTGTATAGACTAAACAAGATTAAAGGTTTTGTATCATAGATAATTAAGTTTTAAATCTATTATTATATTATTATTTATTTATGAATATAATTGATTAAACATAATAATATGGCAATAACTATTAAATTGCTTATTAATAATAAAGAAAGAATAGATATAATAGATATTCAATGTTATGACCGTCTTGGTATGTGGCTATCTTAGTTGTATACTGCTTAAATAAATAGAAAATCTTATGTATTGTATGCTATACAAGCAATATACATGCAGGCCTAGCCTATCAATTAATATCTATAATTATGGATGCCAGTCATTTTGGCAAAAAGTCATTTTGGTGAAAGGTCTTTCTTTGAAACATATTTTAAAAAGTCATTTTGGCAAAAAGCTTACTAATATATATATATATATAATGGTGCAAGTTAAGCTTGCTATGAAACAAACATTTTCTTAGTGATAAATAAAATTTAAATATTAATTTAGGATATTTTTCAATAATATTATATATAAGTGTGTGCAACAAGTGTGCAAACTTTAAAGCAACATAAGTAACAATCGATTGCTTTGATGCGCAATTGGTTGGTATGTATGCAATTGCCTCCTAAAAATTACTAAATCATTCAATCAACTAGTATAATTCAGTGCCAATTTCATCTACCATTCAGTGTGTGGCTAATAGCTGACCTTAAGAGTGTTTATAAAAATAGACATCATTTAGTATACATATATACAATTTGCTTGACAATTCCAAAGAGCCAAAACAAAGCAATTGTTTTTATATAGCCAAAAATTCACTGTATGAATTCGTAATAATAACACACACATACATACATATGTAACATACACTATGTAGCACACATAATATATCAACAAAATGCTCAAAATGCAATCACTATTGCTATCATCTCACTACTGCCTAATTATTAACCAATCCAATACTGAAATAGAGTCATAGTGCCTAATCTACTCATGTAAAATAACTGTACATCAGTTTGCACTTCAATGTGATGAATGCCAGCAATGGTGTCACCTAAAGTGTAATACAAGCATGTCTGGCAAAAGGTATCACAATCTTATGACATCAAGTGAAGACTTTGAATGGAAGTGCTATAGCTACATTGCATTAGGAGTAGTCAGGGTGGTTGTTATCAAGCAGGAGGTTGCCAAAGTAGTAGCATTAACAGCAGCTAAGGTCGTCATCAAGCAGGAGGTCGCCAAAGCAGCAGCTGAGGTCGCCATCAAGCAGGAGGTTGCCAAAGCAGCATCTGCAGTAGTGAGTTATTCTAGGGAAAGGCAGTGGCCATGTCTTTGTAGAAATGGCATATGTCTCTATCATAGAAGAGGATGGCTTCAATTTGGAGGAAGACATCTAGCTGCCATTTCTAGTAGCAGCTGTTGATGTTGGCCACCCACAGCCTGTCAAGGTTGCTGTAGAGAAGCCAGGATTCGAGGTGCTAGAGGAGTCATTGACAAGGAAGAAGGCCACCTTGGTTGTTGACAGTAAGTTCACCTTTGTGAAGTCCAGACATTACAACAACAAGGCGTATAGTATATTATTCACTCATTACTTACACAGGAACCCGGATGCAGGCATATTCTTTTTGCATACAACAAACAACTAATAAACAAAGAGGTAATACACTATAATTATATAGTGCCTTCTAAACATGGTGAAAACTTTTCACCAAAATAAATTTTGGCAAAATGACTTTTGCCAAAATGACTTGCTGAAATTATTATAACCCATAATTATAAAATAGAGATTTTGTTAAAATAACAAATTTAATATATGAATACACATGTATATTATTATATTATTATGACAGGTGTTACTCCTCTGTCTTTATGAACAATCCCACTGCTGGTACCAAGCTGTGACAAGTGTTTTACCTCCTACTTTACCAATTTTAATCCCGCTAAATGCCACCAGCTGTTACAGGCCTTTTGGCTCTGTCTTTCTTTTAAACTCCTAACTATTGATGCTAGTATTTATTATGTAGTGTTCATTGGTATGGTATACATATTTGGCATGCTTGAATCTTAAGTTATATTTGGCATACAAAAGTGACATAAAACCCTTTTGGAATACATGTAGAAAACCTGCAGACATGCAAACATGGGGCCTAAAATTGTAGTTCAAGAATGCAATGCAACACAAAACATGTTTACTTTTGCATTAACCCCAAAAGGTCTTTCAGTGCCAATCATAATTGAACATTCTAAAGCCAAAGCTATTAAGCCAGGCAAAAGAATTGTAAACTCTCAAGTGACTACCCTCCTTTCATTTCTGCAAATAAGTGATAGTTGTCAATCTGTCTCCGCAGTCTCTGGCAAGTATAACTAAGTAAATCCAAAATTTACTGTGGCTGCACTGTACCACAACATCACTTGCCAAAATTGCAACAGACTATCAGATATCTTTTTCTATTTATTCTAATAGGGTTACAAAAAGCAAGTTGTACAAGTATCTTCTAATTTTTATAATAAAAGGTAGAACATTTCAAAGAAAAAGATAAATTAAGAAGTAACAAGAGTGCAAACAAAAAAAATAATAGCTAACATATGATTTGGCAGCCAACCAATGTAAGTTGTAAAAATGCCCACCCAAATAAATACCAAGTAGTACTAAGTAGCTGATATGGCGTTTTGCCTTAATAAGACAGTCATAGTTACTCCTGCCATTTACCCAAAGTTGCATTAATTTTGCTTTATAGGGTTTTTTTGCATGTAAGTTGCATTTTTGGCCAAAAACTGTTGCATTTTTGTTAAAACTAAGTTGCATGGTTGACTGAATTTTGGAGGTTGCACATGTATAATAGTTAAACATGATAATGCTATTTTTGAGTTTAGGTACCAGAACTTTAAGTTTACAAGTTATTGTAGGCCTAAAAGAGTAATAGACATGACTTAATTTACTGTAAGGCTACAATTTTAAAATTTATAGTATATATATACATTATATGTATATGTATAAAAAGACAAATGATATGAACATAAAAATAATATTTACCTTTATCTAATTCAATGCAAATGGTGCATAACTGGGGATACCAAACTTGAATAGATATCTAAGGCCAACATTGATTTTCTTTTAAAACTGCATTTGCAAAGTTCAGTCTAGTATTAATGTCTATAAATTAGTTCTATTGGTTAACATTTTCATAATGATTGGAATAATACTTAAATATTATATATATAAGTGTATATATATATATTATTCTAATATTGCTATTATAGTTATAGGCCTTATTGCAATACTCATTGTGACAAAACTTTGTTAGGGGGGCCTAGCCTAGGGTATTATATTACAGAAGTTATTATATACTATTTCTAAGAATTTAATACATTTTTTTAGAATCTATTTATTAAACTCAAATAAAAGTAGTACTCTTTGATTTCTAGAAATTAATTTTGTCTAACTTTTATAAAACATTTCAAATATCAAAAAACAAAGGAATGTCTAATTCTTGATATTATATACCATACATGCGCAACAGTTGGCCGAGTCAGCCGATCCGGCTGACCGATTTGGCGGCCAACCAAGGAAGTTGCAAAAATACCCACCCAATAAACACCAAAGTAGTAGTACTAAGTAGCTGACGAGGCATTTTGGCTTAATAAGACAGTTATAGTTACTCCTGCCGTTTACCCAAAGTTGCGTTAATTTTGCTTTACGGTTTTTTTACATGCAAGTCTCATTTCTGGCCAAAAACTACGTTGCAGTTTTGTTAAAACTAAGTCGCACGGCCGATTGAATTTTGGAGGTTGCGCATGTATGTTATATACTATGCTATCACCAGTAGAATATCATATTATTGATATTACTGTCCCCTTAGCTGCAGCCAAGAAAATGTTGGGCATACTTTTTTTCCCTGCAACTATGCTAGGTCTATTTTCTAATATTGGGTTGTAGTGCCTAGTATAGCTTGCCCCCACCCCTCAAAAGTTTTCTAGATCTTTGCCTGATAACTAGATGTCCATGCTTTTTGTTATTGCCTAAAAAGTAAAAAGATAATTTTATCAACTTTTTTGATTGAAAGCCCTATAGGAAAAAGTTGTAAATCCGCGGACGGCATCCGGCGCACTTTTGAAATTTTTCTAAATTTCAAAAGTTTTTCTGCGCCTGCGCGCGCTGCCTTTTCTTGCTGGCTGCTGCTCTAGCAAATACATATGCATGGAAAGGGGTCATCTAATACCTTTGTGGAAGGGGCCTATACACTTATTATTTATAAAGCTTAGAGATGTTCCGAAATTTCAATTTGAATTTTCCAAAATTAGAATTTTTATTAGGAGTAAATTTCAATTTCGAATAAAATTAGAAGTCAAAATTTGGAAGCGTCTAAAAAATCGCTAAATATATTGCTAAAAAAATCGCTAAAGAAGCAGTAATTTCTGCTACATATACGTGTATTTCATTTTGCATAAGCAGTAAATTGAATGTAAAAAGTGAGTATTGGTCATACTAAACTTTGTTTTTCTGCATTTTGATTTCGGAAAATTTCAATTTTGAGTTTGGAAAGTTAACGAATTTTGATTTCGAGGAAACTGCTCTTTCGGGACATCTCTAATAATCCTAAAGCGTGGGAAAATAATTTGACTCTATTCTAAAGCGTGTGTCCGTGGGTTTTCAACATTTATTCCAATAGGGATTGAAAGTGGTTATAATAAATTTAGATTTCTACTTTTACTTATCTATAGGCCTTGATTTTGTACAAATGCAATGTTGCTTCATTGATATGCTGGTAGTATATATTTATATTGATTGATAGCTTTTAATTGCAGGTAGAACAGGTATAGTTCTATGGAAATTTTTTTCATACAATGCTAAAGTGAAAAAAAATCACTTATATATGATTCTAAAATGTGTCTATAGATTTTCAATATTTATTCCAATAGAGACTAGAAATTCATCAATTTTGCATTTTTTCTCTGTCAGCTTTTATTTACAATGCTGGATTTGCCAGGTTGGCTAGCAGTTATATATGCATGGTTAGGTACCTAAAATATCTAAAATACCTAAAATATGCTTTGTGGTCAAGGCTTAGTTTTGCAAATAGTAATTTTTTAAATTGCTTGATACATTGATGCATAAAGCTTCAAGCATCTATGGCAAAGAAAGAAAGCCAGCTTTTTCTAGGATGCATTTATTTGGTACTTATAGACTGCAGCTCAGGACTATAGGTTGCAACCAAGTTCTAATATAGACTGCAGCCCATCAAATTCTACTTTCACGTCTTAAAGTTCAGACTAAAATTTCAAAAATCTGACCATCTAACTAAGTGAACATCGGCAGTCTAGCATAGATAATTTTTAACACATTGCAGCTCCAAAGCAAAGCCATGGCCAACTGCCCTACATTTCCCGGTCTGGGACTTCTCCGATGGCGTCTGAAGGCCGAGGAGGCCACGGAGAAGCTCTATAGCGAGCAGTTGGCCTTCCTGGAGCAGGCATTTGAACGGATGCCCGGCCTCGTTGAGGGTCGCAACTTGAATCCCCTGCCCACTAAGACTCCGAAGCCCAAGAAAAAAGCTAAGCGAATCGGCGCCACTGCCGCTTCGAACTTGTCAACAGCGACCACGGCTACTATTGGGGCTGACAATATTTATGGCCCGCTTAGCGTTGAAATGCTCGGCGTTCAGGCCAGTTCAAAACGGCGCTCGCGTAGTCCTATTATTGGCGCCAATGCGGCGTCTAACACTACTGGCGCTGGCGCCAGGACCACGCGTACTCGGGCTGTCGCGGCCGCCTCCGCTGCTCCGGCTCGCAGCACCCGCACCGGGCGAGCGGCGGCCGCGGCTGCGTCGGCTGCTATTTCTACTAATAGCACGTCTGCTAGGGGACGGCCGGCCGCCGCTGGCAGAGTGGGTGAGTAGCTTCAGTGCTGACTGCCTGCTGGGGTTCAGTGGGTGAGTAGCTTTATTGCTGACTGCCTGCTGGGGTTCAGTGGGTGAGTAGCTTTATTGCTGACTGCCTGCTGGGGTTCAGTGGGTGAGTAGCTTTATTGCTGACTGCCTGCTGGGGTTCAGTGGGTGAGTAGCTTCAGTGCTGACTGCCTGCTGGGGTTCAGTGGGTGAGTAGCTTCAGTGCTGACTGCCTGCTGGGGTTCAGTGGGTGAGTAGCTTCAGTGCTGACTGCCTGCTGGGGTTCAGTGGGTGAGTAGCTTCAGTGCTGACTGCCTGCTGGGGTTCAGTGGGTGAGTAGCTTCAGTGCTGACTGCTGTTGCTAGAGTGGGTGAGTAGCTTCAGTGCTGACTGCTGTGGTAGTGGTAGAGTGGGTGAGTAGCTATCTTTCTTTCATTACACATCTCCTCTCCCCCTTCCAGTTGCCGAGTCGTCCAAAAAGCGGCTTCGCTCTCCCGTGGCCGCCTCGCCGTTCACCCGCGGCATCGTTGGCACAGCCGAGGCTGAAAAAAAGAAGCAGCGCACCGCCGGCGCAGCTCCTTACCGGGCCCCGGCCTGCATGACCCCGGCTGCCACGGCCGTATCACGTCAGTTTCACGCGCCGCTGGTCGCTCCGCATTTTGTAGGGGCCGCTGCTGCCGCCTCGTCGCCAAAAGGCGCCAAGAAGGCGTCGATTTCAACTCCGGCAGTCAATAGGGAGGCAGCAGCCGGCTCGTCGTACATGACAGAGGATGTCAGCTGCCAGCTAGTGGACCCCAATGTCTCTCTAATGTCTGTTGACGATGGCTGCGCTGCCGCCGCTGTTGGCCGCACCCCGGTCGCCGGTCAGTGTAGCGGAGGCGCCGGGGCTCCGCAATCGTCATCGTCTGGTCGGTATGGCACCGCCTCCACCAGCAAGGCGCAGGGTAGCAAGACGCGCTCTCGGGTGCCGCACGATGCCGGCGGCGGAGCGGCCGTATCGCGCGCCTCTGACGATGCCGCAGAGGAGCGACAGCGCCGGCGCCTCCTAGAAGAGAAGGAGCGCGCCGAAGAGGAGCGCCTGCGCAAGCGCCGCGAGAAAGCCGAAGAGCTGCGCGCGCAGAAGGCTCGCGACAAGGAGGAGAAGCGCAAACGCGTTCTGGAGAATGCGCAGAAGCGTCAGCAGGAGGTTCAGGCTAGGTCTGCGCAGAAGTTGGCGCAGACTGAACTGACTGGCCGGGTGGCGCAGACTCTGCAGGCCGAGGCCAAACGACGCGAAGAGACGGAGCGCAAGCGCCGAGCTGAGGAGGAGCACCGCAAGGCCGAGGAGAAGCGCAAAGCCGAGGAAGTGCAGAAAAAGCAGGAGGAACAGCGGCGCAAAAATGAGGAGGCGGAGCGCGAAAAGAAAGCGGCTGAAGAGGAGGAGCGCAGAAAGTTGCCGAAAAGCAGGAGGCGGATCGCAAGCGATCGGCGGCACGAAAATTGGCAGAGGAAGAAGCGGAACGAAAAAGAGCGGCTGAAGAAGCAGAGCGGAAGCGGTTGGCTGCTGCTGAAGAGGCAAAGAAAAAAGCAGCTGAAGAAGCTGAACGAAATCGGAAAGCGAAAGAGGAGGAAGCGGAACGGCAGCGTAAGGCGGCGGCCGAGGAGGCCGAGCGCAGACGCAAAGCGGCGGAGGAAGCGGTAGCGGCAGTGCAAGCTGAGGAGCGCGAGTCCCAGCTAGCCTGGAAGAAGCAGTCGGAGGCGCTGAAAGTGTCGCAGCCGTTTGTGCCAACCACCGCCTACGAGAAGAAGCTGATCCCGCCGCCGCGCTCGTCGCCGCAGACCTATCCGCTTGACGATCTGAACTCGGACGCCGAGACCGATAACGAGGACGCGCCGCGGCACGCGCTGCCTCGCTGGGTGCAGGGCAACCATAAGCACCGCTTCTTCGCTAAGCAGACCCTCCGCGGTCCGCATTGGTGGTCGGTGTTCAAACCAGTTGAGACCTTGGACCTGGCAGCCACAATGAAGCTGTGTGTTCCCAGCGGCCGCTGAGAAGGCGCCAAGGAGCAGCAGCGCCGTGTGGAACACTCCGCCTGGCGCAAATCTGCGCAAGATTGTTAACAGTCAGAAGCATTGATATAAGCTACTTAAAGTAGTAGGTGCTTTGTGTTGGGCTTGCAATATATTTTACTCTATTCTACTACTATATACCTGCCAATCTTGTGTGCATTATTAGTTATAAAATTATTAATACTTTTGTTCACTTTATCTTAGTAAATATTCCAATTTTTTATCTTCCCAGTCTGTCCAAGCGGGTTAGGCTCAAATCTTATTTGGCTGAACATTTCCGTTCATTTGGGTTGCATTTTTCATACACAGTCTGTTTAGCTTGTGAAACCGCTTACTGCGAGCTTGCAGTTCAATGTATTTATATTGTCCTTCATACTGTCATCTAACTTGGCCTATTTATGATCTCACATATACATGTATATATACATTAAACTCAAACCTAAATTAATAAAGAAAACAACTTCAATCCTGTTCTAATACGATGTGCTCCAACTATTCTCTATATTGTTTTCTTCTGTGCATTTTCGGCTGTATTTTAGTTGGTGCTATTTGGGTGAAACTTTCACTGAACTTTTTCGTACCTAGTTTTTGTCTGCGTCTATTGTTTATACTTTTAATTATATTTTATTTTGCAACACACAGCCTATTTAGCTCCCGCATTTTCTTATCTGACTACTTCAGGTTTATTTGCTAAAGTAGGCAGACTGTGCGTCTAAACATTTTTTTGTTCTGGCTAGAGTGCAAGCTCAAAAATTTATTAACCGTCATGCCATGCAAAATCTCTATTTTATTACCATTATTAAAGCAAGGCGAGGCATAAAAATGCATAATTTAAGTCAGCAAGCATCAAGCTACAATAAACAGGTTGTTGCATTTTGATCTGGACAAAATTTCACACTACTATTAACTATTGCAATCGGACACTCTTCACACAATTTGACTCACCAAGTGGCACATGTACTGTGATGTTTTATCTTGCTCATTATCTTTGCATTTTAGATTTAGTAATTAGAGAGTAAAGCGTTGGGAGCTACGTTCGGGGATAGATATGTAGATAAATAGATAGATAGAAGACAGATAAACTATCTACATATCAATCAATCAATGAACCTATCTATCTATCTATCTGTGTTGGATTGAATTATAGCCCAGGTAACAGACGCTTTTGTTTAAGGCACAGTCTGTGTTGCCTTATTATTCTAGTATCTGTGGGCTCAGTTATGAATTGCTAATTAGCTTGGGTTATTTATCTTAATAATAATTCTACGGTTGTGTAAAATCACGTTGCTTTGATAATTTATTCAAATAAAAATATTAGGAAAAGCATCGACACACCATCAAGCCTTTTATCCTGTTCTATCAACACCTGTAATTCTACCACTCATAGAAGTTCATAGATTCAATCAGACTAGCGACTCGAGAATGGATATGATTTTTGTGCAGGCGCAAGCAAGCAACGGAGCTAAAAGTGCATTGGCAGCTGCTCGCGTGTGCACAAAGATGCTGCTGCTGAAGTGCATTAAAGCGAAACAGAACTTATATTATAGCTACTCACGGCCTGTGGTGTCTGTCAGATAATTCAATCTTTCACAGAGCTGATCCGCCGAGAATCGCCCGCAGGGCTGGTTAAAGCAGACGGGCCTCTCTCTGCCTTCGCCTGCTCCGCTTGGATAGTCGTGTCTGCCTGCCGGTCGGGTCAATTGGAGCTTGTCATTCTTATTGACCCGGCTTTTTGTGGTCTTTGGCGATCTCCGCTGCACATGAGTTTCAACTCTCAATGCCGAATGCCTGTTTCTGAAGGACTCTCTCGGTTGGTTTCTGTTTCTAGTGGCATCGATGTGAATCCGTGCGGTTCTGTGAATTAGATACTTCGTTTGGAATAGTTTTTTTATTGGCCAGACTTCTGGCACAACTGGAGTTGCATTAAGTGTACGTTCGTAATGCAGATGCTAGAGCTACAGCACCAGCCGTATATAACGCTGCGCTGGATCGCCAGATAGTAGTGACTTGCGCTACGCATGGCAGCAGGATAGGGAGAGGTTTAGGCAGCGTAAACACCGCGTAAACACGACTATGGGAAGGCTTCTCCTCATGGCCGCCATGTGCTGAGGGCGTGCGATGCCGCCACACAGCTGAATGTATCAGCCGGCTGCGTCTGCAGCCTCGCAAGACATGTCCCCTCGCTCGAAATCCTCAATCCATCTGAATAACTGCACCGCGGCGGCATTCGCACAGATAAGCGAAAAATACGACTCGTGCGCCCTCACATTTGCTGCAATGTGAGGCACACGATTCGGTCAATTCGTGTGCCTTTCAGACTGTTCGATGCATTATATCCTAACCAATGCACGCTGTCAGTGGGTAATGGAACTAAATCCCTTGCAACTGTGAATGACTAAAGCCTTCAAGCAAGAGAGAAAATGAAAGATTGTGTAGGCTTGCAGTTTCCTGGCAGCCCCACCGGCTCTAGTTCGTTCTTGAAATCGTTTGTTCGTCGTCAAGCCTGGTTATTTTTAGTCATAAGCAGCTTAACCACTTTCAATGCTGATGAGACAAAAAACTTTCCCCGTTAAAAAATCTTGGCGCCCTGCACCATAAATTAATTAATGCAACTGCACCGAAGTATTAGCATTGCAGTAATCAGCTGCTGCAGCTCGGCTCCCGGCCTTGCCGAGTGGCCTAAAGCTAAATAAGTTCGCCTCCTCCATCTCATCGGCTTATCTTTCTTTCTCGAAAAAAATAAAGCAGAAAAAGAGAGCTGACAACCTATCATTTCTTGTTCCTTCGATCGTCTAATTGATCGTTACTGAATCCTGCCAAGCCATATATTCTGATGAGTTCGTATATTCGAAGAAACTATAACGGTAGAAAACAGATGCAAAGTACTTTTTCAAGTTGACAAATCAAAGCTTCACGAAATATTAAATTTGATGATTGTCTGAGTGAAGGCTATGCGTCACGGATGCAGTGGCTTAGCGGCTTACAATAAGTATTGCCAGCACTTGCTAGTACAAACTTTTCAAGTACTTAACTAAGAATTTAAGAATTAACAGTAAGCTTTTTTCGATACGTGAGCCAGGTAGGATCATCAGTCGATCTTGCTCATTAGTTTTGTCATACGCTCTATAATGTGCCTACAGGTCGAGTAGCTGTTAGTCTCTGTTGCGAGAGAGGTTTCGTGAATTCATGCAGATTCAAGTCAGCACTGAATAATTGCTACAATTTATGCCCGCCCTTGCGGATTAGAGGTTCCTGTTAACTGTGAGTGCGCACTGCTTTGATCCCAGGCTTAACTCGTCAATATATCATCCACAAACGAGGAGTCTGGATCCGATTTATCGCCTCCCCAGACTTGAATTACCGCAAACACCTCTCTGCTGTTAAGTGCTTTACAGCTTAATGTGCTGAACAAATGTCGTAGTGTAACAGAAATAAGCCAGCTTTATTGTCGCACACCAAAGCACACCGCTGGCCTCATTCAGATTGTTTACGAATTTCCTATCATTGTACTTATCAGTCACGTGCTTCGTTAACTTTGAATGGCGCGTCAGCATGGATGCCCTGAAGATCAAGTGTCAGTGATATCCCAGCTCCAGGTTTCATTCTTCCTCTTCCTGCTCGACCCACCGCGGCTGCACACGAAAAGTCAATTAGTTGGCTTTCTATTCTGCTTGTTAGGCATTGGTGTCCTGCGCATTGTGCATTTTTGCATTATTCCTTTGGGATAAGGAGAAATTGCCTGATTATGTAGCGCTAGATCGCCAATTAAGCTTATTTAAGCGGACATCACTTTATATGCCTTTCTTCTAAATGCTAGGGAAGATTATTGACTGAATTTTGTCGCGCTATTCCTCGTAAGGTCAAACTTTACTGGGCACGATTATCGATTCTGCTGCAATAAATTAATTATTTAGTAGCTACAAATTTTAATCTAAAATTCGCGTTCATACTCGTAGTTTACCTGGCACTCAATTCCTCCTATCCGTGTGTGTATGTGACGGCAATTGACGCATGGTAGCCGTGGTGGACCTGTCTGTCAATTCTCAAGCATCGATTGGCCATATGCAAGTCGTTGTTGATGGCTGGTGAAGAGGGCTCGCTATAGCACCGAGTGTAGTGATTAAATTTGGCTGAATCGGTAGAGAAAACAGGCCGCAATATGAAAGTGGAAAAATGGAGTTGACCCGCTAAGTCGTCATGATGAAGTGACAGGCAAGCATAGTGGAAGAGTGATGGGGAGAAATGAGGCCGCCACAGAGCAAAAGTTTGGCTGCTCGCGGATTGATGGCGAGGCTGTCGCGCATCTGAGGAGAAAATCGAAGTCAATTGAATCGGACCGCTCTGCAAGTGGCCGGGCTTGTACAGTCAACACCGAGTAGAATGAGAAAAATGAGAATATTATTGACTTGGCCATCCAGCTTTGCTGCTCT
Organism: Macrostomum lignano; assembly: GCA_002269645.1. Taxonomy (NCBI): domain Eukaryota; kingdom Metazoa; phylum Platyhelminthes; family Macrostomidae; genus Macrostomum; species Macrostomum lignano. The sequence goes on along the minus strand of NIVC01001558.1, from coordinate 8,201 downwards.
TCCAGTTGACAACTGGCTCATTGTGAGGTCCTTCAAGTGCTCCCATACCAGTACAATACCTTGAAAATTCTGAAAGCAATTATCTTGTGTATTAAGCTCTGCGATGCGAAGGCCTCTACAGAAGTGTTGGCAAACATTGATGCAGCCATGCTGGATCTATTATTGACTTATCTTCTTCTGTTCTATTTTCTTCTGTTTGTGCCCACCAGACAGCATCAGCAGCAGGCCTTGCCGTGTGGCCTGGCCTGAAATTTTGATATTCGCCTGTCGGAGTACTGTTCAGCAATAATGAACAAAGAAAGGCCTTGCGGAGTAAGCTGCAGTGTGCTTGCTGAACCGGTTGTGCGGGACAGTTAGCAATGCTCCGGGCTCAGTGTGCAAAAAAACTTGCGCATGCATGAGCAATACACTCCTGGAGCACAAGAAGCCTCTCTGTCAGTCTTCTACTCTTTCTTTGCAAGAGTAGAATGGAAGGGGGAGGGGGGACGAAGCGTGTGGAAGTTTGAATTTGATGGAAACCTTAAAACGAGTTTATTTGCGCAGCCCTGCACAAGTTAAAAAAATCATTAACTTAACTATTAACTTAAAAAATTCGTTGCTGCATTACTGAGCAGCAACAAACCTAGTTATAGGCTTTGCATGGCTTTCTTCGCATTTGTCCGCTGCAGTGCTTAGCAAATGTGGAACTGGCGAAAACATCTCGTTCAAACCGAGGTGACCCGGTCTACCTGTTCCTCTCGATGTGTCCAAAAATGCTTGCCAACTTTAATTAATACATGTACGAAGCCACGTAGTGTGTAATGCAGTTGATCACTTGTTAAAATTGTATCTTAAATTGTTCTAAAGCCTCATGAGCACCAGTCCTGCACAAGCAAACGGAAACGTCAGCGGTATTGCCAGAGAAGACTCCTGCTGAGTGAGCGCAGTGAAGCGCTTCGGGGAATTGAGCAAATAAATGTGTTGCGATAATGAGCACTGCTGACTCTGGCTGCCGTCATTTGCCTGCGCGCTTGTGCCAAAGATTGACAGCGCCGGTGCGGCGTTTATGCCAACGTTTACCTTTTTGCCAGTCCAGAGCCTGCGCGCTTGTGCCAGTGAGCTAGAGAATAAAACCGCTCATTGCTCAATAGACACTTAAGTGTGTTAATATCCGCATCTACTGAGCTGTCAAAATGGTCGTCGCCGAAAAAACAATCGTTGCACTACCAAACGGAAATTGAGTCGTATAACACAATTCTAGTCTCATAAACATGTATCGCATTTCCAGGACAGGCCTGGAACCAATCGCGCGAATATAAGCTATACGAGCTATATGCCGAAGTGGGGTTTCGGTTTTTGGCCGCGGGAGATAAACAGACTGACAAGGCGGTCCCCTCATATGCTCGAGTCGCCTTGTATCAATAAATTCGCAGCCCCCGGGGGGGGAGGCTTCAGACGGCGCGGATGTGGCGCGGAGTCTTGACCCCTTTTAGAAAGGCCATTTTTACTCGCATTTCTACCAGCCAGCTCGCATTAGCAACCTCTGTTTCTATCAGTGCTCAGCTGTACTCACTACTTCCTACTCGTATATTTAAAGGTCTGTCGTTCCATTTGTGCCAGTCTAATTTGCATTTGCCAATCCGTATATGCGAGGGGCATAGCAGCTCAGTGGTAAACACGTCTTGGACTCTTAGCCATACGTTCGATTCCGAGCGCGGCCGCATTCATTTCAACCGGGCTTGTGCACAAAGATTTGAACAGGGGTTGTCGAGCGATTTCGCACTCATGAGGGCCAACCCCCAAGGCGCAGAGAGTGTACATGCCTGACTTTGAGAACGTGTGGTGGGTGTGCTCAGAAGTCAGTGGAATGAGTGGAATTGCTTCTGCACTGTTGTGTTGTGGGTCAAGATGTCGCCGAAGGCATTGCATTATAATTTTTTCCCAGACATACCGGCAATGGTAGCTTTTTGCAATTATTCAACTGTCTTTAAACATACATTCTACAAACTATAGGATACATGTACATACAGTGCATACTAAGCAAGTACATTATTGTACACCGGATAATCATTTATGTACATGTATTATTTTGTCAGCACGGATGTCATTAATTCACACTTAATTCCGCTAATGCAAAGAAAAGGAAAGCTAGATCGATAATAAGGGTAGGAAAATAAGTCACTTGATCAAAGTTGTACATTGGGGTAAATGTACATTAGCGGGGAGCAACTGCTGGAATCAATATCAGGAGTCAGCGCCTTGGTGGAGCTCTACGTCTGGGCATCTGGCTGCATATGCCGCCGCAGCTAAACGTTAGATAACTTGGATTCGCATTCTTGCATTTTTATCATCCAGACATCAAAGAGAATTTGCGGCAGAATTTGTTTTACAAGCAACTTTATCTTTTAAGCTGGTTGAAATTTGATACAGTTAATATTAGGCATACTAGTATCCCGAACTGATAATTGTGGATAGAAGCATGCATTTACAGATTCGTACCCTATAAGAGTTTAGTCTGTTGCGTTCCTGTCTATTAATTAAAGCGATTAGTGTAATTTATAAAACAATATTAACAATTCAATTAGATTTTATCATAGCCGTTCTGAAACAGCTTGTAATTTAATCATCATATTGGGACAGTTCTGCCTCACTTCGATAGTAGCTGCATTAATCGCCTAGTTGCCTCTGTCGCATTACAGTGCCGGCAAATGTAACGATCTAGAGCTCAATGCGAGCTCTTATCATTTACAATGCTGAAGACAGTTTTTATATTGAACCAATTTTCACCACCGATGTGATTCTGGGAAACATCTGCTGCACAAAAACTACTGCAATCTGAGAATTAACAGCCGTCAGTCAACCCACTGGTTATTGGACATTGGAATATTGGAAATTGGGACCTAGGGACATTGAACATTGGATATTTGGATATTGGACGTTGGGACATTCGACTTTGGGACATTGGAAATTGGGATATTGGGACATTTGAACGTTGAGGCATCGGACATCGGGACATTGGACATTGTATCGAACAGATCGACTCAGGACTGCAGAGACATTGGAATCAAACACTCGTAGAAATGCTTAAGAGTGTGACATTGGAATCAGCAGATGGAATCTGAGATGCGGCAGCCTTACCGAAGTCACTTTACACAGAGCTAGTAAGCAGCATTGAGTCGCAATCGCTATTGACAGTATTGATTCATTCCCATTTGTTTAACTTTCTAAGCCAGCAATTCATATTATTGACGGCTAACTTCGGAGCCCAACATGTAGCAATGCCAAATTCTTTCCTTCATCGTTTGACTGCTTGGGTGGCTGGAGGAATTCCGAGAAACCTGATGCCCATGGGCAGCTACGAAGTTTTAATCCCCTTTTTCTCTGGAGAATCTCACTTTCAATATGGGCTTTTATTGAGAAGAAAACATTTGAGGACTGGAAATTTTCCCCGTTCACTCCACCTGTCTAGTGAAGAATTCAAGGGACTGGCGTCTTTCCCCGTTCACTCCACCTGTCTAGCGCGAAATTCAAAGGAAAAGAAACTGTCACCCCTGTATCCCCTTACCTTGAATTTCATGATTCCATGCTTCAATGGTTCGCAGTACAGACTATCTGCATGATAGTAATGAATAAACCGCATTTACTGACTGCCCCTCCCCCAGGTGCTCCGGTTGCTTCGTTTCATAAAGCAATCAAGACAAAGCAGTCATGGAGTATTGTAGCGAAAGAATTGTCAGTGTTTGAGAGTCACTGTAACCAAACAAAGATACAAAGCCAGTATAACAAATATGTTTAACTTTGAACTACAGAAAGAGGTGTATTTTGGTCTCATATCTACAACTTTAGGTGCACCTACTATGAAATCAATGTTATTATCTATAGTGTGCGTCAGTCTTGGGCTCGGGGCAAGCAGAATTCAGTACAATTTTCCAGCTCAATATCAGCTGTGGTTTAGTCGGAGAATGGAGACAGTGAAGCTGGACATGTTCGTTGCGCATGAGCGCGACAGCGTCTCGCCCTCACCTCAAATCGTGCGTTGTTGTGTGAAATTCTAAAGAAACAATGCATCTAGCTCTTTTACAACAACAACAGCAACAACAAAAACAACAATTATTCACGAAGCAAGTGGTTTTGTTCTTGTTAGAGGAATTAAAATTTCTGGCTGCAAACTGGCCACCTGCACTTTGTGACCTTTGCTAATAACCGGCCTCATGCATGCTGAGATATGATTTCACCATTGCCTGTGCCAGCGGCGGGCCGGCCATGAGCGCCAGCTGACTGGATGCCTCTCGTCGCCGTCTTCGTTGATGGCGTCACCGCCAGTCTGCCTCCGACGCCATCGCCGCCGCTCCTCCGAGGTGCGGTGTACCGGCAGCTGGAGCTCCGCGGTGTTGCTCTCTGCGCCCCTCTCAGGCGGCAGGCAGGGCAGGCAGGAGCTGAGCAAGACAGCAGCTGAGTCCGGAACATGCTGCCAGTCAACAGGTAGATGAAGAATTTCATGGCGTAGTGACTAACCGACAGGCTCTCCACGATCTTGTTGACAGCCAGGTAGGTTACAAACAGCCGGATGTTGGGCAGCTGGATCAGCTGAGAGTCCGGCTGGTCGCATGGCACGCTCAGGTTGCTGCTGTAAACGTGGATGCGACAAACAGCAGAATGGTGACGGGAGCACGCGCCAATCTGGTAGAACGACACCGTCAGCAGGGTCACAGTGGTGGCGGCCGACTTGCCCTTGCTCTGACGGCTGCCGCCAACCTGTTTCTCCATGACCCGGCGAGCCTGGATCAGCACGAGGTGTTGAACAACAGGATGGACAGAGGCACCACGGCGAAGAAGATCACTTCGGTGGACTTCGTCCAGCCGTTGTACACCCGGCTCTGCAGCGAGGTCGGGTCGAATATGCGCGGATCTTCCGAGCAGCCGTCCTCGCTGTATTGATAGAAGTTCACCTGCACCAGACCCATCGCTAGGCAGCTGGCGGTCATGCAGCCGGTGACAATCAAAGCTCGCCGCACGGTGCACAGCCGGTCCCGTTTGAACGGATGGCAAATGCTAATGTAGCGCTCGATGGTAAAGCGAGAGTGAGCAGCGGGGACAGGTACTGCAACCACATGTTGATAGCTGGGAATGCGTGACACGTGCCCGGTCGAAGGATTTTAACTTCGAAGTGCATGTACAGGTAGTAGGGGAATTGCACAGCAGCAGGAAGGCACAGTCCAGGATGGCCAGGGCGCACAGGTACACGCTGATGAGGAACGCATGCGCCGGCTGCTCCAAACCAGGAAGCTGAGCACCGCCCCCGGCACCCGATAATAACCCATATAGGGATCAAGGCCGGCTAGTGTACACAGCGTAGGGTATCAGTTGCATGTGCATATCCGTCATGCTGCCATTGTACCTGTCAAGCAGTTGTCACGCACTCGCTGTGGTGTTAGCGTCGGCTGCATGGCTAGAGGACGCACGGTTGCTTTTGTATGGCGACAATTTGGTATCGAACGGTATTTAAACAGTGCGTGTATCCTTGCCAGTCTTGGTTGATAGAGTTCTGCGTCCTTTCGCCTTTGCAAGTGTCTCTCTATATCTTCGCCGCGCTCTCAGCCGTTACCTCTGCGATTTGTCAACACAGGAGGAGAGGAGAGAGAGGGAGATGCGGAGGGTCTCATGCTGCTGCAGTTGTGCCCGACACTCCCAAACAGCTGAGGCCACGACTGGACCAATGGCGCTATGGGTGCAGTCGCAGCTGAGATTCTATTGGTTGGCGAGTCTAAATGGGACAGGCCTGTTGCTCAACGAAGTGTTCTGAAGGCCCTCAGATACCAGTTGAGGGTCGAGCATTATCTGGTGTTTTGCTTTGCTTTGCCTTGCCGTCGTAGTCTCTCATACTTTACTGCGCTGAGCTCATATTAGCTCGATCGAAGTGTGACAGAGTCACGCTCCTTAGAGCCCAAGGCGCACTTGTGCCGCTATGCCCTAGGCCTTGGCTTAGATGTCGGACTTTGCTGCAAAATGTTGCACAGATGCAATGCCTAATAGAATCGAGACTTTTTAATCTTCTTGAATCAAAAAAAGATTTCCCAGCTAGAAAATGCTTGACGTTCATGTCCGCAGTCCTGTTAGTTATGCTATTACTGCATATTTTATTCATTAGTTGCATGCTTATTTCTGTCATTAACTTATTCATGCAGCAAAACTGAAATTCTGCTTAATTGTCACTCTCATTAATTGGATCACCATCTCCTGCGTTCCAGCTCCTGCGGATAATGAGCGCTCGACTGCGGCAGTATGCAAGAAATGCCTTGTTTGAAAAGCAGAAATTAATGACCCGGTGCTCAGCTCGCTGTCGCAGCATTCAAGGCTGGCAGCTCGGCATCACCTTTCGGGTGTCAAATAGAAATTCGACTGACGCGCTGGAGATTTACCCGAAGCTGTGCTCTAAATAGGGGCTTTCGATTCTCACTGTTTCGCTTTATGATCCCCACCCACGTTGAAATCCTTTCAATACAACCCATCTGGCAATGCTCAAGCATGCTTCAGAGGAGGAGCTGCATTTAGCTCACAAGCTTTGCATGCAATATGTGTTTACTGAATTTCTTATTAAAAAAGCGATGGCTTTAAATGGCCATCAGTACATCGTGTGTGATATTTTTAGAGTTCAGCTTAAAGAGAATTTACAATTTTGTTAGTGTCTTTCAGGACTCCGTCAACTGGAATAGACACAGGCACACACTCACACAGGAGTGTACAGCGGCCCTAACTTTATTTATCGATAGGCACGTAAACTTCACTGTGTCTTCAAGGGCATTAGCTCGTAATTGCGCGAGCAGATCCAAATAAATGTGACTGCACTTGGAATCGAGTTTGTGGCCGTTGGTACATAAGAGCTCCGCGCTAGACTACTAGGCTACGACCCACTTTGTCTATCGGGATAAATGTCTGAATTTCGGTGAACCTGAGCATACTCCTGTATAGATAGATACGAATATAATTAGACATATACATGCTGTTACCTTGAAAGCAGAAAAACATCCGTCTTGTGAGTACACAAAATTAATTTAACCTTTGCGATGTCAAAATCTGATTTGTGACGTCTGTCTTGTCATTTCAGCCCCTAATCCCCCGCAGCTTCGTCTCAGCACCTTAATTAACTTAATCAGCGAAGTCGAAAACATTCACATCACCTAGCTGTGACGAGAAAAAATAGCTATATTTCTCGTATTCTCGCGTCAGTCTGTTAATGAGAGTTGCATCTCAGCATCAGAGTAATGGAAGTGTTGTACAAGCATCCAACGACGGTATCTTTGTTTAGTCTTCTAGATCATTGCGCCAGTTGTTGCATTGGCCAGGGACAAGTGCCTGAGCATAACACTAGATCCTGATACGAAGTGTCTGACACAAGAGCCTGACACGAAGAGCATGACACGACAGCCTGATACTAAAGACTGACACGAGGAGCCTGATACTAAAGACTGACATTGAGAGCCCGATACAAAGGACTGACACGAGCTGATACTGACCGAGGAGCCTGATACTAAAGACTGACACGAGAGCCGATACTAAAGACTGACACGAGAGCCTGATACTAAAGACTGACACGAGAGCCGATACTAAAGACTGACACGAGAGCCGATACTAAGACTGAGAGCCGATACTAAGACTGACACGAGAGCAGATACTAAAGACTGACACGAGAGCCAGATACTAAAGACTGATACGAGGAGCCTGATACTAAAGACTGACACGAGAGCCGATACTAAAGACTGACACGAGAGCCAGATACTAAAGACTGACACGAGAGCCTGATACTAAAGACTGACACGAGAGCCGATACTAAAGATGACACGAGGAGCCAGATACTAAAGACTGACGAGGAGCCTGATACTAAAGACTGAACGAGGAGCCTGATACTAAAGACTGACACGAGAGCCCGATACTAAAGACTGACACGAGAGCCCGATACTAAGACTGACACGAGAGCCTGATACTAAAGACTGACACGAGAGCCTGATACTAAAGACTGACACGAGAGCCTGATACTAAAGACTGACACGAGAGCCTGATATAAGACTGACACGAGCCTGATATAAAGACTCCGACAGAGAGCCTGATACTAAAGACTGACACGAGAGCCCTGATACTAAAGACTGACACGAGAGCCTGATACTAAAGACTGACACGAGAGCCGATTACTAAAGATGACACGAGAGCCTATACTAAAGACTGAC
>NIVC01001557.1:257575-268555 GCA_002269645.1 Macrostomum lignano | reverse complement strand
CAAGGCTGGAATCTAACAGTAGGCTATAGATTAGCAATCCATTCTATTCCTTAATCTTCATGTAGGTATAGATTAGCAATCCATTCTATTCCTTAATCTTCATGTAGGCTATAGATTAGCAATCCATTCTATTCCTTAATCTTCATGTAGGCTATAGATTAGCAATCCATTCTATTCCTTAATCTTCATGTAGGCCTATAGATTAGCAATCCATCTATTCCTTGATCTTCATGTAGGCTATAGATTAGCAATCCATCTATTCCTTAATCTTCATGTAGGCTATAGATTAGCAATCCATCTATTCCTTGATCTTCATGTAGGCTATAGATTAGCAATCCATCTATTCCTTAATCTTCGTGTAGGCTATAGATTAGCAATCCATCTATTCCTTGATCTTCATGTAGGCTATAGATTAGCAATCCATTATATCCCATTATGTATGCGGAATAGATTAGCAATCCACTATTTAAAGAAATTAACTATCAAACATTAGCACTTCATTGAACAGGAACACTATTTCTATATTTAGCTAGTTGTTGGATGTATCAAAGAAGTACACCAAGAACTTTTTATCCTCATCCGCTCCCGCCTAGCCAGTCATGAGCGCCGCCATGAAAACTTATCGAAAGAGCAGCAGCGGCGGCTCCGGCGGCGGCAATTCCGATGCACAGAAGCAGACCCAGCGGCACTGCTGAAGTACAACGCCTCCAGCAGCAGCGGGCGGCGGCGGCGGCGGTGGCGGCAGGAACAACCGCAACGGCAGTCGGTCGCACACAGCGGCGACGCACCCGACGGTCCGATTGGCGATGAAGCGGAGACGGCGGCGGCGAGGCGAGACGAGGCAACAAGACCTGCTGCTTCTGCTGGTGCTGCTGCTGCTCCTGCTCCTGGTTAGTGCTGCCAATCATTTTCTCTGTTGTAAAATAGTAACATGTACCTTTCTATACTGGCTACTTGCAGTAGGGTATCGCGGAGATATATTTAATTTATTGAGAAATCATCAAATTAGCAATGCGAGTTGTTATTTCAGGACAACTGCTGCTATACAGAATCTAGACCAGAAAGATCAGGCTCCTTAGAGGACATTGCGGTTCCGCAAACAAAAAAATGTATAGGTTTTTTGAGAGTACCAGAAAATATGATAAACGAGAAACAGTATTTAAAAAATTGAGAAAGTTTGGATTGGTTTATTAGAATGAAAAATATAAAGTGAGAGAGAGGAAAGAAGATAGGAAAAAGAGAGAAGGGGAGTGAGAAGGAGAGAGAGAGAAGGGAGAGAGAAGGGAAGAGAGAAGGGAAGAGAGAAGGGAAGAGAGAAGGGAAGAGAGAAGGGAGAGAGAAGAGAGAGAGAGAAGGGAAGAGAGAAGGGAAGAGAGAAGGAAGAGAGAAGGAAGAGAGAAGGGAGAGAGAGAAGGGAGAGAGAAGGGAGAGAGAGAGAGGGGAGAGAGAAGGGGAGAGAGAAGGGAGAGAGAAGGGAAGAGAGAAGGGAGAGAGAAGGGAGAGAGAAGGGAGAGAGAAGGAAGAGAGGAAGAGAGAAGGGGAGAGAGAAGGGAAGAGAAGAAGGGAGAGAGAAGGGAAGAGAGAAGGGAAGAGAAGGGGAGAGAGAAGGGGAGAGAGAAGGGAGAGAGAGAAGGGAAGAGAGAAGGAAGAGAGAAGGGAAGAGAGAAGGGGAGAGAGAAGGAGAGAGAGAAGGGAAGAGAGAAGGGAAGAGAGAAGTGGAGTGAGAGGAGAGAGAGAGAGGGGGAGAGAAGGGAAGAGAGAAGGGAGAGAGAAGGGAGAGAGAAGGAAGAGAGAGAGAGAAGGGAGAGAGAAGAAGAGAGAAGGGGAGAGAGAAGGGAAGAGAGAAGGGAAGAGAGAAGGGAAGAGAGAAGGGAGAGAGAAGGGAAGAGAGAAGGGAGAGAGAAGGGAAGAGAGAAGGGAAGAGAGGAAGAAGAAGGGGAGAGAGAGAGGGAAGAGAGAGAAGGGGAGAGAGAAGGGGAGAGAGAAGGGGAGAGAGAAGGGAAGAGAGAAGGGAGAGAGAAGGAAGAGAGAAGGGGAGAGAGAAGGGAAGAGAGAAGGGGAGAGAGAAGGGGAGAGAGAAGGGAGAGAGAAGGGGAGAGAGAAGGGGAGAGAGAAGGGGAGAGAGAAGGGAAGAGAGAAGGGAAGAGAAGGGGAGAGAGAAGGGAAGAGAGAAGGGAAGAGAAGGGGAGAGAGAAGGGAGAGAGAAGGGAAGAGAGAAGGGAAGAGAGAAGGGAAGAGAGAAGGGAAGAGAGAAGGGAAGAGAGAAGGGGAGAGAGAAGGGAAGAGAGAAGGGAAGAGAGAAGGGAAGAGAGAAGGGGAGAGAGAAGGGAAGAGAGAAGGGGAGAGAGAAGGGAGAGAGAAGGGAAGAGAGAAGGGAGAGAGAAGGGAAGAGAGAAGGGAGAGAGAAGGGGAGAGAGAAGGGGAGAGAGAAGGGAAGAGAGAAGGGGAGAGAGAAGGGAAGAGAGAAGGGAAGAGAAGGGGAGAGAGAAGGGAAGAGAGAAGGGAAGAGAGAAGGAGAGAGAGAAGGAGAGAGAGAAGGGAAGAGAGAAGTGGAGTGAGAAGGAGAGAGAAAGAAGGGGAGAGAGAAGGGGAGAGAGAAGGGAAGAGAGAAGTGGAGTGAGAAGGAGAGAGAGAAGGGGAGAGAGAAGGGAAGAGAGAAGGGGAGAGAGAAGGGAAGAGAGAAGGGGAGAGAGAAGGAGAGAGAGAAGGGGAGAGAGAAGGGAAGAGAGAAGTGGAGTGAGAAGGAGAGAGAGAGAAGGGGAGAGAGAAGGGAAGAGAGAAGGGGAGAGAGAAGGGAGAGAGAGAAGGGGAGAGAGAAGGGAAGAGAGAAGGGAGAGAGAAGGGGAGAGAGAAGGGAAGAGAGAAGGGAAGAGAGAAGGGAAGAGAGAAGGGAAGAGAGAAGGGAAGAGAGAAGGGAAGAGAGAAGGGGAGAGAGAAGGGAAGAGAGAAGGGAAGACGGAATGGGAGAGAGAAGAGAAGAGAAGGGGAGATGGGGAGCGAGGGGGAGAGGAGAGAGTCGAACAAAGAGAAAGGTGAGGTGTTTCAGTTGACACATTAGTTGGAAAGGAGGTCAGAAGGAGCCTGAAATCCGCAGAATTTCCCATGCAGGAACGCGGTGACTGCAGTGTGAGAGTGGACCAGAGAAGGCTCAAACAGGGAAACCTGAGCTGCTCATCCCAAACGGGGATTTAATCCCGCGGTTCCCGCTGCCCGTTCCCCATCGAGAAATTTCTGCTTTGCGCTTCGCCTTTCAGGCTGACAGAATTGGCCCTGCCAGCCATATCTGCTCAGGCCCTGCTCACCTCTCCATTCCCCTCTCAGCCTGTCCCCCCGAGTGCTCACTTAATCCGCGCCGCTGAAATCTGGGATCGGCGAGATGCGCCGTCACTGGCTGCTGCTTCCGCTGCCCGACCCCCCGGGGCGCGCGGGGGATTGAATAGAGAATGGGGAGTGGGCGGTTCCGCCTGAGCACTGATTTCCCAGTCCTTGCCGTCCCATTCAAGTACCCCACCCGCCCCCTGTCTTCGGCCATTGGTCTCGCATTTGCGCTCGGGTAATAAGGATTTGCCCGGAGGCTTCTGTCTGTGAACTGCAGGGGCTCAGAGAGAGAGGGGCTCTTCTTTAGCGGAAAGGCTTTTGAGCTCAGGACTGAGCAGCCGCATAGGTGAGACAGAGTGGGAACAGTCCTGACAGCATGACTTTCTGCTGCGCTTCCAGCCTCAGCGTCAAGTCCAACAGGCAGGAGGTGACGCCCAGGCAGTCGGGAGTGTCGCAGACTGCAAAGGACATCTCTGCCTTCGACTTCGGCAGGTGAGACTGCTGGTGGATAGAATAGATAGAATAGATAGATGGATAGATAGATAGATAGATAGATAGATAGATAGATAGATAGATAGATAGATAGATAGATAGATAGATAGATAGATAGATAGATAGATAGATAGATAGATAGATAGATAGATAGATAGATAGATAGATAGATAGATAGATAGATAGATAGATAGATAGATAGATAGATAGATAGATAGATAGATAGATAGATAGATAGATAGATAGATAGATAGATAGATAGATAGATAGATAGATAGATAGATAGATAGATAGATAGATAGATAGATAGATAGATAGATAGATAGATAGATAGATAGATAGATAGATAGATAGATAGATAGATAGATAGATAGATAGATAGATAGATAGATAGATAGATAGATAGATAGATAGATAGATAGATAGATAGATAGATATTTGTTTTTCTGCGATATTTCCCTAATTAGAATTGGGGATTGCAGAGATAATCTTCCTGCCCGATCCCAGCTGTTCCCGGCAAGTGATTTGATGAGGCACAAAGGCTGCTGTGTCGCACCTGCGTTGTTTTTTCCTTGGGGAATCAGCCACACGGGAAACCGTGAAGAAAGGCTGGGAAAAATATTGATTTTCATATCCGCCATCGCCTTGCAGCATCTCCAAGGAGGAAGCCAAGCAATGGGGAGAGTCCTTCGATGCGCTGATGCAGAGCGCCAGTGAGTTCTGTTTCAATTATTATTTCTAGAAGTGCTTTTTAAAAATGCTTCTTGCACTTCAAGCGAATTGCGTCTGCGATTCTGATAAATTCAGCTCCGGTTATGATATCTGAAAAATGATAATTATTCTGCTATTGCAACAGACCTTGATAGTGGAATACTGTACGCAAGCACAGCACTCATGCACACGCCACACAGGGTGTACAGCTGCACAGACTTTCTAATTGTCAGGTATGTGCAGTCTCTGTGAGCCTTGGGGTTGTCCCCTAATGAGAAAGGGAATTCCGGTAGAGAAATGGAGGGAATTCCGGTAGAGAAATGGAGGGAACTCCGGTAGATAAATGGAGGGAATTCCGGTAGAGAAATGGAGGGAATTCCGGTAGAGAAATGGGGGAATTCCGGTAGAGAAATGGAGGGAATTCCAGGAGAGAAATGGAGAGAATTCCAGTAGATAAATGAAGGGAATTCCAGGAGAGAAATGGAGGGAACTCCGGTAGAGAAATGGAGGGAACTCCGGTAGAGAAATGGAGGGAATTCCAGGAGAGAAATGGAGAGAATTCCGGTAGAGAAAGGGAGGGAATTCCAGGAGAGAAATGGAGGGAATTCCGGTAGAGAAATGGAGGGAATTCCGGTAGAGAAATGGGGGAATTCCGGTAGAGAAATGGAGGGAATTCCGGGAGAGAATGGAGTGAATTCCGGTAGAGAAATGGAAGGAATTCCGGTAGAGAAATGAAGGGAACTCCGGTAGATAAATGGAGGGAATTCTAGGAGAGAAATGGAGGGAATTCCGGGAGAGAAATGGAGGGAAGTCCGGTAGAGAAATGGGGGAATTCCGGTAGAGAAATGGAGGGAATTCCGGTAGAGAAATGGAGGGAATTCCGGGAGAGAGATGGAGGGAATTCCGGTAGAGAAATGGGGGGAACTCCGGTAGATAAATGGAGGGAATTCTAGGAGAGAAATGGAGGGAATTCCGGGAGAGAGATGGAGGGAATTCCGGTAGAGAAATGGGGGGAACTCCGGTAGATAAATGGAGGGAATTCCAGGAGAGAAATGGAGGGAATTCCGGGAGAGAAATGGAGGGAATTCCGGTAGAGAAATGGAGGGAATTCTGGGAGAGAAATGGAGGGAATTCCGGTATAGTTTCCTGTCTCTCCGTGGCCAGTTGCAATTAAAGAAAAGTTTTTTACAATACATGTCGGTAGACAGGCCGCTGAGGCAGTACCAGTCTACTCGGCATCTGCATGGTTAAAGCCTTTGTAAAAGCCCCCCCCCGAGAATGAAATCTCATATTTCGTCTACCTGCAGGCCTCTCCGCCTGACTGGCTTTAATTATTGTTGGATTGTAATGCGATACGCAGCTATGAGCCGCGATCAGCTTGAGGGCCGTTTATGCCATCTCATAAATCAATCAGTGAGATCCGCTCCTGCCTCGCATCCGTCATGGATTTCCTTACATTTCTAGTTATCTGGATTGGGAAACAATTCCCGATTTTGCAGCCCCGACTCCGTCTAAAGTGCACCCATGGCCCAGCCAACCACGCCCCGAAAAATTCGACTAATTTTCACAACAACTCCTCCCTGAGTGGCGGGCGGGCCCCTTGACAACTGTCCATTCTTGACCGCCTTTGTGCATTTCCCATGGCGTACTGAGTCCTAGCGGGGGGCATCAGCTCTGGCTTGAACTCGCTGCACTCTTGCTGACTTCCTTCTCCTCCTTCAGTCTCTCTCCCTTCATCTCGGTCAGTCTCCTTTCTTCTCCATCTCTCACTTCCTTCTCTCCTTTTATTTAAGTCTCTCTCTCCCTCCGTCTCCGTCTCCGTCTCTCTCCCTTCATCTCCGTCTCTCTCCCTTCATCTCCATCTCTCTCCCTTAATCTCCGTCTCTCTCCCTTCATCTCTGTCTCTCTCCCTTCATCTCCGTCTCTCTCCCTTCATCTCCGTCTCTCTCCCTTCATCTCCATCTCTCTCCCTTAATCTCCGTCTCTCTCTCCCTGTCCCTTCATCTCCGTCTCTCTCCCTTCATCTCTGTCTCTCTCCCTTCATCTCCGTCTCTCTCCCTTCATCTCCGTCTCTCTCCCTTCATCTCCGTCTCTCTCCCTTCATCTCTGTCTCTCTCCCTTCATCTCCGTCTCTCTCCCTTCATCTCCGTCTCTCTCCCTTCATCTCCGTCTCTCTCCCTTCATCTCCGTCTCTCTCCCTTCATCTCTGTCTCTCTCCCTTCATCTCCGTCTCTCTCCCTTCATCTCCGTCTCTCTCCCTTCATCTCCGTCTCTCTCCCTTCATCTCCGTCTCTCTCCCTTCATCTCCGTCTCTCTCCCTTCATCTCCGTCTCTCTCCCTTCATCTCCGTCTCTCTCTCCCTTCATCTCCGTCTCTCTCCACTCTAGCACCCATTCCTTCCCGTTCTGCATTAATCCCATCAGCCCTTCGGTTTGGGGCTTGTTAATCCGAAAATCCTCTGCAGGCTTAGCCAACAAGCCAAGAGTCAAATTTCTGATGGAGCTCTCAAAAAAATGCCAGCCATGCAGAGGACGCCAGACTCAATGAGGTTTCAGTAATCCCCAATCCCTCATTATTCTTGATCAAATTATTTTAATTAAAAATCGCTAACAAAGGAATATGATTTATCATTTATAACGGCCTCAACCGATCTGCACTGTAGAGCACGCGATGCAGTCGGTGCTTTGGAGACTGCAGCTCCCTCATCTCCTTCCTCTCTCTCAGCTCTCTCTTCTCATCGGGGGGGGGGCAGGGCAGTTCAGCGGGCGAACGCATCCGACTCAGCGGTCTGCGCTGCAGGCTGTGCGAAAATTAAAGTTTTCGCTCTTCTCATCCATCTCCCCTCTCCAATACACTCTGGTGTACTCTATAATATTATTCTGTATTGACTTCTACTGTCTTTTGATATAAAGTTAATGTATGGCGATTGCTAGCAGATTTACAGCTACTCATAGTTCAGAACTGCAGAATGCAATAAATCACAACTTATAATCCCAGATGGTCGCAAAGTGTTCCGCGAATACCTCAAGTCCGAGTACAGCGAAGAGAACATTCTGTTCTGGCTGGCGTGCGAGGATCTCAAGCTTGAGTCCACTCCCGAAGGCGTGGAGGAGAAGGCGCGGGTGATCTATGAGGATTATATCTCGATTCTCAGTCCTAAAGAGGTGAGTCTTGAGAGCCGTTGCATTTTACTCGGGCCAAAAAGCTGCTGAGAGTTTCTGCTTGCGGTCGGGTGTTGTGGGTTGGTGGGTGTTTTAGGGTAGTGTGGATGTTTTAGGATCGTTGGGTGGTTGTGGTGGTGAGTGTTTTGGGGCGATAGATGTTTTAGGGTGGTGGGTGTTTTAGGGTAGTGGATGTTTTGGGGTGGTGGGTGTTTTAGGTTAGTGGGTTTTTTGGGGTGGTGGGTGTTTTGGGGTGGTGGGTGTTTTGGGGTGGTGAGTGTTTTGGGGTGGTGGGTGTTTGGGCTGGTGGGTTTTTTGGGGTGGTGGGGTGTTTTGGGGTGGTGGGGTGTTTTGGGGTGGTGGGTGTTTTGGGGTGGTGAGTGTTTTGGGGCGACAGATGTTTTAGGGTGGTGGGTGTTTTAGGGTAGTGGATGTTTTGGGGTGGTGGGTGTTTTGGGGCGGTGGGTTTTTTAGGGTGGTGGGTGTTTTAGGGTAGTGGATGTTTTGGGGTGGTGGGTGTTTTGGGGCGGTGGGTTTTTTGGTGTGGTGGGTGTTTTGGGCTGGTGGGTGTTTTGGGCTGGTGGGTGTTTTGGGCTGGTGGGTGTTTTGGGCTGGTGGGTGTTTTGGGGTGGTGGGTGTTTTAGGCTGGTGGGTGTTTTGGGATGGTGGGTGTTTTGGGGTGGTGGGTGTTTTGGGGTGGTGGGTGTTTTGGGGTGGTGGGTGTTTTAGCCATTTTGGGGTAGTAGCCGTTATGGACGTTTTGGGGTAGTGGTTTTTTGGCTGTTTTGGGTGGTGGGTGTTTTGGCTGTTTCGGGGTGGTGGGTGCATGTTTCGAGTGCTAGGTCGGGCAGCTATTCATGTACATGCAGGAACACTGTGTGAGCAGAGCTCCCCGAATTTTCCCCACCGCAGGTGAGCCTGGACGCAAGGGTCCGCGAGATCATCAACAAGAACATGGTGGAGCCAACAGCGCATACATTCGACGACGCGCAGGTGCAAATCTTCACCCTAATGCACCGGGACTCTTACCCCAGGTTTCTGAACTCGCACTTCTATCGGCAGCTGGTCTCAGACGGAGCCGCCACATCCTGATGCTCCGGCATGCAGATTTGCACATTATGCCTGCAGTCTGCACTCTGTTCTGAATTATTTAAATTCATACCGCTTCTTCACGGAATCTCGCGTTATTTTTAATCATAACTGCTTCGCGACTTAATTATCGATGATTTTGTCATAAAGTTTTCCGCTTTTGGTCGTTCCTTTCGTATGCAAAAATGCAATTTGTGATTCAAGTATATTCTAGGAAAATTTTGCACCTTCTTGTCTTTTTAGATCTATATGAAATGCTTTTAAAATTAGTTCTGAAGAGTCCAACAATTCGTTTATAGAAAGGCTGTTTCAGTCCGAACATTCTACTCGATGGCCGTGCGAGTAGTAGCAAGTGTGAAATATTCGAACTTTTACTATCTTTTCTATCATAATTTCTATCCTCTTCAAGTCTTGCATAATAACATAGGGTCAATCCTGATACACTTTTATTGTGATGCGCGCTACTTGCTTGCTACGAAATCAATCGGTTTACCAATAATGTTTCCCATCGCTTATGTACATGAATTTACCAGTGAGTGACGCTTGCATGTTGTTTCGTGGTGTTCGTTCCTGCACCCTGACACCTCGGATCACCTCGCTGTTCTAGTTGCTAGGCTTCTTATGCAAAATCGAAGCTATTTATTATTATCTTTTTTTGTTCAAAACCAAAATTGTCGAAACAAATTCACGCAAAACCTCCTATTGTATTCGATTTTAGCGCATATTCAAATTTGTTTACTGCACAAGTAGAAATGGGTAGGTGGCTGTGTAAGCGTACGGGACTGAAAGAATGTACGAAAGTGAGGTGGTTGTTCAGAATGAAAATGGGGAAGTGGGTGTGTAGCGAGCGGGACTGAAAGAATGTACGAAAGTGAGGTGGTTGTTCAGAATGGAAATGGGGAGGTGGGTGTGTAGCGAGCGGGGCTGAAAGAATGTACGAAGAGTGAGGTGTTTGTTCAGAATGGAAATGGGGAGGTGGGTGTGTAGCGAGCGGGACTGAAAGAATGTACGAAAGTGAGGTGGTTGTTCAGAATGGAAATGGGGAGGTGGGTGTGTAGCGAGCGGGGCTGAAAGAATGTACGAAGAGTGAGGTGGTTGTTCAGAATAGAAATGGGGAGGTGGGTGTGTAGCGAGCGGGGCTGAAAGAATGTACGAAGAGTGAGGTGGTTGTTCAGAATGGAAATGGGGAGGTGGGTGTGTAGCGAGCGGGGCTGAAAGAATGTACGCAGGGTGAAGTGGCTGTTCAAAATGGAATTCGGGTGGTAGGTGCGCGGCGGGGATGGATGGAATATTCACGCGGAGCGAGTTGAAAGGCGGAAATGCAAGCCTAGAAGTAAAACGTAATTACTTGCGGAGTGAGGTGGCTATAAATACATAGGAGCGAAATTTGTGATGTACAATGTTACTAATACATTTAATTTATTCTTTGTAATCATACATGTATATGCATTCAGGACACTCATAACCTATTTTTAAGATATATTTATGCCCAAAACGTATTGTTTTACTTGTCCATCTTCTGTAATGTTTACACAACAAATGAAGTTTCTAGCGCACAACCTCGTTACCTGAATGTTGGACTTACCAATCTGCTTTGTTCTGATCTATTGCTAGCTCCAACTAATGCGCTGTTACAATGCGTTTATTGACATGATTATTCATCATTTATGCGCGGTACTTGTGGTCTCTGTAGCATGACTCTCTCTATCCTTGTCTTGTAACAATTTTTTCTCTATCTGTCCAAACAGTTTGTTAATTTTCAATATGAATAATATTTTGTTTATTTAATTCAAAAGTCCGAAACCGAATTCGAAAATGGCCAAAAATTCGCTGTTCAGTTTGTTGCAAACATGCGGAATCCCACTAAAAGCCGTCTCCGCTGCAAAACAACGAGCTTATTATTTCCCGCTAAACAAAACTTGCTCGCTTGAACTGAGAATACAAGGAACTCAAACCGTGCGGGTTACTCCACCCTGCAGAAAAAAATTTCCAATATTTTTGAAATGCAATAACTTGCACCACGTTGCGACACATCAGACAGACTGCGTTAATCATTAAGTTTTCACCCTTTTACGAGTACAAAATATTGAATACAAATCGTTGGATGTGTTGTGAGGTGGTGGCTGCTATGCTTGTTTTAGGGTTGTTGGTTGGTTTTAGGGTTTTTTAGGGTAGGGGGTGTTTTAAGGTTGTGGGTGTTTTGGGGTGG
>NIVC01001557.1:200075-252575 GCA_002269645.1 Macrostomum lignano | reverse complement strand
ATATTTATTGAGCGAGACGCGTGCCTGGGCTGGAGATCTTCATGATGGCGATCAACCCCGTGGCAACCGAGGGGTGGACAACCCGACGAGTACGGAAAGAAATATAACAAAAAGACTCGAGGCCCGACCCCCCCCCCGAATCGCTCTATAACTCAACAAGAGTAGAACAGTTAATTTGAGCACTCGCCTCCGTAGCAACATACTGGTTTAGTGTTAAAGACCGGAAAAACTGCTGCATCCAGTGTCGCGGTTTACCCGTCCCGACAACAACAGGGAGGACAAAAATATGAAAATGCTATGAATATAAACTGTCTCGACCCTCCGACCCTCCCTCTCGGCTCTCCTTCTTTCGAAAAATGCGTTCCACTCACTTTCAACAGCAATGTGTCAACGAAATCTGACCGATTATTTGAACAAACGAAAACTTTAGTAAAAAAGGGAAGACTCAAGCAATAATAGTGTTAACGGTTCTTCTCACTTTGACACAATAACGCCTGTTCTGGGTGAGCTTGAAAAAAGCAGGGGCGCCGACTGCATGGAGCGTCGACTCAGGTTGTCAGGTCTCAAATCTCAGGTTGTCCTGGTCAGGACTGGCCGTGTTGCATGGCTTCAGGCGATTGAAATGCATGACCCGTCGATGCCGTCGAGCATTAATTTTTGGCCTCGTGCTGACTGCGGTAGGTAACCTCCGAGATATGCTTATTTTACTCCTAACGCGCCTCACTTCAGCGCCGGTGTTATGGTTTAGAACCTCCGGGGCTCCGACCAGTTTTGGGTCGCCGATCCGGAGACTGCAAACGGGCTGGGATCTCCGACCGGAGACCTTAAAGGGTGTAAGATCTCCTTCGGAGACTACAAACGGTTATGGGTCTCCGCGATAGGAGATCCGTAACCGTTGTGGGATCTCCAGGGCATGTTTAGTAAGTGCGTGGTCATTGTTCAACACATGGGTGTTATTGCCACCTAGTTGAATTAGCCTAGCAGGGCGGTGCCTGTTCCCAGCGCTCTCTCTCTCTCTCTTTCTCCCGCTCTGTCCTAATCAATAGCATCAATAGCGTAGCAATGTACATGTTCATGAATGTACGCATCGTTCACTGTCGCCTAACAAATATATATATATTGGGCCCACGGCCATATGGGGCCCTAAGCCTTTCGTTTCGCGCTCACACTGCCGCCTTCACTATCGCAGTCTTTACAATGGGGAATACTTGATTTCGAAGTAGCCATTCGACTATTAGAAAGTAAGAAAATCCCAAACTGAAAATGGCTCATTCCTTCCGCCGTCAAATTACGCGATCAAATCATTCGACTTACGAGTACATGTGTGTAAGACTAAAAACAAGTCTAACCAAGTCTAAATTTAGCCCCACTTGATTGATGGCTGTGTGAAAGGGCCGTATGAACTAAATGGATGAACTTATCGAAAGAGTTGCGCAAGCTAGGCTGCTCACATGCTGGGCTTTTAAAATTGTAAAATCGCGTAATTTTTCGTGTTGGATCTCCGGGCCGGAGATCCTTAACCCCGGAGAACAGATCGAAACCCTAACACCGGATTATTCAAGCAGACCAGTTGCGCCGCCTTCAAGTTTTGTCGCGCCTTTTCGTGCGATGTCTGCAGCCGGCTCCGCAGCTTGGCCACCCATTCACACGGACGTTGCTCATCCGGCGCCAGACCTCCGTAGTCCAGTGGTGGCCGCAGTTCTCGGCCGAAATGAATGCCCGAAGGTGGTAGCCCATCAGTGCAATCTGCTGATGAAGATCCCAGTCTCGCTGATTCTCGTTCACCCATGCTCGTTCACTGCAATTGCTTGCATAGGTGCTCGCAACTTGTGCAAGCACCAAGCGTCCGGTTCATCCGTTCTCCACCGCCGTCTCCTTCAGGGTGGTATGCACCGACTGCGGGATTCCCGAAGCGAGCCAACCACTCGTTGACAAACGTCCGGGCTGTGAGCTCAGCGTCTTAAGACGGTAGTGGAAAGGCCTCAGTCCACTTGCTGAAGGTCTCGATTCCAGGATTGACTGAATTTCCACGATCGGTCCTCTGCAGGCCCACCATGAAGTCCATTTCCAGTGGCTGGCCAACGCTGCCGACCGCAATGCTCTGTAGAGGCACCCGCGGACAGCAGTTGCCGCAGCCGTCTTTCTCTGCCTTTTCCGGTGGTTGACCGTCTCGCAAGCAGTTCGGCAGCTGCAGCCTGTGCCTCTGCCTGTGCTCGTGGAATCGCGCTGTCGTTGTAGAGAGCCGTTATAGTCATACCGTAATGCACTACGTAAAGTAATATATTTTTTTCTAAGAAAATTGTCTATCTAAATGTATTTTAGAATGAGTCATATCTATTTTAAGAATATCGATTTTAGAATGAATCATGTGTATAAACAGAAGTGACTCAGAACCCCACGTAGGACCAACGTTTTTTGATCAAGGAACCGATTTTCAACAGCTATATTTGTTTAATTCCACGTAACTCAAACTCAAACATTTATGAACCACACTTAGTCAAATACGTATGACCTAAGTAAATAACCGATTCTAAACCAGTTTTCCCTCGAAATTTTACTACAAATATTATCGAAAATCCGAGTCAAAACTTCAGACTCGGAGCGGTCTCTGAGAAGAAATCCTGAGTCCTGACCGATTGGTAAGCGTTTACCCGATTTAGTTCTAATTTGCTACAGCGTTAACAATTGTTGATTAATTGAGTTTACGAGAGCCGCGCGTTTATTGTCGACACATCTGAGAAAGGCCTTCTGGTTTCCTAGGATAAATTTCTAGAGGATTAATTGATTAATTTGAGTTATCCGTTACGTTTCGGACGTAACGAAGAAGACGCGCCCTTCAGGAGGACCTATTTGCAGAAACTCAGAGAGTTAAATTGTTTATTAGGGCGCACGTTCTAAATTTGTTAATTCCGAGCTCGAGGACCGGCAAGAAATTCTGATTCGCTCTCGTTTTTTGGACGACCTACAGATAAAGTCAAGGTCTCCAGGAGACAACAGCTGTTCACCGAAACCGGCCGCCGCTACCGCTCAACGAAGCTTAGCTAGCTAGACCCACAATCTACAAGACTCAGACGTCTACAGACCGCAAGAGGATCCGCTGCAGTAAGAGTTACTTGATTTTGCATGTGCCTAGGCACTTGTCCCCAGTGTCTAGAAGTGGGAGTTTTCGAGTGACTGACAACCACTCTTAAACTCTTCATCGTCACTGAACTCAACAGCGAGCGCAGAGCCACTGCACAAGCAAGGTCCTTTTTGACACGATTGCCGACTAAGTGTGTCTGCATTTCCAGTCTCTCGCCCTTGCGGTACTCCGTCTGGTAGTCGGATTTGCTTAGTTTATCCCGCCACCATCGCAGCACGTATCAGTAACACGTAGTGTAAATCTCTTTCCCAACAAGTATACAAAAACAATGCAATCTTAACAAACGTATAGTGACATCGCCCCAATATCAATCGGCGATATATCGCCCCATACAGCCCGCGGCGGGGAGTGAGCGATATCGATGCGATTCTTTTGGTTACGTGGGTCATTACGTTTTCAACCTTTTCCCAGTAAAAATACTGGATACAAAAGGTTTGAAGTGTTGTACGAGAAGGACAATGGGTTGATTTGGGTTTGATGACTTTGGGTGTTGGCTGATTTGGGGTGCTGGGTGTTTTGGGGCGTTGAGTGATTTGGGGTGTTGGGTGATTTGGAGTGGTGGGGGATTTGGGGTGGTTAGTGATTTGGGGTGGTGGGTGATTTGGGGTGGTGGGTGTTTTAGGGCGTTGGGTGATTTGGGGTGGTGGGTGATTTGGGGTGGTGGGTGATTTGGGGTGGTGGGTGATTTGGGGTGGTGGGTGATTTGGGGTGTTGGGTGATTTGGAGTGGTGGGGGATTTGGGGTGGTTAGTGATTTGGAGTGGTGGGTGATTTGGGGTGGTGGGTGTTTTAGGGCGTTGGGTGATTTGGGGTGGTTAGTGATTTGGAGTGGTGGGTGATTTGGGGTGGTGGGTGTTTTGGGGCGTTGAGTGATTTGGGATGGTTAGTGATTTGGAGTGGTGGGTGATTTGGGGTGGTGGGTGTTTTAGTGCGTTGGGTGATTTGGGGTGGTGGGTGATTTGGGGTGGTGGGTAATTTCGGATGGTGGGTGATATATGTTAGAGGGTTATTTGAGGTGGCGGTCAGTTTTCGGTGAGCGTTTTCAAGTAGTGCACGCTCTGGTTTGATTACCTGCATTTTTTCAGAAAAACGAGCAAGTCTGCTTAACAGCAGCTGAATCACAATGACAGATTTAGACAACCAAAATATCTATATGAGCTTGCATTTTTATTTTGCGAGTATGTTACTAAACAACACGTGATGATCACGGCAAAATGTATTGCTTGTTTATAGTGATGTTCAGCTATTTCTCCTATCAGTGATCATTTAAAACAAGTTAAACGACGCGTGATTGAATTTTGGTTAATGCAGGCTGTTTAACTAAATTTAAACTTTGTAATAAACGTCAAAGATTATTACAGTTTATATTGCTGGCTTAATTGGAATTGGACAGAGACAGAACTACCGAGACTTTGCCGTCATGTCAGCGATATACTGGTGTGCGGACTGCAGAACCTCGATGCTCTCCTTGAACTTCACCAGCTCTTTGGCCCGCTCGATGCTGCACCAGGCGAAGTCTTTGTGCTCGTCCGACAGACGGATCGGAGCGTCCGGGTTCGACATCTGGCCGAGGTAGTAGGTCACCGACTTCTGCTTGCTAGTGTTTTGGGGTGGTGGTGTTTTGGGGTAGTGGCGTTTTGGAGTGGTGGTGTTTTTGGGGTGGTGGTGTTTTTGGGGTGGTGGTGTTTTTGGGGTAGTGGTGTTTTTGGGGTGGTGGTGTTTTGGGGAGGTGGGTGATTTGGGGTGGTGTTCAAACATTGTAGTCGGGGGATTCTACAAGGGCAGTCTGTGCATGTACATAAGCGATTCCCCAATTCGCCAGCACCAGCACGAACCCGAAGGCGACGTAGCTGACGGCGTGAACCCAGTCCGGCACCAGCCGATAGTCCGCCCCCTCTTTCAAGCCGCACTCCTCCGCAGTCTCCCTGATGGCGCACTGCCGCAAATCTTCCCCGGGATCCACGTGACCTTTAGGCGGAGTCCACAGTCCCTCCTCGATGGTGGCGTGCAGCAGCAGGTACTGCACTCCCGCCGACACTGTGCGGTAGATCACGATTCCCGAGGCCGCCACGGCAGGAGACATATCGCTGGCTAAATTTCGGGAACAGCTGAAATAGGTACAAGCAATTTTACAAGCTCAAGTCAGCTTATTGACAATATTCGCTAATTGCCTACTTTAAGTAGAAACCTGCGCTCGTGAATTTACCGGTAGAATAATTCCAGCTGTTTAGATTGTAATCAGGTGATTTTCCTGCACTTTTGGTTGAATTGTTAGGCCAGACGCGCAGATGTAAGCGGACACCCACGGAGCAGAGCTAATGCACTGGTGCGAGTACTCTACCAAAGACCACTAGGAACACTTCGTCTAGAAGTCCTTGGTACTAACTAACTCAAGTCAGGTTTGTACACCTTGGTCAGAATATTAGCCGAGTGGCCTACAGTTAAACTTCGCCATACGTACGGGCGCAGTTTAGGAAAGCTTGATTTAAAATTTGCATATAGAATTTAGCTAAACTAATTTGCAATGCTGAGCTGTTTAATGACGCACCAAATACCTTATAAAACATTTATGCTAGCCCAAATTAAAAGCATTTAACTCCACATCTGTGAATTCATGAATTTCACAGAATGCCACATCTTGACACAGTCCCACACCCTGACTGCAATATCCTACACAGTCCCACACCCAGACTGCAATATCCTACACAGTCCCACACCCTGACTGCAATATCCTACACAGTCCCACACCCAGACTGCAATATCCTACACAGTCCCACACCCTGACTGCAATATCCTACACGATCCCACACCCTGACAGCAATATCCTACACGATCCCACACCCTGACTGCAATATCCTACACAATCTCACAGCGACTGCAATATCCTACACAATCCCACACCCTGACAGCAATATCCTACACGATCCCACACCCTGACTGCAATATCCTACACGATCCCACACCCTGACTGCAATATCCTACACGATCCCACACCCTGACTGCAATATCCTACACAGTCCCACACCCTGACTGCAATATCCTACACGATCCCACACCCTGACTGCAATATCCTACACAATCTCACAGCGACTGCAATATCCTACACAATCCCACACCCTGACAGCAATATCCTACACAATCCCACACCCTGACAGCAATATCCTACACAATCCCACACCCTGACAGCAATATCCTACACAATCCCACACCCTGACAGCAATATCCTACACGATCCCACACCCTGACTGCAATATCCTACACAATCTCACAGCGACTGCAATATCCTACACAATCCCACACCCTGACAGCAATATCCTACACAATCCCACACCCTGACAGCAATATCCTACACGATCCCACACCCTGACTGCAATATCCTACATTATCCCACACCCTGACTGCAATATCCTACACGATCCCACACCCTGACTGCAATATCCTACACGATCCCACACCCTGACTGCAATATCCTACACGATCCCACACCCTGACTGCAATATCCTACACGATCCCACACCCTGACTGCAATATCCTACACAATCTCACAGCGACTGCAATATCCTAAACAATCCCACACCCTGACAGCAATATCCTACACGATCCCACACCCTGACTGCAATATCCTACACAGTCCTACACCCTGACTGCAATATCCTACACAGTCCCACACCCTGACTGCAATATCCTACACAATCCCACACCATGACTGCAATATCCTACACAATCCCACACCATGACTACAATATCCTACACAATCCCACACCCTGACTACAATATCCTACACAATTCCACACCCTGACTGCAATATCCTACACAACCCCACCCCTAACACAAAATCACTCATAAAAGTCAAACTAAAAGCTAAAAATCTAAAATCAGTAGCAAATGAAAATAAGTCAGAGTCGGCAGCACACGAAAGGTGCATGCGGTATTTTTGAATATTAGGACAGGCGATATCGGTGGCGATGTTAGAAGGTGCTGCATACAAGTAACTGTAGGGACATATCTTTAGTATTAAGTGGATATTGATTGTTATATATTGTTAATTTTCGAATATTTTTTGACAAGTGCCACACACAGAGATAAAAGTAGTCAAAACGACATTTTATATTATCATTAGAAAGCGGATGCTCCCCGGGCACGCACTGCTGCAGACTGCTTTAGCAAGCCAACTAAAGGATTTCTAGGACAAACGCAAAAGCAGTTTCGTTTGCCTCCCTGCATCGAAGCTTGCATGGTTTTTGAAGCATAGCAACGCCCAGGCCCCCTGTAGTGCAGGCCCGGTTATTGTACAGGGGATCTCACGGGTCTGTCCTCCTCTGCTTGATTATCGATCCCCGCTGACTCCCTCTTCCCCAGGTTGTCCCGCCTCTGCTCTCTCCGTCGCGAGAGAGACAGAGAACCTCTGCCCACGTTGATGAACCCTCAGAAGCAGCCCTAGCAACCAGCATGCAGCATCGCAGATAGGGAAAATGTATTAAAAAAAACGATGGCCTCATAAAAAAAGAGAAATAGAACGCGCGGGAATAAAGAAAATTCTAGAACTGAATAGCAACTTATACAGTTTTACTGAATTATGAAAAAAAACTGAAAAAATAGGAATCATTTGCAAAGAAAAAAATTAAAATGATAAAACTGCGCTTACTGAACTGAAAGGATTGCTAATCTAGCAATCTCTCTCTCTCCGAAACAAAAAACCATAAGCGCTACCAAAATTTAAAAGAAAAAAACACACATCTAAAAGTTGTTGCTTGCTAAACTGATCAGCTGATAAGAGCAGCGCACAGAGAGGCGAGGATGTTGGCGATCGATTAGTTATTAATAATAATTATTATTAACGATCTTGAGTAACTAAGGGCACTGGGATTATAGTAGATAATTATTGACAAACAGTTTTTTTACACGCAGGCTGATGACGCTCAGGTTTTGATCGAGTAGAGATCGGAAAAAATTAAGCAAAATAAAAACACGGAGAAATGATAAACACGGAGGCTTCGATATTAATAATTATAATTAATTGATCAATGTTTTGCCAATTTCCTTTAAAAAAGACAGAAAAAAGTTTCTTGCAGATTTGAAAAGAAAAAATATTTCAATTTTATCTTGTTCAGTTTTAACAAAAATGACCGGCTAAAATGTTTTTTTTCAAATCGACTCCTCCCCAGTCCAGCTTCTATTCTTCATCTCGAGGCTGCTCACTGTTCTCAGGCCTCCTCTTTTTTGGCCTCGGCGGCGGCCACGTCCACAGCGTCGTCTTCGATCAGCGGCTTCTTGTCACCGACATCGACATAGAAAATGTCGCCCGACTGCACGCACGGCTGCGCGGTGGGTGGTTTGGGCCGGTCAGAATATGTGATGGGATTTCGGTGGGGGAATAGGGATTTCTGATAGGGGAATTGGGATTTCTGATAGGGGAATCGGGATTTCTGTTTAATGAATTGTGATTTCTGAGAGTGGAATTGGGATTTCTGATAGGGGAATTGGGATTTTTTGATGGGGGAAATCGGGATTTCTGTTAGGAGAGTTTCGGGTTTTAATATCGAAATTCATCTACATTAGGGATGCAGAGAAGTCTGATTGGGGATGCCTGAATCAGGCATCTCAAATGTATGTATTGTTTAAGAGTCGCAAACCTTCTTCTTGCCGATGGCCTTGGTGATGGACAGGCGCTGGCGCTGGGCGGAAGCGGCAGCGAGGCTGCGGCAGGCGCGCCAGAAGACCCAGATGAAGCACATGAAGGAGACGAGCAGCAGGGCGAACAGGGACCAGCGAAGGCAGGTCTTGGCGGAATCGGGCATGTCAACGAAAAAGTGGCGCACGCGGTACATCGGGCCGTGGTGTCCGTGATGTCCGTGGTGACCGTGGTGCTCGCCGTGATCTCCATGGTGCTCGCCATGGTGTCCGTGGTGTCCGTGGTGAGGTCCGTGCGGCAGCATGTCGTGGTCGTCGCCGCCAAGAAGAGGCCGGTGACCGTCGGGGCCGATCGGGGGCTTCGAAGGCTGGTCTTTGCCTTTGCTGTTGCCGAACATCGGGTGGCCGAAGGACAGTGGAATGCGACGCTGGTGGATCTCCACCTGTCACAGTGAATTGAAAATCCCATCTAGACCTTCAGCTGGACTGAAGTTATCTACTATCTAGACCTTCAGCTGGACTGAAGTTATCTACCATCTAGACCTTCAGCTGGACTGAAGTTATCTACTATCTTGACCTTCAGCTGGACTGAAGTTATCTACCATCTAGACCTTCAGCTGGACTGAAGTTATCTACTATCTTGACCTTCAGCTGGACTGAAGTTATCTACCATCTAGACCTTCAGCTGGACTGAAGTTATCTACTATCTTGACCTTCAGCTGGACTGAAGTTATCTACTATCTTGACCTTCAGCTGGACTGAAGTTATCTACTATCTAGACCTTCAGCTGGACTGAAGTTATCTACTATCTAGACCTTCAGCTGGACTGAAGTTATCTACTATCTTGACCTTCAGCTGGACTGAAGTTATCTACTATCTTAACCTTCAGCTGGACTGAAGTTATCTACTATCTTGACCTTCAGCTGGACTGAAGTTATCTACTATCTTGACCTTCAGCTGGACTGAAGTTATCTACTATCTTGACCTTCAGCTGGACTGAAGTTATCTACTATCTAGACCTTCAGCTGGACTGAAGTTATCTACTATCTTGACCTTCAGCTGGACTGAAGTTATCTACCATCCCCAGCTGTACAAACCTGGTAGCGCGGCTTGCCATCGGGTCCAGGAGGCATGGAGTGGATGCGGATCTGGATGCGCTGGACAATGGCGTGCTTGGCGTTCTTCATGGCCTCCATCATGCGAGTGTGCATCTGGCGCATCTGCTGGAAGATGCGCTGGTGGAAGGGCGACGGCGAGTGCATGTCAGGCAGGGCCAGGCCGATGCCATGCATCACCGACATCTTGGCACCGTGGTCGGACATGCCATGCTCTTGGAACACCCGGGCCTGCTCCTTGCACCCAACATTACAGGCTTTGTCCATTTTATCAGTGATGGCACCACCAGTGAAGCCACGCTTGCAGGACTTGGAGCACATGTTAGACAGCTCGTCATTCTTGATGCTCTTGTCGTGGGCCAGGTAGATCATTGAGTAGAGGCGGCAGCCATGGAGGCAGGACTAAAAGTGCATTGGTTAGGTGGCTTGCAATGTATACTCATATATAAAATATACTTAAATATAAAATACACTATTAGTATTATTAATAAATATTAACTCTATCTTCATAAAATATTTTAGACAAGAAAATGGTTATGTTATTAAGAGTAGTTTATTTTCTATAATATAATACCTTAAAAAATAACAAGGGTACACTCTTTGTATATATCAATTTATTGTAAACTAGCTTTTTTGAATTCTATATAATAAGAAAAATGATTAATGTTTATAATATTATATTAGTACTATTTTAATTGTGCGTTAATCAATATAATACTATTAACCTTTTATAAAATATAAATCAATGGTAAAATATTTAGCAAACCATATATTTAAATTTAGAAAAAAATTATTAATATTATTGCTCCATAATAGGCTATTATTATTTTGGTACAATTATTATAACAACATTCAAAATGATATTTTAAATCACAAAAAAGTTTTTAGCCAAGAACTACTACCTTAGATTATTAAACTAAGATACAAGCATACACATTCATATTGAGTTTTTTTGTTAGATAAACAGATTTTCTGTTTTACATTTAATAATATTAAGTCATTATTTTGCCCTTTTAGGGATATTTATATACAGAGCTCATTATGAATTGCCTTGCGTTGAGAAGTGTAAATATTTTTATTCAGGCAAGGTAAAAGTATAAATAATGAGTGATTAGTTGTAATTTAAAATTAGCAAATAAAAATGCGATAGGACTGACTTACATGTTTCAGGTGATGACCATGAGGATAGTTGGCCTTGCAAGTGCCGCAGCATCTCTTGTGGTGTTCTTCTCCAGAGACTACCACAAGAAGAACAGCAAAAAGCGCTGTCACAATTAGCTTTTTCATCTTTAGGCTTCAAAAACTTTAGTGTTTAGTCTTCGACTGCTTGACTTGGTTGTACGAGGAAATATGTCTCACAAAAAATAATTAAATTTATACAATTTGAAGTCGCGCCTTTTAGCTTACCTATACGACCAAGTAAGCAAATAAAACTCGTTGATTACGAGACCTAGAGGTTTATCACAAAAAAACATGAACAGTATTAGCTTTTCATGACTTTTAAAGACAAAGCTAAAGCCCCATATATCTTTTGACTGTAAGAATAAAGTACAGGATAAAGTTATACGATTACCCCAGTCCTAATGGGCAGATGTAACCGACAGCTCAGCCGCAGCAATGCCGCAACGCATCTGAAGGCTGCGTACGGCTGTTCAATCCATGGACTGGGTGGTCGCCACAAGCCCTCAATTACTCCAGCTAATGCTGCTACTCATTTTACAGCTGGGGTGAACTGAAGCACTGCAGTGCTAAGTGTCTTGCTCAAGGACAAAAATTATTTCGAGTGGGTCGAGAATCGAGAACCCCCCGACCTTATTATTAATACTTTTATACATATAGTGCTTAATAACAAGTTATGTTTACGTATCTACTGTTAGTGATCCTCGGTTACGGTATGTAGCGTGCACTTCATCGGATGGAAATATTGGTACAAAAAGTATAATTATTAAAAAGCAAACACCGAATTACGACATTAACCAGATATTTCGCACCTCTTTTTCGAAAAAAGGCCATGATAGTAGAGCTTTTAATAAATTTTAACTCTTTTTAATCATTCCAAGTGTTGAAAATAATGTCTATGTTGTCTTAACTGATGTTCACAACCAGAAACGGAAGTTCAATTTCAGTATCAATCTGTCTAGTTGTAAATTCGGATAGCAAGCAGAATTCCACGGTATTACACAGTGCCTACTCGCAGCAATAGTGATAGTAGATGCATTAACAAATTTAATATACAAATTATGTCTACAAAATATGTATATTTTTTAAAAAAATGTTGACACCTTCAATGTTCATCACTCATGCAGTTACATGTAGTCAGATTTGGAAATGAACAAACCAAAAATAATTTGATTATTTTTTTTTCAATGTTCAAAAAAACGCACAAAAGTTAAATTTGCTTGATTTTTCCATTGTATTTACTGGCGACCAAACATTACAAGTCAAGCACACAAGTAGTAGAAGTGGTTCAATACGCTCGTACCCATTAATTGCACTAAAAATTGACGAATTATCAACGAATCTCCACGAGAAACATTTTGCTTGCTAAATTCGGCAACTAGCCAAGAAATACCAAATAAATCAGTTCGAACGAATGTTTTTTTAAAGCCAGACCAAAAGTCGAAAACATTATTAATAAAGAAATCGAAGCAATAAAATACAAAACGACTTTATACAGGGAGCATAAAGTTAACATTACAAGCGAGAATGAATGATTTACTGCTACGCGCTAATGAGAACTTTCCGGACGCACCGAGTCATGATTCATAGAGAACATTAAGGTGCCGAGCGCACCTGAATGCAAGTTGACTTTGCCGGACAGATATTATCCCCTCAATTTTCTACTGTAAGCTTCGCAAAAGATCAATATATGGTTGTTAAAGGCGACACCAGGAAACAGGGGCCTGTTGCTACTAGGAAACGGGGAATATGCTTGATGAAGAATTGCTAAGAAACAGTGGCTGCTTGGGACGCTTAAAAGAGACAAACGGTTGCGAGAGAGGTATGAGTAAATATATAATATATGTGGTTTAAAAAACGCCAAATCGCTAAAGTAATGGTTGCTAGGGACGCCAGAAATACGGCTTAGCTAAGAAAGCTAGAAATGTATATGGTTGCTAAGGACGCTTCAAAGGGGTGTATGGTTGCTAGGAGAGCGTTAGAACGAGCTCATGGCTTCTAAAGTACAAAAGCTATAACCTACAATTTCTACACTTTAACGAATGGTTGCTAGGGACGCTATAGATGATTGATACGGTTGCTAAGGCCAAGGGACTCAGTTCTTTTTAGGCAGTGCGGCCAGCCGGCGCAGCTTAGCCAGATTGTTCCTCAGCGCTGGCAGGCGCGGTCGCAACGTCCGAGGCGTCCGTTCGGCCAACGGCCGGACACTCGGCCGTTCACGCAGTTCGGACATCTTGGCCGCTACAATGGACAGCACGTGGCCGAGCGCCTGCTGGGTGCACAGCAGGGCGGTGAGCTCATTGGCATCAGCGCCTGGCGGCGGCGGCGGCACCGGAGGCGGCACCGGAGGCGGCGGCGGCAAGCTCAACACGCCGCCGATTTCGTCAGCTTCACCGACCTCGCCGCCGCCGTTGCCGCCGGCGCCACCGGCGCCGCTGCCACCCAGCAGACTCTCGAGCTGGTCCAGCTCCAGGCTGGGCAGGAAGTCCGCCAGCTCGCCGACAGAGTCCAGACGGGTTCGGCCTGAGACGGCGCCGCCGCTTGCACTGGCCGCTGCTGCAGACGTTGACGCAGCTGATGACGCCACCTGCTGCTGCTGCTGCTGCTGCTGCTGGCGCTGGCTGTGCAACTGCAGCAGCTGGCGAATCTCGTCGGGCGACTTCTCCGCGAGATCGGGAGCCAGTTTGATCAGGCGAGAGTGGATGTCCGTGTTGAAGCGCTTCAGCTGCGAGGGCCGAGGGGTCCGGGATGCGCATTGGGAACTGTTTAATCTTTTGATCATTAATCGATTATTTTCTTGACTTTTCCACGATGCTCTACTACATGAACGCAACTCAAGAATCCTACTTGATCCATCTCCTGAGGAATCCCATCTGATTACCAAACTAAAAATCCCATCCGATCCCCATTCCCAAAAATCCCATCCGATCCCCATTCCCAAAAATCCCATCCGATCCTCATCCCCTAAAATCCCATCCGATCCTCATTCCCTAAAATCCTATACGCTCCTCATCCCCTATAATCCCATCCGATCTTCATCCCCTAAAATCCCACCCTATCCCCAACTTTAAGAATCCCATCCGATCCTCATCCCCTAAAATCCCATCCGATCCTCATTCCCTATAATCCCATCCGATTCTCATCCCCTATAATCCCATCCGATTCTCATCCCCTATAATCCCATCCGATTCTCATCCCCTATAATCCCATCCAATTCTCATCCCCTATAATCCCATCCGATCTTCATCCCCTAAAATCCCACTCGATCCCCAACTTTAAGAATCCCATCCGATCCTCATCCCCTAAAATCCCATCCGATCCTCATCCCCTATAATCCCATCCGATTCTCATCCCCTATAATTCCATCCGATTCTCATCCCCTATAATCCCATCCGATTCTCATCCCCTATAATCCCATCCGATTCTCATCCCCTATAATCCCATCCGATCCTCATCCCCTATAATCCCATCCGATCCTCATCCCCTATAATCCCATCCGATCCTCATCCCCTATAATCTCATCCGATCCTCATCGCCTAAAATCCCACCCGATCCTCATCCCCTAAAATCCCATCCGATCCTCATCGCCTAAAATCTCACCCGATCCCCAACTCTAAAAATCCCATCCGATCCTCATCCCCTATAATCCCATCCGATTCTCATCCCCTATAATCCCATCCGATCCTCATCCCCTATAATCCCATCCGATCCTCATCCCCTATAATCCCACCCGATCCTCATCCCCTAAAATCCCATCCGATCCTCATCGCCTAAAATCCCACCCGATCTCTATCCCCTAAAATCCCATCCGATCCTCATCCCCTATAATCCCATCCGATCCTCATCCCCTATAATCCCATCCGATCCTCATCCCCTATAATCCCACCCGATCCTCATCCCCTATAATCCCATCCGATCCTCATCGCCTAAAATCCCACCCGATCTCTATCCCCTAAAATCCCATCCGATCCTCATCCCCTATAATCCCATCCGATCCTCATCCCCTATAATCCCATCCGATCCTCATCCCCTATAATCCCATCCGATCCTCATCCCCTATAATCCCATCCGATCCTCATCCCCTATAATCCCATCCGATCCTCATCCCCTATAATCTCATCCGATCCTCATCGCCTAAAATCCCACCCGATCCTCATCCCCTAAAATCCCATACGATCCTCATCCCCTAAAATCTCACCCGATCCCCAACTCATCCCCTATAATCCCATCCGATCCTCATCCGCTATAATCTCATCCGATCCTCATCGCCTAAAATCCCACCCGATCCTCATCCCCTAAAATCCCATCCGATCCTCATCGCCTAAAATCTCACCCGATCCCCAACTCATCCCCTATAATCCCATCCGATCCTCATCCCCTATAATCCCATCCGATCCTCATCCCCTATAATCCCATCCGATTCTCATCCCCTATAATCCCATCCGATTCTCATCCCCTATAATCCCATCCGATTCTCATCCCCTATAATCCCATCCGATTCTCATCCCCTATAATCCCATCCGATCCTCATCCCCTATAATCCCATCCGATCCTCATCCCCTATAATCCCATCCGATCCTCATCCCCTATAATCTCATCCGATCCTCATCGCCTAAAATCCCACCCGATCCTCATCCCCTAAAATCCCATCCGATCCTCATCGCCTAAAATCTCACCCGATCCCCAACTCTAAAAATCCCATCCGATCCTCATCCCCTATAGTCCCATCCGATTCTCATCCCCTATAATCCCATCCGATCCTCATCCCCTATAATCCCATCCGATCCTCATCCCCTATAATCCCACCCGATCCTCATCGCCTAAAATCCCATCCGATCCTCATCGCCTAAAATCCCACCCGATCTCTATCTCCTAAAATCCCATCCGATCCTCATCCCCTATAATCCCATCCGATCCTCATCCCCTATAATCCCATCCGATCCTCATCCCCTATAATCCCACCCGATCCTCATCCCCTAAAATCCCATCCGATCCTCATCGCCTAAAATCCCACCCGATCTCTATCCCCTAAAATCCCATCCGATCCTCATCCCCTATAATCCCATCCGATCCTCATCCCCTATAATCCCATCCGATCCTCATCCCCTATAATCCCATCCGATCCTCATCCCCTATAATCCCATCCGATCCTCATCCCCTATAATCCCATCCGATCCTCATCCCCTATAATCTCATCCGATCCTCATCGCCTAAAATCCCACCCGATCCTCATCCCCTAAAATCCCATACGATCCTCATCCCCTAAAATCTCACCCGATCCCCAACTCATCCCCTATAATCCCATCCGATCCTCATCCGCTATAATCTCATCCGATCCTCATCGCCTAAAATCCCACCCGATCCTCATCCCCTAAAATCCCATACGATCCTCATCCCCTAAAATCTCACCCGATCCCCAACTCATCCCCTATAATCCCATCCGATCCTCATCCCCTATAATCTCATCCGATCCTCATCGCCTATAATCCCATCCGATCCTCATCGCCTAAAATCCCACCCGATCTCTATCCCCTAAAATCCCATCCGATCCACATCCCCTATAATCCCATCCGATCCTCATCCCCTATAATCCCATCCGATCCTCATCCCCTATAATCCCATCCGATCCTCATCGCCTAAAATCCCACCCGATCTCTATCCCCGATAAGTCCATCTGATCCCCGATCCCCAGGAATCCCATTTTCGGAAGCATTCCGACGAGCAACGCAACCAAAGAGCCTCACCTTCTGAACAATAGCGTAGAGCTCCATAACCTGACGCACAACGTCCATCATTGGCGAAGTCTGCGCCCCCGAGCTGGGCTGGCGCAGCCATTTGTGATGCCAGACCCGCCTAGTGGATTTGAACTCCTTCCTGGGGTGCAGGCAGAAGCTGCACACATAGTACAGATCCGGTATGCTGCGCAAGTCAACGGCTTTGGAGGCGCAGCGGGCGTGCTGGAAGGCGCGGCAGACCTCGCACTGGATCATGTCGTCTTCGCCCGAGCGGCCGCACTGGCAGTGAACAACCCGCCGCTTGTCTGGCGCGACTATCGAAGCCTCCGCTGCGGCGGCGGCTGCTGCAGCGGTAGCAGCAGCAGCCGATGACTGCAACGAGGAACTGGACGATTTATGATGCGCCTTGCTGACCGTGGCCGGCTGGGACGCGAGCTCGGAGTCGTGCTGATCGCGACTAGACGACATCAGAGATTCCAGATCCTCGGCGGTGGCAGCCTCGCTACGCCTGGACGAAGAGGCGTTGTCGCCGGCTGCCGCAGCCTTGGACGAGGACGCAGCGCGGCCGGAACCTTTGGGCCGATGGTAGAACCTGATGTGGTCGGACAGCAGCTTCTCCTTGCGGAAGCTCTTGCCGCACTGGTCGCATTCGAATGTCTCGATGGTCCAGTGGGCGGGCACAGTCGGCTCAGTTGAAGTCTTCCGCTTGCCGCTGCCGCTGCCGACGCTTGTGGCGCTGCTGTTGCTGCGGCCGAGGCCGCCCGAGCCGAAGAACGAGCGCCGCCTGTCGGCCGTCCAAGCCGACGATCCGGGCGTCGAAGTGGCGGTGGCGGCGGCGGCAACAGCGGCGGCGGAGGTCGGAGCGGCGGGGCTGCACACGGAAGCTGACCGATCCAGCGATGGAGTTGACAGCTTGGGCAGCCGGACTCGCATTTTCAACAGTCGCTGCTCGTGCTGAGAACCCTGCTGCTGCGGCGGCGGCGGTGGCGGCGGCGGCAGGAGTTCTGCTGAGGCATCGGCAGCAGACTCCACAGTCTCCTCAGCGCTCATCATAGCGGTGGTCATGGCGGTGGTGGCGGCCGAACTGCCAGCCTCGGCCACAACATTCTGATCGCTGCTGAAGCTGTTCTGCTCCAGCTCAGGGTCCAGCCGAGCTCGCTTTGCCAGCGGTTCGTGCTCAGGCTCAACAGCGGACGGTTTCGGCAGGGTGCTGGCCTCCTCACTGGCTGGCAGCTCAGCGGGCGGAGAGTCTGCCGGTCGCTTCCTACTGAGCTGGTCCGGCAGTTGCTTGGGCGAAACCGAAGCATCCTCTTGGCACTCTTCAAACGTCAGCGAGTATTCAGACTGCTGCTTTTCTGGCTTGATTGCAGCTGCCGCGGCCGCTTCCTCTGCTTCTTTTTCTTCTTTTAGTAGCAAATTTGTCGGAATTTTCAACGTCATCTTTAATGGCGGCAGCCGGCCCTGCTTCGGCTCTGGAGCCTCCTGAGGAGGAGTCGGCGAAGGCGGTGGCGGGGACTGCGGCGCTGCCTGCGACTTGGCCGGCTGTGGAGCGGCGGTTCGCCGACGGCTTCGTCGGGTCTCGCTGGCAGCATTGAAGGACTGGGAAAGCTTCTGCTGCTGCTGCTTCTGTTGCTGCTTTTGCTTCTGTTGCTGTTGCTGTGATGAAGAAGCGCCGCCAGCATCACTGGATGAGGCTGAGGCCAGCTCAGCTGACAGCAGCGACTCCGGGCAGGTGGAGTTGAGCATCAGCTGGTCATCCGCGTCGTCGCCACCGCCGCCACCGCCGCCGCCGACGCCGCCGCCGCGTTTCTCCAGCCGTCGGCGCCGGGAGTTCTCCTGAATGCGGCGTACCATGGGGTCATAGTTGATCTCGCTGGGCCCCGTGGCCGGCCACTGGGCGGCGAAGATCGCCTCGGCCTCGGCTGCGTCGTACGGCTTCAGCTGGGAGGCCCTGCGGGGTGGCGACAATGGGGCGAAGTTTCGATTAGTGAGTTGGTCATGCTGTGAGTTGGTCATGCTGAGTTGGTCATGCTGTGAATTGGTCATGCTGTGAATTGGTCATGCTGTGAATTGGTCATGCTGACTATAATTGGTCATACTATGAGTTGGTCATGCTGACTATAATTGGTCATACTATGAGTTGGTCATGCTGACTATAATTGGTCATACTATGAGGTAGTTATGCCGTGAGTTGGTCATGCCCTGAATTGGTCATGCTATGAGTTGGTCATGCTGACTATAATTGGTCATGATGTGAGTTGGTCATGCTGTGAGTTGGTCATGCTATGAATTGGTCATGATGTGAGTTGGTCATTGTGTGAGTTGGTCATGCTGAGTTTGGTCATGGTGTGAATTGGCCACGCTGAGTTTGGTCATGGTGTGAATTGGCCACGCTGAGTTTGGTCATGGTGTGAATTGGCCACGCTGAGTTTGGTCATGGTGTGAATTGGCCATGCTGAGTTTGGTCATGGTGTGAATTGGTCATGCTATGAATTGGTCATGATGTGAGTTGGTCATGCTATGAATTGGTCATGCTGTGAGTTGGTCATGCTGTGAGTTGGTCATGCCCTGAATTGGTCATGCTATGAGTTGGTCATGCTATGAATTGGTCATGATGTGAGTTGGTCATGCTGAGTTTGGTCATGGTGTGAATTGGCCATGCTGAGTTTGGTCATAGTGTGCAAAATTGGTCACGCATAACCGATGGCAGCAAGCGCTCACCTGTAACCCTTAGCTTTCCAGCTATCCAACGTGAAGAACAAACTGTAGTGACCTTTGCTGTCAACGGAAATGACCTTGGCCTGATACCAGAGGGTGTCGCGCCATCTCGCCAGCACCAGATCGCCGGGCTGGAAGGCGGCGGCCTCGGCTGACTCAGCTGACTGCTTCGTCGGTTTATTCAGCGGCCTGAGCCGCTCGCTGCTCATCTCGATCTCCTCGTCGAACTTGGCGCTCCACTTGTGGTAGTGCACCAGCACGGACTTCGTGTCCTCGTGCACCGCCAGCAGCTTGGCGGCCGTCCAGTTGCCCCACGCGTCCTGGGCTTCCAGAAATTCGCCGACTTGCCACACGAGGCCAGGGCGCTTGGGAAGGCTGGACATGACTGGCTGCGACTGGCGACTGACGGGGCGATTCGCTGAGGGTGAGTTGGCTTTGTATGAGAGACTGTCTGTCTGTCTGTCTGTCTGTCTGTCTGTCTGCCTGTGTGTGCGTCTGTCTGCTTGTCTGTCTGTCTGTCTGTCCGTCTGTCTGTCTGTCTGTCTGTCTGTCTGTCTGTCTGTCTGTCTGTCTGTCTGTCTAAGTGTCTGTCTGGCTGTTTGTCTTAGTGTCTGTCTGGCTGTCTGTCTTAGTGTCTTAGTGTCTGCCTGTCTATCTGTCTGTCTTAGTATCTGTCTGTCTGTCTGGCTGTCTTAGTGTCTGTCTGGCTGTCTTAGTGTCTGTCTTTCTGTCTGTCTGTCTGTCTGTCCTGTTTGTCTGTCTGTCTGTCTGTCTTAGTGTCTGTCTGTCTGTCTGCTTGCCTGTCTGTCTACCTCCCTCTCTCCCTGTCTGTGTATTTTACTGCATTAAAATCCACTTCCTGTTATTGTTAGCGAACATCAATGCTGCCGGCATGTCCCAGATTAAAGCGCCCCAGCTGCGAATTTTCAAACTGCTTTACACGCTCAGGACTGCTTGCTAGAGTTGTCGTAATCGCAATATACTAATAACAGTACTAGCAATATGGCATTCTAATAATATAAATACGAGAAACTCTACACTGCAAGCAGTGCAAGTTCAAGCAATAAATATAAGATGCAGACAGAAAAAAAGCTATAATAGGCTGCACGCCCACACATAGCAACTAAATAGACAAGATGGAGACAGACTGGCTGGAGCGTATTGTCAACAATTGAAACTATAATCTACAAAGCATGCGCCTTTGCAATGAAAAAGCATAAAATATTTGCGCTGGCTTATTTCTCCTAGTCATAAAAAGGATTCGAGTGCAAGGGGGCGAGGCAGTCATGCATTCTTGCGTAGCCTGTCGTCCATAGCTTAGCGACTGATCATTAATGAGACCCAGCCAGTGAAATCAACACGACTGACTGCTTTGATGCCCTTCTAATGATTCCCTGCGAGGATCGAATGATTCCCCTGACTGACTGACTGGATCCCCTGTGACAATCCAATGATTACCCTGTGACAATCCAATGATTACCCTGTGACAATCCAATGATTACCCTGTGACAATCCAATGATTCCCCTCTGACAATCCAATGATTACCCTGTGAAATTCCAATGATTACTCTGTGACAATCCAATGATTACCCTGTGACAACCCTGTGACAATCCAATGATTACCCTGTGACAACCCTGTGACAATCCAATGATTTTCCTGTGACAATCCAATGATTACCCTGTGACAATCCAATGATTTTCCTGTGACAATCCAATGATTCCCCTGTGACAATCCAATGATTTTCCTGTGAAATTCCAATGATTACCCTGTGACAATCCAATGATTACCCTGAGACAATCCAATGATTACCCTGAGACAATCCAATGATTACCCTGAGACAATCCAATGATTACCCTGTGACAATCCAATGATTTTCCTGTGACAATCCAATGATTTTCCTGTGAAATTCCAATGATTCCCCTGTGACAATCCAATGATTCCCCTGTGACAATCCAATGATTACCCTGTGACAATCTAATGATTACCCTGTGACAATCCAATGATTACCCTGTGACAATCCAATGATTTGCCTGACAATCCAATGATTACCCTGTGACAATCCGATGATTCCCCTGTGACAATCCAATGATTCCCCTGTGACAATCCAATGATTCCCCTGTGACAATCCAATGATTTCCCTGTGACAATCCGATGATTCCCCTGTGACAATCCGATGATTACCCTGTGACAATCCAATGATTACTCTGTGACAATACAATGATTACCCTGTGACAATCCAATGATTTTCCTGTGACAATCCAATGATTACCCTGTGACAATCCAATGATTTTCCTGTGAAATTCTAATGATTCCCCTGTGACAATCCAATGATTACCCTGTGACAATCCAATGATTCCCCTGTGACAATCCAATGATTACCCTGTGACAATCCAATGATTACCCTGTGAAATTCCAATGATTCCCCTGTGACAATCCAATGATTACCCTGTGACAATCCAATGATTACCCTGTGACAATCCAATGATTACCCTGTGACATTCTATGATTCCCCTGTGACAATCCAATGATTACTCTGTGACAATCCAATGATTACCCTGTGACAATCCAATGATTTTCCTGTGACAATCCAATGATTACCCTGTGACAATCCAATGATTTTCCTGTGAAATTCCAATGATTCCCCTGTGACAATCCAATGATTCCCCTGTGACAATCCAATGATTACCCTGTGAAATTCCAATGATTCCCCTGTGACAATCCAATGATTCCCCTGTGACAATCCAATGATTACCCTGAGACAATCGAATGATTACCCTGTGACAATCCAATGATTTTCCTGTGACAATCCAATGATTACCCTGTGACAATCCAATGATTTTCCTGTGAAATTCCAATGATTACCCTGTGAAATTCCAATGATTACCCTGTGACAATCCAATGATTTTCCTGTGAAATTCCAATGATTACCCTGTGACAATCCAATGATTCCCCTGTGACAATCCAATGATTCCCCTGTGACAATCCGATGATTCCCCTGTGACAATCCGATGATTTTCCTGTGAAATTCCAATGATTCCCCTGTGACAATCCAATGATTACCCTGTGACAATCCAATGATTACCCTGTGACAATCCAATGATTACCCTGTGACATTCTATGATTCCCCTGTGACAATCCAATGATTACTCTGTGACAATCCAATGATTACCCTGTGACAATCCAATGATTTTCCTGTGACAATCCAATGATTACCCTGTGACAATCCAATGATTTTTCTGTGAAATTCCAATGATTCCCCTGTGACAATCCAATGATTCCCCTGTGACAATCCAATGATTACCCTGTGAAATTCCAATGATTCCCCTGTGACAATCCAATGATTCCCCTGTGACAATCCAATGATTACCCTGAGACAATCCAATGATTACCCTGTGACAATCCAATGATTTTCCTGTGACAATCCAATGATTACCCTGTGACAATCCAATGATTTTCCTGTGAAATTCCAATGATTACCCTGTGACAATCTAATGATTACCCTGTGACAATCCAATGATTTTCCTGTGAAATTCCAATGATTACCCTGTGACAATCCAATGATTCCCCTGTGACAATCCAATGATTTCCCTGACAATCCGATGATTCCCCTGTGACAATCCGATGATTTTCCTGTGAAATTCCAATGATTATCCTCGTCACAATCCAATAATTTCCCTGTGACAATCCAATAATTCCCCTGTTACAATCCAATCATTTCTATTGACAACCCAATGATTCCCCTTGACTATCCAATGATTCCTTTTAAAAATACAATGCTATACCTTTTCAACAAACTGTCCTAACACACCAGTGACTCTTTAGACTCCAGTACGATGGCACCCAATAGTCCCCAGACATTCAAACGACATATGCCACACCTCCGGTGCCCAAACAGCAACAACTGCAATCGAAACCCTACAATCTTCTGGAAGAATTCCCACGCACGAAGAACAATCTGCTACAGATTCAGAAAAGATATTCCAACCGGGGCAGACACAAATAGCATCAGACAAGAACTGGGTCGAAATATTCGAAACGATACAAAATTGCCAGCCGCAATGTCACAAGAAGGGCGGGTAGTCCCAGTGTGGGAATCAGACGTCCCACTGTATCCAGCCTGCTCAAATTTCGGGTTCAGTTCAAAGACACCGATGTAGAGAGGGCCAGAGTATTACAGTGTTGAGCACAGAACACACACCATATCCTCAATCGCACGTGCATTGCCCAGATAAAAGATCTGGGATCAGTCGGATACCCAGCATCATATGGTTCGCCATCGCCAGCCCTTCTCTCTCATCTCTGCTGCTTGCCTGCCTGCTACTGTTTTGCCCACACATCTGTTAGCACAGCTGGATTTCCAGGGACAGAGCACACGGGCCTACACAGACGCTGCTGTTGTTGACTTGTACTTTTATGAGTAGGACTCAATGTTAAGACTGAGAGGAAGAGCAAACTCATGCCCGAGATTAATACAGTCAGTCAGTCAGTCAGTCAGTCAGTCAGTCAGTCAGTCAGTCAGTCAGTCAGTCAGTCAGTCAGTCAGTGAGTCAGTGAGTCAGTGAGTCAGTGAGTCAGTGAGTCAGTGAGTCAGTCAGTGAGTCAGTGAGTCAGTCAGTCAGTCAGTCAGTGAGTCAGTGAGTCAGTCAGTCAGTGAGTCAGTCAGTGAGTCAGTCAGTGAGTCAGTCAGTCAGTCAGTCAGTCAGTGAGTCAGTCAGTCAGTCAGTCAGTCAGTCAGTCAGTCAGTCAGTCAGCAAAGGAATTCAAAGCCATCTAAGAGGGTAAAAAGAATTAAAAAATGGCAGCGAGAAACGAGACAAAGGCTGAAATAAATAATTAACTGAGAACTAACAACTGAGACCTACCAGACCAGGTCACGCAAGAAAGCTTACTAATTAAAACAAAAAAGAAAACAACAAAAAACAGCCAAAATTCCTAGCGAAACCAAGCGGGAAGAGCTCAGGGGCTGGAGAAGTGATTCGATATATTTGTCAATACACACTAATACGCAATACGCGCATATATTTACTCATTATAACAGATCGAACAATTGTCAGAGGCCTCACTGTGCAGGCGCGATGAAATCAAAATATAAACTGACTAGATATTAACAAAGGAAAAAGCCAGGTAAAAACGGAGGGATTTGGGCATTGAAGCAATTGAGGTGCAGAAAGAAATAACGAAGCGAATGGGAGAAAATGAGCTGTGTGCTAGTCCAATATTTCTGTAGACCGATATAGTGCTGATTACCCACAAATGTTTACAACAGACAGACCTGCAACAACCGTGACTAGCTGTGCAAACTGGACAAGCAATAATTCAATATGACGCATTTCTGCTGTCAGGGTGCCGCAGGCAGCAAGCAAACAGGTTAGCAGCCTCACCTTTGTCTCTGTGCCCCACTTAACTGTCTCTCTTATGTGTGCCCCACTCACCTGTAAATCTCGCTTATCTGTGCCCCACTCACCTGTATCTCTTATCTGTGCCCCACTCAACTTTGTCTCTCTTATCTGTGCCCCACTCAACTTTGTCTCTCTTATCTGTGCCCCACTCACCTGTATCTCTTATCTGTGCCTCACTCACCTGTATCTCTCTTATCTGTGCCCCACTCACCTGTATCTCTTATCTGAGCCTCACTCACCTGTATCTCTTATCTGTGCCCCACTCACCTGTATCTCTTATCTGTGCCTCACTCACCTGTATCTCTTATCTGTGCCTCACTCACCTGTATCTCTTATCTGTGCCCCACTCACCTGTATCTCTTATCTGTGCCTCACTCACCTGTATCTCTCTTATCTGTGCCTA
Organism: Macrostomum lignano; assembly: GCA_002269645.1. NCBI lineage: Eukaryota > Metazoa > Platyhelminthes > Macrostomidae > Macrostomum > Macrostomum lignano. The sequence continues at coordinate 227,253 of NIVC01001557.1, read as the reverse complement.
ACTCACCTGTATCTCTTATCTGTGCCTCACTCACCTGTATCTCTCTTATCTGTGCCCCACTCACCTGTAAATCTCGCTTATCTGTGCCCCACTCACCTGTAAATCTCTCTTATCTGTGCCCCACTCACCTGTATCTCTCTTGTCTGTGCCCCACTCACCTGTATCTCTCTTATCTGTGCCCCACTCAACTTTATCTCTCTTATCTGTGCCCCACTCACCTGTATCTCTCTTGTCTGTGCCCCACTCACCTGTATCTCTTATCTGTGCCCCACTCAACTTTATCTCTCTTATCTGTGCCCCACTCACCTGTATCTCTCTTATCTGTGCCCCACTCACCTGTATCTCTCTTGTCTGTGCCCCACTCACCTGTATCTCTTATCTGTGCCCCACTCACCTGAAAATCTCTCCTATTTGAGCCCCACTCACCTGTAAATCTCGCTTATCTGTGCCCAACTCACCTGTAAATCTCGCTTATCTGTGCCGCATTTATGTTTTTATATATCTTATTAACAAATAATCTTTAAGGCTGTAGTCAGTGCAGGTTAATAGCTACAAATTAATAATGCGTGGACATGAAAAGAATCAACAATGAACAATATCCGAGCAAAACGTTACAATGACATTTTCGTATGCATACAAATATCATAAAGAGCATGAACAAGCGAGCAGCAAGCAAATGAAATAGTAGAAGGTAAAATTTTGGAATAAATAACCCGGGAAGAAGTATCATTAACATCAAGATAAATAAGCAGGATAATATTCAAATCAAAATTCTACACACAGTTGAAAATAGAAATTTACAAATCAACTCTTGCCAAGCCATTCAACGAATGCAATGAAACGCACAAGGTTTGAGGTGTGACACTCGCCACAGGCATGGCGCGGCATGAGGCAAACAAATTGAAAATCAGTCGGTGGCACCGCCGAGGTCCATCATGAAGTAGTCCTCAGATCCACCAACGAGAGACGCTGCGCTGTCAACTGTCGGGGGTTCCACAGAAGTGCCGGGACCCAGCAGGCTGTCCAACCGTCCAGGCGGTGTCCAGTAGGGATCGAAGTCGTCATCACCGTTCAGGCCCTTGTGCTCGTCCAGCTCCCGCTGCTGCTGATAGCTGTTCTGACGAAGGCAACTCCGTGTGGGCCGGAGCAGCATCGTGACGTAGCTGCCCTCATCGTCGGCTGATAGACGAGACGGCTGCTGCGACACCGCGGCAGGGACGGCCAGCTCGCCAGACGATGAGGCCGTGGACTCGGACAGCGGCCGCATGCAGCTGGACAGCGCCAGAGAAGGCGCCGGGGAGGCGCCCGACGAACTAGCGATGTCGCACACGCCGAGGACTTCTCCGTCGGCTGGTTGAGCGGCTGGCCGACCGAACTTGTTGCCGTAGGAAATCGCCCGGGGACGGAAACCGCGGAGCAGGCCGCCGCTGCTGCTAGCAGAGGGTGGCGCAGGAGTGAGCAGGTTCTGCTTGAGACTGACAAGGGGCCTATGGGGCCTGACCTAAAAACCTTGATTGGTGATCTTGACCTAAAAACTTTAATGAATGATTCCTGACCTAAAAACCTTGATTGATGATCTTGACCTAAAAACCTTTTAATGAATGATTCCTGACCTAAAAACTTTTTGATGAATGATTTCTGACCTAAAAACTTTTTGATGAATGATTTCTGACCTAAAAACTTTTTGATGAATGATTCCTGACCTAAAAACTTTTTGATGAATGATTCCTGACCTAAAAACTTTGATTGATGATCTTGACCTAAAAACTTTGATTGATGATCTTGACCTAAAAACTTTGGTTAATGATTCCTGACCTAAAAACTTTGATTAATGATTCCTGACCTAAAAACCTTGATGAATGACTCCTGACCTAAAAACCTTGATTAATGATCCTGACCTAAAAACTTTTTGATGAATGATTTCTGACCTAAAAACTTTTTGATGAATGATTCCTGACCTAAAAACTTTTTGATGAATGATTCCTGACCTAAAAACTTTGATTGATGATCTTGACCTAAAAACTTTGATTAATGATTCCTGACCTAAAAACTTTGATTAATGATTCCTGACCTAAAAACCTTGATGAATGACTCCTGACCTAAAAACCTTGATGAATGACTCCTGACCTAAAAACTTTTTGATGAATGATTCCTGACCTAAAAACTTTGATGAATGATTCCTGACCTAAAAACTTTGATGAATGATTCCTGACCTAAAAACTTTGATGAATGATTCCTGACCTAAAAACTTTGATGAATGATTCCTGACCTAAAAACTTTGATGAATGATTCCTGACCTAAAAACTTTGATGAATTATCTTGACCTAAAAACCTTGATTAATGATCCTGACCTAAAAACTTTGATTAATGATTCCTGACCTAAAAACTTTGATTAATGATTCCTGACCTAAAAACCTTGATGAATGACTCCTGACCTAAAAACCTTGATGAATGATTCCTGACCTAAAAACTTTGATGAATGACTCCTGACCTAAAAACTTTGATGAATGATTCCTGACCTAAAAACTTTGATGAATGACTCCTGACCTAAAAACCTTGATGAATGATTCCTGACCTAAAAACCTTGATTGATGATCTTGACCTAAAAGTACAAATGTTTAGACCTCAAAGCCTTGAATTTAGTTAGATACGATAGTTAATGATTCTGTCATTCTGACCTAAAAACCTAGATGGACTTTATTCCTATATGGATTTCTGACTTGAACATGGATTTTTAAAGCTAATAACTACACATGTAGTATTATACTCGTAAAACAGAACCATAAAAGGGCTGCTCATGGCCTCAGTGGAAATACATGCAACCTTGATACGACTTCCCCCGGAGAATACCTGGTGCCGCAGTTAGCGCAAGAAGCGTTAAGCGAAGCCGCATCACTAGTCGTTCTCGGCCTTGAGAAACCCTGCTGCTCAGCGAATACCTGATGGCTGGATGAGTTGCGATGATGGTGCTGGTGCTGATGCTGGAATCGACTCCTAGATTGCATGTGCGGCGATCTCTGTTGCTGCTGCTGCTGCTGCGAATGATGGGGATGGTGCACGACGGGGTACTGGGACAATAGTCCGCCCCGACTCTGTGGCCGGCATCCGATGCTGTTGGCACGACTGATGGGCGAGCCTGCGGGAGCGTTGAAGAGGCTCTTGGTCTATGGGGGTGGCTGGAGTTGGTTTATGGGGGTGGCTGGAGATGGTTTATGGGGGTGGCTGGAGTTGGTTTATGGGGGTGGCTAGAGTTGGTTTATGGGAATGGTTGGAGTTGGTTTATGGGGGTGGCTGGAGTTGGTTTATAGGGGTGGCTAGAGTTGGTTTATGGGGGTGGCTGGAGTTGGTTTATGGGGATGGTAAAGTTGGTTATGGGGATGGTAAAGTTGGTTTATGGGGGTGGCTGGAGTTGGTTTATGGGGGTGGCTGGAGTTGGTTTATGGGGATGGTTGGAGTTGGTTTATGGGAATGGTTGGAGTTGGTTTATGGGAATGGTTAAGTTGGTTTATGGGGGTGGTAAAGTTGGTTTATGGGGGTGGTAAAGTTGGTTTATGGGGATGGCTGGAGTTGGTTTATGGGGATGGCTGGAGTTGGTTTATGGGGATGGCTGGAGTTGGTTTATGGGAATGGTTGGAGTTGGTTTATGGGAATGGCTGGAGTTGGTTTATGGGAATGGTTGGAGTTGGTTTATGGGAATGGTTGGAGTTGGTTTATGGGAATGGTTGGAGTTGGTTTATGGGAATGGCTGGAGTTGGTTTATGGGGATGGCTGGAGTTGGTTTATGGGGATGGCTGGAGTTGGTTTATGGGAATGGTTGGAGTTGGTTTATGGGAATGGTTAAGTTGGTTTATGGGGGTGGTAAAGTTGGTTTATGGGGGTGGTAAAGTTGGTTTATGGGGATGGCTGGAGTTGGTTTATGGGGATGGCTGGAGTTGGTTTATGGGAATGGTTGGAGTTGGTTTATGGGAATGGCTGGAGTTGGTTTATGGGCGCGATTCTAAATCAGATTCTAGAAAACACACGAGTCGCTGCTCACCTTGATGGTGCTGATGATGCTGCAGCTGCTCGTCAGCCGGACCGAAACCGCGGTGACCGGTTGACACGGCTGAAAATGAGGTCAAAAGGTTAAATCTAGCGGGTTTACGCTGATGCAGCAAGGTTGCTGGGACTGGATTACACGGAGCATAGGGGATTTACAGTTTGAATCTTTAAGCAAATATCTTTACCGATTCGTTGCCAAAGGTCAGAGGTCACACGAGGACAAGACTGCTCATTTAACATCGATGTTTAACGAATAGTTAAGGTATATACAAATGCATAATAGCTGTCAAAGTACAATACAGAGAGGGTTCAGAAATATTATATTGGATACAGAGTCAAGCAAAGGCTTACGGTGAACCCGCACAACAGGTAGGAGCTGGTTGTGCCGAGCCGCTGCTAGCACTGCAAATGCAGATAAAAAGGCAACCCCCCACCCAAGTTAGAAGACACGACTAATTAGGTCAGGCAAGGGAGCGTAGGACAGTGAGAAAAGCACTTGGGGGAAAATAGAAAATAGATAAGGGGCATCTGCAGTGCAACGCCTGATAAAGGCATTAGACCGACCCTGTTCCGTTAAACTCGAAGTCATGACGATAAAAAATAAAAACAATTTCAATTAAAGAGCACATTGACAGTTAAACGCAGCCGATATGTATCGTAAACTACTTTATAAGGCGGATAATTAATATAGAAAATAGTAAAGGGCAATAAGGGCGGAAAAAAATTGGAAAGGTCGCCTGTTCACACGCTGGCATTTGTGCTTATGCCAATTATTATATTATATCTGCGTTAGTACTATATTTAGCTAAGCGTATATAATAATGTAAATCTGTTAGTTGCCGGGGCCAGGCTGAAAGTTGGACTAAAGAATAAAGTGCAGAAAAACACGCGGTCGCGCGCGCGCTGAGACGAAATGCCAGCCAAAACATGGGGCTTCTGCCCCACACAGAGATTGGGGAGAGGAGAGGGTAGAAAGAGAGAGAAAGAGAGAGAGAGAGAAAACACACAGACGCGCCTCTTACGTTGAGCGCGCAAAAACATTAGTACATAGGACTTAGTATAAATACACTGTATAATGTTAAGTTTATAATAAACAGCTGTACAAGCTTACAATAAGTAATCTTTGCGCTAAACAAAGCATTTAAGCATTCTCGTAGCCGCCGGGTTTTGAAGGCTAATCTCTATGGTTTTTCGAAGTCTATTCTCATATAGTTAAAGGCCGATTCTGATAATGTTTTGAAGGCCGATTCTCATAGGGTTACATAAACCGATTCTGATAATTTTTTGAAGGCCGATTCTCATAGGGTTACATAAACCGATTCTGATAATTTTTTGAAGGCCGATTCTCATAGGGTTACATAAACCGATTCTGATAATTTTTTGAAGGCCGATTCTCATAGGGTTACATAAACCGATTCTGATAATGTTTTGAAGGCCGATTCTCATAGGGTCTTCTTCGATCGATTGAAGGATCGATTTTGATAATGTTTTAAAGGCCGATTTTTATAGGGTCTTGAAGTCCGATTCTGATAATGTTTTGAAGGCCGATTCTCATAGGGTCTTCTTCGATCGATTGAAGGATCGATTTTGATAATGTTTTAAAGGCCGATTTTTATAGGGTCTTGAAGTCCGATTCTGATAATGTTTTGAAGGCCGATTTTACAAGGATTTGAAGGCCGATTCTCATAAGTGATTTAAAGGCCGATTTTTGTAGGGTTTTGAAATTCCTAGCAGAAAGATGTACAGCTCCAGCTTCGAAAATTTTTCCTTACCACTCGGCCCTCTCTCTGAATCCGCACCGCCGCCACCGCCCGTCACTTCGCTGGTAGTCGACAAGGACATCGACGAATTCGGCGATCGACTGCGAAAAGCGACGCCGCCAGTGCCGCCAACATCGTTGCTACCCGTAGACATCTCCATCAGACAGTAATCTTCCTGTTGCTGCTGCTGTTGCTGGGCAGACGAACACTGCGATTGACAGTCTGGCGGCGGCAGGCTGAGGCCGCGACTTCCGCTGCAGCTTCCGTCGGAGCCCAGGCCGCTGCTGGACTGGCTCGGCTTCATCTGAGCAGCACTCGAACTGCGTAGAAGGGCGGGTTTACAGGGGGGACGTTTTTGAAAGGTTTCAGATTCAGAGGGCGATTCTTCGTAAGGTTCTAAGCAATACCCAATAGGGTTCACAGGGCTATTCACAATATGGTTCACAGGGCCATTTACAATGTGCTTCACAAGGCTATTCACAATATGGTTCACAGGGCCATTCACAAGAGATTTCACAGTACCATTCACAATATGGTTCACAGGGCCATTCACAAGAGATTTCACAGTACCAATCACAATACGGTTCACAGTACCATTCACAATATGGTTCACGGGGCTATTCACAATATGGTTCACAGGGCCATTTACAATGTGCTTCACAAGGCTATTCACAATATGGTTCACAGGGCCATTCACAAGAGATTTCACAGTACCATTCACAATATGGTTCACAGGGCCATTCACAAGAGATTTCACAGTACCAATCACAATATGGTTCACAGTACCATTCACAATATGGTTCACGGGGCTATTCAAAATATGGTTCACAGGGCCATTCACAATGTGCTTCACAAGGCTATTCACAATATGGTTCACAGGGCCATTCACAAGAGATTTCACAGTACCATTCACAATATGGTTCACAGGGCCATTCACAAGAGATTTCACAGTACCATTCACAATATGGTTCACAGGGCCATTCACAAGAGATTTCACAGTACCAATCACAATATGGTTCACAGTACCATTCACAATATGGTTCACGGGGCTATTCACAATATGGTTCACAGGGCCATTCACAATGTGCTTCACAAGGCTATTCACAATATGGTTCACGGGGCTATTCAAAATATGGTTCACATGGCTATTCACATTAGGGTTCATAGGGCCATTACCAGTAGGGTTCACAGGGCCATTCCCAATGGGGTTCACAGTGCCATTTACAATAGGGTTCACAGGGCCATTCACAATAGGGTTCACAGGGCAATTCACAATAGGGTTTACAGGGCTATTCACAATAGGGTTCACAGGGCCATTCACAATTGGGTCCACTGGGCTATTCACAATATGGTTCACGGGGCTATTCAAAATATGGTTCACATGGCTATTCACATTAGGGTTCATAGGGCCATTACCAGTAGGGTTCACAGGGCCATTCCCAATGGGGTTCACAGTGCCATTTACAATAGGGTTCACAGGGCCATTCACAATAGGGTTCACAGGGCAATTCACAATAGGGTTTACAGGGCTATTCACAATAGGGTTCACAGGGCCATTCACAATTGGGTCCACTGGGCTATTCACAATAGGGTTCACAGTGCCATTCACAATAGGGTTCACAGGGCTATTCACAATAGGGTTCACAGGGCTATTCAAAGTAGAATTCACAGTGCCATTCACAATAGAATTCACCGGGCCATTCACAATAGGGTTCACAGGGCTATTCACAATATGGTTCACAGGGCAATTCACAATAGGGTTCACAAGGCCATTCAGAATAGGGTTCACAGGGCTATTCACAATAGGGTTCACAGGGCTATTCACAATAGGGTTCACAAGGCCATTCACAATAGGGTTCACAGGGCTATTCACAATAGAATTCACAGTGCCATTCACAATAGAATTCACCGGGCCATTCAGAATAGGGTTCAGAAGCGAGGGTAATATTTACAAACACAAACAGAAATTTAGCTCAGTGCCAGACAAAAAAAGCATGAACTACTCAAACGGCACTCACACACTCGCCCTGGCAGCGCAGTGAGCGCAGGCGGTACGCTGGTTGAAGCAGTGCACCGAGGCGGGTCGCTGGGCCTGATAATCATCCGCTGTCGAGCCCGATACTGTCGACGAAGTCTGTCGGGAATTGCGCCGATTTTTTCTGCTTTTAACAATCTCCAAGTCTCTGCTGCCGGTCTCGTACAGACAGCGGACCAGGTGCTCCACCAGCTCTTTGAATGGGGAGCTCTGCTCGGCCTGAAATGCAAAGTAAAAAATTATTTACGATACATATCGGCGATGACTGCAACTGTTACTCTGTTAACAGTATTAGTAATAAGTTAATTCGCAATTGCACAAGTTGAGGCCCTCGGGTGTTTCATTTGCCACCAGTATCGGGTTTATAACTTTAACATGTAGCAATTTAGCTTGTAACCTGCAGCTATTCAGCTTGTAACCTGCAGCTATTCAGCTTGTAACCTGCAGCTATTCAGCTTGTAACCTGCAGCTATTCAGCTTGTAACCTGCAGCTATTCAGCTTGTAACCTGCAGCTATTCAGCTTGTAACCTGCAGCTATTCAGCTTGTAACCTGCAGCTATTCAGCTTGTACTTTATGTAAAAAATCATACTAGTCTACCCAGATAAGCGCGCATTATAACAAGCTTCACCTTAAAGTGCAACAGACCCTCGCCCAGAGGGCTCAGCCGTCCCAAATCGATTTTCAGCAGATTGGACACAGTAGAATGTGTACAGGAGCGGATGCAAGGGAACGGCAGGCTTAGCACGGGATTAAGGAGGTCGTCTTTCACTAGCAGCACCGCCGAGTCAGTCAGGCAGAATCGATATTGCCCAGGTAAGTTCGGCTTGCCATGCTTAGAAGAGGCGGCGGCTAGCTCTTTGTTCTTCAGCGTGACGTTGACGCACTGCTTCAGTTCCGGCCATAGACAGTTGCGCTGCGCCGAGAAAATCTCGTTCAGGTGGAAATACCAGCGGCTGAGCTCGTCCTCCGTGTCGAATTCCAGGTACAGTGCCTCATCCTGGGCGGCGGTTGGCAACAAATACTTCGAATTACAGAGAGCTGGGAAACAGTTTTTTTAAACGAAAACACGCTGTCACGGGAAGAAAAAACTGCCGAAAAAAATATATCAAATAGTCTTTGAAGAAGACACGATGTTTGTATAATAACCTAGGGAATTTTTAATGAAGACTACGTGCTTTACCGGGGCAAGAAGGGAATTTTTTTATGAAGACAGCGGTGCTTAGAAGACATGGTGTTTTTAGGGTAAAAGAAGACATGCTGTTTCGAAAAGAAGACCTGCTGTTTCTGAAAGAAGACATGCTGTTTCTGAAAAAAGACATGCTGTTTCTGAAAAAAGACATGCTGTTTCTGAAAGAAGACATGCTGTTTCTGAAAGAAGACATGCTGTTTCTGAAAGAAGACATGCTGTTTCTGAAAGAAGACATGCTGTTTCTGAAAAAAGACATGCTGTTTCTGAAAAAAGACATGCTGTTTCTGAAAGAAGACATGCTGTTTCTGAAAAAAGACATGCTGTTTCTGAAAAAAGACATGCTGTTTCTGAAAGAAGACATGCTGTTTCTGAAAGAAGACATGCTGTTTCTGAAAGAAGACATGCTGTTTCTGAAAAAAGACATGCTGTTTCTGAAAGAAGACATGCTGTTTCTGAAAGAATACATGCTGTTTCTGAAAGAAGACATGCTGTTTCTGAAAGAAGACATGCTGTTTCTGAAAGACATGCTGTTTCTGAAAGAAGACGTCAGGGCTTCTAAAAGGAAAATTAATTTGGTTTAGCAAAAGCAGAAGATCGATTTCTCTCACAAGACCCGGCTGCTTCCGGCAAGAACCCAGCAACACAGAGGATATGCATGGGGGGGAGGGAAATTAATTTCCCAAATGACAAACCTGAAGACAAACGCCCAGAATAGTCTGATTTGCTTTCTTAGTGCTTCTGGACAGCAGGATGACGTTGGCCAAGTCGTAAACTCGCTTTGGCTCGCCTCTCTCGTAGCACTTCTTATTCTTATAGGCGTACAGAAAGTACCTCGGCGGCAGGTTCAGAGTGGATTTACCAGACTCAAACTCGTTAGTTAACGAGCTGCGTCTTGGCTGCGACTTGAGCACAAAGAAGCGCTTTTTCTTGGCTTGGACCTCCTTGATATAGGCGAAGGCGATGGTGCTATCAGCGGCCTGAACGATGGTCATCGAGCTGTCCTTGAGCGAGGCGGTGTCCTCCATCACGAACTGGCGAGGCTGGCTGGCAGCTCAGCGGCCGGGCAGCATCGGGAGGTCAAATTAAATTTAAGCAAATTGCAGATCTGCAAATTCAAAATAGGAAAGCAGCATAGAGCAATGGAGGCTGGCCTGATGCAGAGCGGCGGGGTGCAAAAAAAGACTCAAAACATGAAAATAGCGCAGGTTTATTAGAGTGGACTCTCAGCACTGGGCCTGACCTGAGCAGCCCACTCTCGGCGGCCGCTCCGCCCACTGCATATGAGGGCATGAATAATATTTGATAAATAAGACACCGCTACCGCTACTTCATACGAAAGGCTATCAACCAACACTGGGGGCACTCGAGAACAGCAGCCACCACCTCTGCACCCGAATCAGAGAGCACTAAATTAATAACACACTCTGGAGCTGGCAACTTAAAGCCGATTGTTAGGATTAATTACCCAATTACAATTGCAAAGCAAGTTTTGTTTTGTTAAAGCAAGTTCACAATGTACTTTATTCACGAGAATGAATTAACATTTCTCATAGATACTGTGGATGTCTGTTTTTATTATGAAACTCTAGAGAACTGTATTATTCTGTTCTCTGTGCAGAATTACAGCTTTAGGTGTCCACATGCACAGTACAGCAAAAATACAAAGCAATAAAAACTCTACTAGAACTTACTTGAATCAAAATCGTTTTATGTAAAGCGGTGCAGCGGTGAAGTGTGATAAGACTTCAACAAAAATTATCGCTAGTTCGGAATTTGGCACAGTCCAGACGCACTCTTAAACCCCCACAGCCAATGGGAAAGCTCCGTCTCTACTGGACCCCATAACCCGCCTGCCCCGACATTCTAGACTGGCAAATCAGACGGCACCGCCTGCGCTCTCGCCTCGCTCTCTCCTTTAAAAAATCCCTCACCCCCCCCCCAAATTGGGATTTTGGTGAGCTGATAGAAGAAAAGGACATAAATATTTTTGTGTATCTTCCTTTCATTTCATTTCTAGACCTCGCCTTCGCCGCCTCCTCTTTTTCACTCCGTCTGGCTCGCTTTGGTCTCCGGCCGGCTGAGGGCACGCCCCGAGCCGAGCGCATAGAGAGACCCACTCCCCGATCTCCTCCTCGCCTATAGGAGAAAGGGAGCGGGGAAGGGCAAGGGAAGAGAGCAGGCAGAAGAAGAACAGTCGCCACACCAGACTGCTCCCAGAGCTAGCAATAGCTTAGTGCTCAATTCTGCTGCACAAGATTGAAGTGCCTAAGCAAATAAGCCTTTCTTTCCTTCCCCAATTCGGTACGCAGAAGTACATCCTCAATATCCCCTCCTACTGAAAGAGAACTCTGACTGGGATGGGGGATGGACAGGCAGCCAGAGAGAGAGCGGAGCGCGGCAAGTGCGCTCGGCTGTACAACTGGGTTGCTGAGGACAAACTCCTGGGGAAGAGAAAATTTCTTCCCCTTGAGACTGGGCGCCAGCTTTCACGTGACTGCTAGCCTAGTGAATCTCCATATTTCTCTCTATTGCCCAGCCAAAACATCCATAGAGCGCGGGAGTAGGTCGAATATAGATGCGAAGGGGAGAGGAGTATTGTTGATTAGCCAAACACAGGCAGCTGCTGAATGATTGAAAGTGAGGACTAGAGAGAGGCAGGAGACACAGAGAGAATGGCAAAGCAGCTGGGGCCATTAGAATTCAACTAGGACTACACGGGAATAGAGTGGAGAGAGACCGGACTCACGCCCACAGCTTCACATCCAGACAAATTAACATCTAAGAACACGTGTAAACAACTCATTTACCACCACATCTGCCCCTCTCTTGCTTGTACTATCCTCAGACTCAAAACAGTAACTACCTACTGACTTGGGCCAACAACGTCCACATAAAGTTGAGTTCAAATAGATTCAACTAGAACGGCATTATAAACAAGTTTACGTGACAGCCACAGGCCTAAAATTACCAATTTGGGAATTTTCTTATTATTTTATGACTTACCCCAAACAGATGCAAGTAGATCAATTATTGACCCACAATGCATGCCTAAAACATGAGACTGATTCTCACCAACTAAATAATTGATATAATATAACAAAAAACACTAGCAAAGAAAGCAAAAATTGTGATTATCCTACTAACAAAAGCAAGTAGTGAGGTGAGGTAAAATAATGCTGATTTTTTTATAATAAGAGTTGCTAAATTCTATGCTCATTTATCTGTGCTCCTAATATATTCCAATCTTAAACTTTAGGTTCCATTGATGGTATGTCTCCTTTAGTTTAGTGCTAAAATATTTAATCCCTCATAGCCACTATTTTGTGGTCCTTAGTTATTATACTTGAGTTTTAACTTTTTTCTAAAATCTAAAGATTAAAATAAAACTTTATTTAGCTTAGACTATTAGAGAAAACCTTTTAACATTAATGATTTAAACATTTGCTACCAACTCTTACTGTTCAATATGCTTAAAAGAGATTCATGCTATAGTATAGAAATTTATATAATATTTAATCAATAATAAAAAACTGAAGCCTACTCACTTTCCACCATGAAATAAAGCTTTATGAAATGCAATTTTGGCATCTAGGATCAAAATTCAAAATTCCAAAATCAAAGTTGATATGTCATAATACAAACTATTATACAATACAACCTAGTTTATTTTTATCATACTCTATTCATACCCTTTCATAATCTCACAAATTATATCATATGCTAAAAATCTAAAATATATATATATATATACATACATACATATCTATTCTATATACAGAATAAGAAATTACAGATTTTTTAAACAATGAATTCTGTTTTATTCAATAGTACTCTAAACTAAAAAAACTATTGAAGGGACTTGAGAGATATTATACATGCGCAACACCTGGGCAAGCTGAAAGATCTGGCTGGCAGGCAAGTGGCCCAGCCAAGGTATATTGCAAAAATGCTCACCTGAAAAAAGCAAGCAATCTGCACGTAGATGACGATTAGATGACGAGGCATTCAGCCTTGATAATATAGCCTACATTACTCCTGCCGTTTACCAAAAATTCGAAGTTTGTGAAATTCAAAAACAAAGAGTTGTGGGTCCTCCACCTATATCATTGTGATACAGTCCATTGTCCATTGTAAGACCTGCAATGTGCTATGACTTGATGCAATAAACAGTCAGCAACACTCAAGCAATATGCAAATGAGCAGATTAAAATAAAGATAGCTTACAGATAGCCATAGGCTTTAGCTCCATGTGGGTTATTGCCATAATATATAGAGACAGTCAGTGTGGACCATGTGGTTGCATTCCAATTACATAGACTTCACTGATTACTAACATCAAAGGTTACAACTGTCACAGTTAAACAAGTTGAATAAAAAAAATCCAAACAAGCAAATCATCCCATTCTTTGTGTTTTACAGTAGGTATATACATTATTTTTTAGAAAAAAAACCACTAGATGATTAGGCAACCAAAATTCACAGGAATTCAAAAGCATTTTTTGTCTCCATATAGGCATGTTTCTATGGCTACAACCATCACACTCACACTGTGTCCCATTTGCTTTCAAAAAAAATTAAAGTTCCAAAAATTTTTTTTAAAAACTACAATGCAGACTTGTTATTTTAGGATAAAAAACTAATGTTAATGACCTTTTTTCATATTACAACAAGCTATTGAAACCTGTGGATTTTGAACCCGTGGTTTCCCATCCCCGGAACTATTTTTGCATGTATTCTACTATCTGAAGTCACACTCAAACAAAAGCTTGTTAATAGTTAGTAGGATAGAGGTAAACAAAATGGAGTACATTCGCATAAAATTAGGATTTGAGGCAAACATTGATATTGTTGGCTAGGGTGCTTTTTACTTTAAATAGGCAATTAATGTTTGTTGGACTCTAAAATATGTATTAGCAAACTCTGGCCTCTGACTCTCCCTACATCCCTTGAATCCTTTGATACTTCTATCTTCTCTTCTGTTTCTTCTCTTCTCTCTCGTCCCTCGTCCCTCGTCTCTCCTTTCTGCTCTCTCTCCTCTCCTCTCTTCTCTTTTTCCTCTCTCCTTTCTCCCCTCTTCTCTCGTATCTTCCCTCATTTCTCTTCTTTTTCATCTCTCTTATCTCATCTCTTCTCTTCTTTTCTCTTTCCTCTTCTCCCACTCTTTTCTCGTCTTTTCCTTCACCTCTCTTCTTTCTCGTCTTTATTTGCTCTCTGATCTCTCCTTTCTCTTCTCTCTTTTCTCTTTTATCTCTTAATTTTCATTTCTCTTGCCTCACTCACTTCTCTCCCTTTGTCTCTCCTTTGGTCTCTGTAATCTCTTCTCTCTTATCTCTCCTCTGTTCTCTCTACTCTCCCATCTCTTATCTGTTCATTTTGGTCTCTGCTCTCAGCTCATCCCCTCTCTTTCAATTGTCATCTTTACTGTCTAATATGTTCTTTCATTCTGTCCTCTGTACTCTTTTCTTTCACCTCTTTTGTCTCCTCACTTTCCTTTCTCCTTTCTTCTCTTCTTTTTTTCTCTTCTATATACTCTCTCCCTCTTGTCTTGTCTCTTCTCTCTCCACTCTCCTCCTTTATCTCTCATCTCTCCTTACACCTCTCTCATCTGTACAACCTTATCTCTTCTCTTTTCCATTTACTTTCTCATCTCTCCTTTCTCCTTTTTACTAACTCCTCTCTGCTCTTCTTTCTGCTCTCCTCTCATCTGCAGCTCTCTTTGCTCTCTACTCACTCCTCTATTCTCTCTTCTCCACTCACTACTCTACTCTTTCCTTTACTTGCTCCTCTCTACTGTCTCCTCTCATCGTCCTCACTCTCTTATTATATTTTATCTTTTCTCTTATTCTCTCTATCATCTCTCCTCTCTTTTCAAATAGTCTATTTCTTTTTCTCTCCACTCTCAACTGCCCTTCAGCCATAAGCAGGATTCTTTTCTGGCCTTTGAGGTAAAAGTCTGCCTATTCCTGCTTGGAAAGCCAGTTTGTGGGACGTAGTACTCTCATGGCTGTTCTCATGCTTTGATCATGTCATCTTTCTTGCCAATTTGCAAGCCCTGAAAAGAATTTGTGTATCTTCAGCTCCACTGCAGTCTGCATCAGTCTAACAACCAAAGAAATACGCATTTCTTAGGCCATTTAAATTTTAAAGTACCTTAAGAGAAACCTTAAATTTCTATGGTGTGACTAATTTAATAGGGTTTTATTGCATTGCATTGCCTTTTTATAAATCTTTCACTTTTACAAACCATGCTAGATTACCTTGATTTGCCATCCACTGTTAAACTGCTACAGAGTTTGCCTATACAGAGGACAGTGGTTAGAATTTCTCACTAAACTGTTATGGATGGCTAAACGTAGCCTCTCCACAGGGGGTGCAGAGAAGGCCATAAACAAAGCTATCCCAAAACATTGTACACTGCCATGTACATTCAGCCCTATCACCTGACCCTTGGTCTGGCTCTGGGGGAATGAGTGAGTGAGTGCCACAAACAACAGAAAAATCAAACAAACTTCACATGCTTAGAGTTTCTTTTTTGGTTGAGTTAGAGTTGAAACTTTACATTTAGATAAAGAATGAGTCAATGAAGAATTGTGTCAACTTTAAAGTCAATTGCTTTATGTGGAGCAAACTTATAGCAGCTAAAAGTTAGTCAATTTTGAAACCCATTTTACACATATTGGGCCCAGATTGGGATTGGGAAAGAGAGGCAGGCAGACAGTTAAGGTGGTTGCTACGCTGAAAAAAACAGCCTAACTTTAAAAGTGCACAGCACTGCTCAGGATTAACTTTGAGACTCGAAATTTTACATGATTGTGCCTAAATAGTTGAAGATTGTCTGTGTTAAATTTGAAGGGAATTGGTAGAAGTAGAGCAGCGCTATGGAGGGTTTAGTGAAAAAAAATTGTGCATTTTGAGCAGTTTTTTGTACTTTTAGGTAGGAAGACTCAATTTAGGAAATTCAAAGGTAGCCTAAGACATTCTCCATAGTGAGTTTAGGGTGGGTACAAAATTTGGTGTAATTTGGTTGAGCGGTTTGGGAGTTCATAGCAAACAAAATTGTCTACAAACAGACACACATTGAGTTTTTATTTTTATAGGTAGAGATTTAGCATTATATCCTTAAACCTACAACCATCACATTCATAGAATTGCACATTAGCAAAAATGACAATACTTCTATTTATATGAAAATTCAAGAAGTGCATATGTGTATTATTATATAGGCCTATGATTCATTGACATTAGTATCAAGTCCCTGCTTGACCATTGGTTACTTATATATGAAACTCCCTGATTTATATCAGCCATGCAACTTACTTTTTGACTAAAATATGACTTATCCTTTCCTATAAAAGAAACCTAAATATAATTTTTGGTAAATGACAAAAGTAATAATGTTAAATGATTATATCATTTAGGCTAAATATTGCATCATCTAATTAGTATTATGTTTCCATTCTTGGGTCAATGTTTTTGCAATTTATCTTTGCAAGACCTCTTGCCACCTGGCCTAATTGGCCTTTTGGCCATGTCAGCTACAGTGTTAGGCATATGCATATATATAGGCCTATGGTTAGCTAGTTTTAGTGGAAACTTAAAACATGGCAGAAGGCTATTCAAAAAATAGACTAGTAGACTATAAAATCAATGAAATATGCACAAATCCAAATTTAGATCTACTAATTCATAAATAGGCATATACAATTATGAATTAAGCATAATGCAACTATAGTGCTGAAAGATAAATATACGATGGAAATTTCTATTCTGCATTAAGACTAGCCATTGTGTGTGTTGTACATGTTATACCATTTTACATGTTGGTCATACTCTTGGGTGCTAGTAAACTTGTCAACTTTTTTGTCAAATGGCCTAGCTATATGGTAAATTCCTTAACACAATACACTGTTGCTAGCTCAGTGTACAGAAAAAAATAATCAGCCAAGCTGTATCATTGTAAGTAATATGCTGGTTTTTAGGCACAAGAAGACATGACATTGACAATTGTCAATTGTGACAATGCCTACCTTTACTGTTGCCAGATTAGCAGATTATTTATTGCTGCAGAATGTATTTTTGCTATATCAACTAGATTAGAAATTTAGCAGTGCATTGCAGCACTTAGCAGTCTGCTATATATAACAAAATTAAAAATAAATTAAACATAAAATAACATAAAACATAAAATATGATGAAATTAAAAACAATGAAACCAAGATCTTCTATTTCAACAACTAGCTAATATGGGGATATATGGGCCTACCCTCTCATTTTGATGATTTATAAAGAACAAAAATATTTTTTGAAAAAAAATCTAAATAAAACAGATAGGCCTACTATAATTGCCAAAAATTGAAAAATGGCCTGTTTCACTTTTAAATTAGGGCCTACTATTAAAATGTTTTAAACAATATTTCCATGAATCCCTAGTTCCTAAAATAGGCTTAACAAAGTTTTTTGTTCTAATAAACACAGTTTTGGTAGGCTCCTACTTTTTAAATGCATTTTAACTAGAAAAAATTACAAAAGAACTATTCTATTAGTCTACAATTTTGTTCCTTAAAGTTATCCCCCTTTCGAAATCCTAGCTATGCTATTGTTTATTTGTATATTGAAATCGATTTGTGTTTCTTTCCTAGAATGTCTATATAGTATATAATAACCATGCCAATGCCTGATTCTATCTTGCTAGTTAATCAGTATTGCTTGAAAGCACAGTAAACAAACTGATAATACAAAGGTCTTTGCAGCTATGCCTACAACTAGGCCTACTACTACTACTACTACAATACTACTCTTCAAGACAAAATACCTAGTTTTTGCATAGACCTATTATATACAATTATACCATGCAGCCATATTAGTACGAAAAAATCCATTTTAATAAGAGCAAAATGGTCGTAAGGCACTAATAAATATCACTTAGCTTAGGCATTTAAGCCATAAAACTATAGAAGTAGGCTAGATGAATAATTTGAACTCGAGACTCATAGAGGCTCTTCATATTGCTTGTTCTGGTTCTAAAACCAGAACCAATTTGTAAAGTATAACTTTTTGTCTCGTAAACTAGAGGGATATTAGTGCTTTAAAATTGTGATTATCGAATGGCAATACTGCCGCAATAGGCCTAGCCAAGAAGAAAGTGAAAAATTGTGCAAAGTGAGGCTGTTAAGGCAGTCAAACATTCAACAAATTTAAATAGTTATAACAGCTTTTTTTCTTGGAAATCCGAACCGATTCTGGTTCTGGAATCGATTGCCGTGAAGAGGCTCAGAGAACGATCGAACGTGATCGATCGATCATCTTAAAAACAGTAAACATCAAAGTTAAAATACTCACTACAACTAAAGTGTAGTTATTAGACGCTATAAAATTATCTTACATTGCTTCAAAAATAAAATAAGTTTTATTCTAAACAAAGCTAACTGTTAAGAAGATTTTTGCGTGTGTTTTATATTTTGTTTAAACTTTTTGAATTCGTTTTTCCGTTGTTTAATGTGATTTAATTAGATTGAGTAAACCAGCGTGTTAACCAGCTGGACTAGCCTTTTGCGAAATTGCGACATCATTAAATCAAATGTTCTATCTGGGATCTAGGACTGTCTGGGATCGATGTGTATTTATGATATTGAGAGATAACGCCCTTTGCGTCCCCCTTATAATAATCGGATAATCGCCCCTTGGTGTTTGGCTCGTCTTCTATTCATGTACGTCACGACAGAGGCGTCGGCATGGATTTTATGGTAAGGGGACAAAGCCAAGAATTTTAATTGTAAATGTACATGACTCAACTCAAAAGTCAAAACCAAGACTCAAAAAGTTAAGTACATTATTTTGAGAATTGGTGTTGGCTGCTCATTTTGGCGCTGCAGGCACTCACTTTGGTGCCACAGACAGGCATTCATTTTGGCGCCACAGACACTCATTTTGGCGCCACATGAACTCATTTTGGTGCCCTGAAACAAAATTACTGATTTCCACATCGGGTCACAAAGGGTGGGGTGCAGGGCTTAAATTACTGGGCCTGTCCCCGGTGGCGACGCGCTGGCGTCACGACGACCAATCGGTACATCTTAATTAAAAAACAAAATAGTTGCTGCAAGTTTTCTTTCCAAAAACTCCTTGCTTCCTTTCTTGCTTTGGGCTCCATTCTGGACCTTTAAGTTGACATGAGATCCCCATTTTATCCCCTTTATCCCCTGGGACCCCAAGGAAGGGACCGGGATGAGATGTCTTGGCGATTCTAGTCACCTGGTCCGACCAGTTATCGATTCCAGTCGGTTTGGTCTGGAGCCTTGCTTGGCTCCATTCTAGCGCTTAAGTTGACACCCCCTTTCACTGTACACACTCACGTCCTTTTAATTCTCATATGCAACTTCGTAGAGTGCACAGAAATTTCTTTTTTTTGCTGATCTTTTTTTATGGCGCCATTTTTTCGGGCTTATGTGGGTAATTTTTTTACGATTCAAATCTCTCTCTCACACCGCGTACATCAAAGGTAAAGAGAGCAGCTGTCATGTTGCCCCCATCACTCCCTCAAAAATTTAGTTTTTTTGTTGCATACTTTTCTGAACGTACCGCACAATCCATCCAGAATTGGCCACGCGTTCGAACTTCAGATAGCTCGTAAGATGTGCACAATTGTTAAAGCAAAGCAAAGACTATCGTCGCTTCTCTTTCTTTTTAAGAGTTTTTCCACTCGACAATAGAGACAAGCGAACCATCTTTCCTGAGGCTTGCACACGAGCATTGCTTGGAAAATTAGCATCGTAAGATGGCTGCCTTAGCGTTATAAAACCACAAGCAAATGATTAAATTTCCCTAAAATCTTAAAATAAGTTTAATCAAAGCATGCATCGTGCGGCTGCTGCTGGAAACCTTCGGCAACTCCGGCGGCAGCTTGCCGCATTGCCAGCAGCAAGTCGCCAACGCAACTTGATTGTCTTGGCGGCGGCAGAATCGGCGGCCAACAATGGGCACCTGGACGTTGTGGCTTATCTTTTGCAAAGCGTTGATGATCCAAGTTCGCGGAACAGTTGGTGCTTCAATCAGTTGAGTACAAAAGCAGAGCTGCTGAGACATCCGGGAGTTGTGATTTGCCTCGTTAGGACAATTTCTGATCAGAGAAGCAAGGATAGGTGCTGTGCGCGGGTCATTGAGCAAGTACAAGTACATGTCTCAGAACAAACTGATTGGTCACTGGTAAACTTCCTAGTGCAGACAATATCAGATGTAACACTGAAAGAAATAGTGTACTCGAAGATTGTTCTGAGTGCTGCAGAACTCAATGCAATGACAGAAGTTAGAGAATTCTCGACAGCCATATCGGATGAATCACTCAGAGATCGCAGCCAGGTACAGGCGACGAAGGCCGCGGCAAGGGCAGGCAAAATTGAAGCGGTTGAGTTCCTTTTGCCTCAGATTATAAACAAAGACCTGAGAGATTCTGGTTGCATCGAGGCCGCTGAAGCAGCTGCAAGTGGGGGTCACATGGAAGTCTGCAAATTTATCGTGAGGACAATTTCTGACGCACATCGTGACCGGTGCTGCATCTTAACCGCAAAACACGCTGCAAAACACGGCGACATAGGCTCTCTAGAGTTTCTCACTGCCATCGAGAACTTTGCGTTGGAAGACAGTAGAGACGAATGCTGCTTGATGGCGCTACAATACGCAGCCATGTACGGTCAGCTGGAGTCGACGACTCTCCTAGTAGAACGCAGACTTAGCGAATGCGTCAGGGATGAAGGCTGCGCATCAGCCGTTTGTTTTGCGTCAATTTACAACCACTTAGCAGTCGTCAAGTATCTAATGCCGCAAATATCCGATCCTGACCTGAAGGAGCGGTGCTGCAAGACCTCGGTGGAGCCGTCCATCAGAAAAGGGCATTTTGCAGTTGCCGAGTTTCTAATCGGGAGCATTTCCGATGAAGCTACGAAACATCAGTACTGTCGTACCTACGTGGACTGTGCCGTCAATGAAGGCTTCGATCAGGTTCAAGTGAAGAATTCTTTGTTTACGATTTTTTCACTGGACAAGACCGCTGCTGACTTTCATGAAAAATGCGCGGAAATAACCTCCTTAGTTCAAGGCGCAGCCTATCAAAACCTTGATTCTGACGAAGACCTCAAAGCTGCTGCCGAGTTGGCAGCTAAAAGAGAAAACTTTTGTAACGCTATTTCCAAAATAAATAAAATCACCAAGCCCGTGACAAGAGACCAGTGTTGCAGCCGCGTTATCGATCTCGCTGCTAAATTCTATCAATGGGAGACTGTAAAGAGCCTGGTGAAAGCTATGCAGAACGAATTCCTTAGAAGCCAATGCAGCATGAAGGCTGTGGAGTCTGCTTCACAATCAGGAAATATCGATACAGTGAGATTTCTGCTGCAGCACGTGGCAACAGAAGATCTGACGCCTGAATGCTTGAAGAAGTCTATTCAAACTGCGGCGATACACGGTCATTACGAAGTAGTGGAGTTCCTCGTTGGAAAAATTACCTGCCAGGAGCTCAAAGATGAGTCCTGCAGAAATGCCGCAATGCACGCTGCAGCTTGGAATCGACTGGCTTTGTTTGACTTCCTGGTTAAGCAAATTTCCAGCGAAGTGCTTAAAAATGAATGCTGCTTTGATGCAGCAATGGAGGCGGAGGCAATGGAAGCCGAAAGCCGAAGCCGAATTTATTTGGAAGCCGAAATTCTGTGTTTGCGGGCGGTTACTGATGGCATTCGAAGAGACGAGTATTGCGCAAAGCGCTATGAAACTGCAGACGAAATGAAACTAAACGATGCAGTACGCTTTGTTGAACTAATCGAGGACAAGGATAAGAGAGACCAGCTCTCCATCAAGCTCGCTAACACCGCCATTTATCGAGGTAAATGGAAAGTTGCCACAAAGTTATTGCAGGTTGCATCTGAGCCATACAAAATAATTATATGCAGGCGAATAGCTGAATCAGCGGTGAACGAAGGGAGTCAAATTTTTAGCATCGCTGAAAAGATCCCGGATGCCTGGCTGCGCGATCAGTTCTGGATGACTGCGGCACAGGCAAGTACAGCCAAACCGGAAATGTTGCGTCACATCTTGAAAACAATTCAATCAAATTCTTCGAGAGCGGAACCGAACGGCTCCGATGGGGCCGAAGCAGCTGGGATCCCCCCTCACTGGCTGGCCGAGAACTCGCCTTTGCTTGGCATGCTGTCGAATGAGGCGATTTCCGGCGACAACTCGTGGTTAAGTCGCACCCTGGCTGGCATGCAGGCCACTCAGATCATTCAGCTGCTCTTTCTTGCTCTAACCTACGACTACGTCGCTCTGGCGCGCGCAGTAATTAACTCAGAGTATTTCAGCAGCGAGTTGGTCAATCAGCAGGACGCGTCTAAAGCCACCGCTCTTATGCTGGCATCTGAAAATGGTCATCACGAGCTTATCCAGCTGCTTTTAAATGCCCGTGCATCGGTACACCTCCGAGACAGGCAGGGCAGGACAGCCTTGTCCCGGGCATGCGAGGAGGGCCACGTGAGGGCGGTGAAAGCTCTGATCAGCTGGGGAGCTGACATCAATCATTGCGACGGCAGAGGACGAACGTGCAAGCAGCTTGCCGATCAGAATCCGCAGCTAATAATATTTCTTGGAAAGAATAAAGAAAGCGCCAAGTGAGTTCTTTCTACAACTGTATTATAGAATTACAAAATCGACATTAAGCAAAATAAATCAGGGCACACCCTAAGAAGAACAACAAATAGTATAACTGGTAACTTCACGTACATAGCCAATGCATAGATACACGCGTGCCTGATTTCATTTGTGGCTTGGCAGAGCTAATGCAAGCCACAGAAGAATACACAGAGCCTGGAATTTCCATGCCATTGAATACGCTTGAGCACACACTACAGATACAATTCTTTAACACTTCAGTTAAACAACAGGATTACGTAAGGGAACGGAAAGTCATTTGGCACGCTCGCAAAATCTGCTAGTCTTATAGGAATCCCTGATTATGCTCCCAGCCAGCTCAAAGTTATTGCAGTTCAAAATTTTCTTTTCAGGATCCCCAATGCAGAGAGAGACAGGCAGCTTAGCGAATCTCTCCACCAGCTGCTTCGTCTGGCAGGATTCACACGGGAAAGAGCGGTACTGCAGCAGTGCCTGGCTGAGTTGCTCGACGGCGTGGCTCGAGGTTTATCAGTAAATGGTTGCAACATCACTGGCAGCTTTGCGGAGGGCTGGGCCAACAGTTTGGCCCAAGTGAATGGCAAGACAGCTGCCGACTCGGACATTGATTGGACTTTCTTGGTTGAGGAGCCAGTCTTCCATTTGGAGGGTGGATGCAAGTGTAATCGGTCACGAATGGACAGCAGACCTTTGAATGTTGTCCAAGGTCATGCACTTGTCGATTCTGGAGCAGGTAAATACCAAAAATAATGTTAGTTATTATTGATACGAGTATAATTGAGAATAAGATTTTCAATGTTTAAATATATACCGTTAAATAACTCTATCAGGCTGTCAGCCAGCAGTATCAGCACCTGCAAGCGGTGCGCGGCCCGCTCAGGACGCATGTCATGCAGTGCAGTGTTGCAGCGTCTACTTCGAAGAGCGAATTCGAGTGCTTCTGCCAGCACCGAACCAACTCTTGCCGAACGTCCATCTAGTTAGAGCTACCCGTCCGAATGAGTTCAACGAGCTCAGAGTGAGCTTCAGCTTCCACGAGAAGCAAATCATGAGGAACCTCAATACAGTCCAGGGACAGCTCTTCGTCATCATTAAATTTATCTTCAAAAGATACTTGCCGCACACTCTGGCTACACCGGGACTCAAAACTTACCATGCTAAAACTTTGCTCTTCTTCATGCTTGAGAAGCATGGAATGCACAATGCCTCCAAATGGGAATTCGTGAACTTGATCTGCCTACTGAGGGAGTCCATCGGAATGATGCTGGACTTCATTAACTCTCGGGAATCATCCGATGAGTGTATGCCGCATTTTTTTATGCCCGACGCTGCGGGTCTCTATTTTAAAAACGCAGGAGTCGGTGGGGACTTCCAGGACACTAAGGCTAGGATTCGAGGCCGCCTGTGCGAGCTCAGAAACGACCTAAGCGATGTGATTGGGCAAATTCGAACACTTTTAAGGCCACTTCAGTCACGAAACTTTTACTTTCATCCGTTTTGCTTGTTGCCCTTGAGACAACTGCGTGAGTGCACGCATGCTGAAATCTTTGACGGCTGTCCATCAGAGGCTCAAAACTTCACGCTACTGTCAGGAGCGTACAGTACCGTGCACCTGTGCCTGGCTGAGTTGATGTCAGACTGCGGTAACCGACATGCAGTGATGCGCAAGCTCGATTGGCTTAGTCAGCTAGAGTGCTGCAGGTGCGCATCGAAATGCTTGGCCATCATGGCGCATTGGAAATTCGATCAGTTTGCCAGAGCAAAGGAAATTGCGATGCAGCTGACAGATCATTGCATTAAGAGAAGCTGGAGGCCAACTGAAATAGAAAGGATGCGCCTCTTGGAGAAAAACTATATCAACTGGGCAGGCATTCCCATGAACCTGGATTGGGCGTGGAGGTTCTGCTTCGCTTGTGATACCCAGCCGAGCCTGTCCTACCTGCCTGAGTTCACGCAAAGTCTGTTCACAGCCAGGCTGTCGCAGCCTCGCTCCTCCCACCTGTACGTGAACTTCCGCTGCTTGAGCTGGAGTCTCCAAGCTGAGCTGCTCAATGATCTTAAAGAAGCTCTAGTTGAAAGATGGTTCAAGGAGCTTCAAGAAGACCCTGACTTGGAAGAACTGTGCACTCTGGCTCACTACAGCGACTGTTACGAGCACCTAAAATTTTGTCTGAAAGAGCTGGAGATTATCAGAAACGAGAGACACATTGCCATAGAGGCCCAAGACATTAAAAAGATCCAGGAAGTTCGAGAGAAGTTGTTGAGACTCGAAGATCAACAAGAACTTCAAGGATCGACGTGTTGAGGAAGTTGAAGAAGTTGAAGCTAATAAGAATTTGACGGCTGATAACAATTTCTTAAGATTTTCTTTGTGAATACTTGACAGTCATTTACTTTCTGAACCACTTATCAAGGACAACTGTAGAATAATATTAATAATAATAACAATAATAATAATAATAATTGATTACATCTGCCCCAATTAGGCCAGATGCGCAACCGACAGCTCAGCCGTGCAGCTATTGCGCGCGCATCTGAAGGCTGCGTACGGCTGAGTCCAAGGACTGGGGGGTCGCCACACACACCCTGAATTACCCCAGCTAATGCTGGGACCCATTTTACAGCTGGGTGAACTGAAGCAATGCAGAGTTAAGTGTCTTGCTCAAGGACACAAATTATAGTATAACAGGACGTAAAACTCAATGATAGTGTCATTTTAGGTCAATTTTGGGGCAGTAAAGATTGCTATTCATTAATTTAGCATGTACAGTATGTTACGCTGTTGTAGCTATTTTATATACTCGTAGTTGGGTAGCGAAAGTTTCATTTTTATACTTTTTTTCTTTTAATTTCATAAGCCCAGTATATTTGAAATGAAATTGTTGCCCCAGATCAAATGCAATCATTGATTTTGTGATGAAAAAAATGAATTTTTCCTTTCTCCGCGGTGTGTATATTCTTTTTAGGAAATTGTCCCCCCCAAAATTACACGATCTTTGAAGTGGTCCAATTGCCTTTTTGCATGGAAAACTGCGTACTTTTTGAAGAAAGCTAGGCAAAAGAAGGGTTGGATACCACAGTATCCAAATATTCACTAATATGGTAGGAGCCTGTGGTGGCTTACAACATCGATGCAATTTTTACTTTTATATATTTGACAGTTGGAAGTCTGTATCGAAAGTCAAAATACTATAGGATCGAGACGCATTGCAGATTTGTAGGACTTTTAAATTTTTGTCACATTTTAAAATCGCTCGATCTTCGAACAATATTCAAGCAATGTACTTTTGTTGGAGTGTTTTACTGATATGATTCGTCATCTTAGCCAAGAATTAATAAAAATATAAACAAATGCTAGCTACGGTTATCTTGTCAGTAAAATTTTAAGAGTCTCGAAGTCACGATTCCTATACAATTGAAAACCAAGGATGAAATATGCATTTTTGGCCGTATGCAGAAAGCTTACGCGCTCTGCTAAAGCTCTGTTAAAGCAACTCAGTTGCATACTATACAAGTGCATTGTACTTATACTTTCACTCAGCGCGCAGTCATTATTCCACACCTTTGCGGCCATTATTCCACACTATTCCACGCTGGCCATACCACTAAGCCGAAGTTGGACTCCTACCTGGTCAGGATGGCCTTGAGCGGCACCGTCATTCAAGTCCTGAAGACGAATGTCGAAGACCAGGCCCTCCAAATCCAGCCCGCCGACAGCCAGTCTGGGCAGCAGCTCCTTGAGACGCTGAAAGCCCGGTTACCTGGATTCCGGCTCGCAGCGCCATCACCAACGCCGACGAGCTGCGCCGCCTGCTGCTGGCAACCAATCCGGCCCTGCCGGCAAATGGCGTCGTGGTTCATGGAACCATCTCCAAGCTGGGCGGAGACGGTTTCACGGCAATCCTCGGACTGTCGGATAGCTGGATGCTCCGCTATCCGGACATGTCCCTTATCTCTGTTGGGCTGATGCAGATTCAGTTCTTTAGCTTTGAGTCTGACGCCACCCGTCCACCGCCCCCGGAGAAGCGTAAGCGGGCAGTCGGGGGCTCTGCCGGGCGGAAACGCCCAGGAAAAGAAGCTCCCGGTCGCCACGACCCCTCCGAGGACGTGGACCCCGTTAAGGGGAAAGCCGCGAAAGCTGCAGCAACAGGCGGACGTGAAGAGGGCCGGAAACCCGCCCGGAACACTATCCTCTCTGGTCTAACTCAGCGCGCGAAGCAGCTGCTGGACACCGCCAAGGCTCAAAACCGCAGCAACCCCCAGCCCAGTATCACCACTGCGGCCCACTCAGAAAACCGGGCCGAGAATGCGAATGCCGCCCTATGGCAGCCCGCCCTCGAACCTGGAAACTATCCGGGAGGAGCCCATGGAGCTGGAGCCTGGAGCCATCGGCGAGGCGGGAAGAGGCAGCTCTCTTGTACAACTCGCCCTGAGCAAGCAGGAAGCTGTACGGACCACCCGTGGGAATTCCGGGAGTGGA
>NIVC01001557.1:150000-199933 GCA_002269645.1 Macrostomum lignano | reverse complement strand
TATTATTATTATGTTATTATTATTAATATTATTCTACAGTTGTCCTTGATAAGTGGTTCAGAAAGTAAATGACTGTCAAGTATTCACAAAGAAAATCTTAAGAAATTGTTATCAGCCGTCAAATTCTTATTAGCTTCAACTTCTTCACTTCCTCAACACGTCGATCCTTGAAGTTCTTGTTGATCTTCGAGTCTCCAACTTCTCTCGAACTTCCTGGATCTTTTTAATGTCTTGGGCTCTATGGCAATGTGTCTCTCGTTTCTGATAATCTCCAGCTCTTTCAGACAAAATTTTAGGTGCTCGTAACAGTCGCTGTAGTGAGCCAGAGTGCACACCGTTCTTCCAAGTCAGGGTCTTCTTGAAGTCCTAACCATCTTTCAACTAGAGCTTCTTTAAGATCATTGAGCAGCTCAGCTTGGAGACTCCAGCTCAAGCAGCGGAAGTTCACGTACAGGTGGGAGGAGCGACGGCTGCGACAGCCTGGCTGTGAACAGACTTTGCGTGAACTCAGGCAGGTAGGACAGGCTCGGCTGGGTATCACAAGCGAAGCAGAACCTCCACGCCCAATCCAGGTTCATGGGAATGCCTGCCCAGTTGATATAGTTTTTCTCCAAGAGGCGCATCCTTTCTATTTCAGTTGGCCTCCAGCTTCTCTTAATGCAATGATCTGTCAGCTGCATCGCAATTTCCTTTGCTCTGGCAAACTGATCGAATTTCCAATGCGCCATGATGGCCAAGCATTTCGATGCGCGCACCTGCAGCACCTTCTAGCTGACTAAGCCAATCGAGCTTGCGCATCACTGCATGTCGGTTACCGCAGTCTGACATCAACTCAGCCAGGCACAGGTGCACCGGTACTGTACGCTCCTGACAGTAGCGTGAAGTTTTGAGGCCTCTGATGGACAGCCGTCAAAGATTTCAGCATGCGTGCACTCACGCAGTTGTCTCAAGGGCAACAAGCAAAACGCGGATGAAAGTAAAAGTTTCGTGACTGAAGTGGCCTTAAAAGTGTTCGAATTTGCCCAATCACATCGCTTAGGTCGTTTCTGAGCTCGCACTAGGCGGCCTCGAATCCTAGCCTTAGTGTCCTGGAAGTCCCCACCGACTCCTGCGTTTTTAAAATAGAGACCCGCAGCGTCGGGCATAAAAAAATGCGGCATACACTCATCGGATGATTCCCGAGAGTTAATGAAGTCCAGCATCATTCCGATGGACTCCCTCAGTAGGCAGATCAAGTTCACGAATTCCCATTTGGAGGCATTGTGCATTCCATGCTTTCAAGCATGAAGAAGAGCAAAGTTTTAGCATGGTAAGTTTTGAGTCCCGGTGTAGCCAGAGTGTGCGGCAAGTATCTTTTGAAGATAAATTTAATGATGACGAAGAGCTGTCCCTGGACTGTATTGAGGTTCCTCATGATTTGCTTCTCGTGGAAGCTGAAGCTCACTCTGAGCTCGTTGAACTCATTCGGACGGGTAGCTCTAACTAGATGGACGTTCGGCAAGAGTTGGTTCGGTGCTGGCAGAAGCACTCGAATTCGCTCTTCGAAGTAGACGCTGCAACACTGCACTGCATGACATGCGTCCTGAGCGGGCCGCGCACCGCTTGCAGGTGCTGATACTGCTGGCTGACAGCCTGATAGAGTTATTTAACGGTATATATTTAAACATTGAAAATCTTATTCTCAATTATACTCGTATCAATAATAACTAACATTATTTTTGGTATTTACCTGCTCCAGAATCGACAAGTGCATGACCTTGGACAACATTCAAAGGTCTGCTGTCCATTCGTGACCGATTACACTTGCATCCACCCTCCAAATGGAAGACTGGCTCCTCAACCAAGAAAGTCCAATCAATGTCCGAGTCGGCAGCTGTCTTGCCATTCACTTGGGCCAAACTGTTGGCCCAGCCCTCCGCAAAGCTGCCAGTGATGTTGCAACCATTTACTGATAAACCTCGAGCCACGCCGTCGAGCAACTCAGCCAGGCACTGCTGCAGTACCGCTCTTTCCCGTGTGAATCCTGCCAGACGAAGCAGCTGGTGGAGAGATTCGCTAAGCTGCCTGTCTCTCTCTGCATTGGGGATCCTGAAAAGAAAATTTTGAACTGCAATAACTTTGAGCTGGCTGGGAGCATAATCAGGGATTCCTATAAGACTAGCAGATTTTGCGAGCGTGCCAAATGACTTTCCGTTCCCTTACGTAATCCTGTTGTTTAACTGAAGTGTTAAAGAATTGTATCTGTAGTGTGTGCTCAAGCGTATTCAATGGCATGGAAATTCCAGGCTCTGTGTATTCTTCTGTGGCTTGCATTAGCTCTGCCAAGCCACAAATGAAATCAGGCACGCGTGTATCTATGCATTGGCTATGTACGTGAAGTTACCAGTTATACTATTTGTTGTTCTTCTTAGGGTGTGCCCTGATTTATTTTGCTTAATGTCGATTTTGTAATTCTATAATACAGTTGTAGAAAGAACTCACTTGGCGCTTTCTTTATTCTTTCCAAGAAATATTATTAGCTGCGGATTCTGATCGGCAAGCTGCTTGCACGTTCGTCCTCTGCCGTCGCAATGATTGATGTCAGCTCCCCAGCTGATCAGAGCTTTCACCGCCCTCACGTGGCCCTCCTCGCATGCCCGGGACAAGGCTGTCCTGCCCTGCCTGTCTCGGAGGTGTACCGATGCACGGGCATTTAAAAGCAGCTGGATAAGCTCGTGATGACCATTTTCAGATGCCAGCATAAGAGCGGTGGCTTTAGACGCGTCCTGCTGATTGACCAACTCGCTGCTGAAATACTCTGAGTTAATTACTGCGCGCGCCAGAGCGACGTAGTCGTAGGTTAGAGCAAGAAAGAGCAGCTGAATGATCTGAGTGGCCTGCATGCCAGCCAGGGTGCGACTTAACCACGAGTTGTCGCCGGAAATCGCCTCATTCGACAGCATGCCAAGCAAAGGCGAGTTCTCGGCCAGCCAGTGAGGGGGGATCCCAGCTGCTTCGGCCCATCGGAGCCGTTCGGTTCCGCTCTCGAAGAATTTGATTGAATTGTTTTCAAGATGTGACGCAACATTTCCGGTTTGGCTGTACTTGCCTGTGCCGCAGTCATCCAGAACTGATCGCGCAGCCAGGCATCCGGGATCTTTTCAGCGATGCTAAAAATTTGACTCCCTTCGTTCACCGCTGATTCAGCTATTCGCCTGCATATAATTATTTTGTATGGCTCAGATGCAACCTGCAATAACTTTGTGGCAACTTTCCATTTACCTCGATAAATGGCGGTGTTAGCGAGCTTGATGGAGAGCTGGTCTCTCTTATCCTTGTCCTCGATTAGTTCAACAAAGCGTACTGCATCGTTTAGTTTCATTTCGTCTGCAGTTTCATAGCGCTTTGCGCAATACTCGTCTCTTCGAATGCCATCAGTAACCGCCCGCAAACACAGAATTTCGGCTTCCAAATAAATTCGGCTTCGGCTTTCGGCTTCCATTGCCTCCGCCTCCATTGCTGCATCAAAGCAGCATTCATTTTTAAGCACTTCGCTGGAAATTTGCTTAACCAGGAAGTCAAACAAAGCCAGTCGATTCCAAGCTGCAGCGTGCATTGCGGCATTTCTGCAGGACTCATCTTTGAGCTCCTGGCAGGTAATTTTTCCAACGAGGAACTCCACTACTTCGTAATGACCGTGTATCGCCGCAGTTTGAATAGACTTCTTCAAGCATTCAGGCGTCAGATCTTCTGTTGCCACGTGCTGCAGCAGAAATCTCACTGTATCGATATTTCCTGATTGTGAAGCAGACTCCACAGCCTTCATGCTGCATTGGCTTCTAAGGAATTCGTTCTGCATAGCTTTCACCAGGCTCTTTACAGTCTCCCATTGATAGAATTTAGCAGCGAGATCGATAACGCGGCTGCAACACTGGTCTCTTGTCACGGGCTTGGTGATTTTATTTATTTTGGAAATAGCGTTACAAAAGTTTTCTCTTTTAGCTGCCAACTCGGCAGCAGCTTTGAGGTCTTCGTCAGAATCAAGGTTTTGATAGGCTGCGCCTTGAACTAAGGAGGTTATTTCCGCGCATTTTTCATGAAAGTCAGCAGCGGTCTTGTCCAGTGAAAAAATCGTAAACAAAGAATTCTTCACTTGAACCTGATCGAAGCCTTCATTGACGGCACAGTCCACGTAGGTACGACAGTACTGATGTTTCGTAGCTTCATCGGAAATGCTCCCGATTAGAAACTCGGCAACTGCAAAATGCCCTTTTCTGATGGACGGCTCCACCGAGGTCTTGCAGCACCGCTCCTTCAGGTCAGGATCGGATATTTGCGGCATTAGATACTTGACGACTGCTAAGTGGTTGTAAATTGACGCAAAACAAACGGCTGATGCGCAGCCTTCATCCCTGACGCATTCGCTAAGTCTGCGTTCTACTAGGAGAGTCGTCGACTCCAGCTGACCGTACATGGCTGCGTATTGTAGCGCCATCAAGCAGCATTCGTCTCTACTGTCTTCCAACGCAAAGTTCTCGATGGCAGTGAGAAACTCTAGAGAGCCTATGTCGCCGTGTTTTGCAGCGTGTTTTGCGGTTAAGATGCAGCACCGGTCACGATGTGCGTCAGAAATTGTCCTCACGATAAATTTGCAGACTTCCATGTGACCCCCACTTGCAGCTGCTTCAGCGGCCTCGATGCAACCAGAATCTCTCAGGTCTTTGTTTATAATCTGAGGCAAAAGGAACTCAACCGCTTCAATTTTGCCTGCCCTTGCCGCGGCCTTCGTCGCCTGTACCTGGCTGCGATCTCTGAGTGATTCATCCGATATGGCTGTCGAGAATTCTCTAACTTCTGTCATTGCATTGAGTTCTGCAGCACTCAGAACAATCTTCGAGTACACTATTTCTTTCAGTGTTACATCTGATATTGTCTGCACTAGGAAGTTTACCAGTGACCAATCAGTTTGTTCTGAGACATGTACTTGTACTTGCTCAATGACCCGCGCACAGCACCTATCCTTGCTTCTCTGATCAGAAATTGTCCTAACGAGGCAAATCACAACTCCCGGATGTCTCAGCAGCTCTGCTTTTGTACTCAACTGATTGAAGCACCAACTGTTCCGCGAACTTGGATCATCAACGCTTTGCAAAAGATAAGCCACAACGTCCAGGTGCCCATTGTTGGCCGCCGATTCTGCCGCCGCCAAGACAATCAAGTTGCGTTGGCGACTTGCTGCTGGCAATGCGGCAAGCTGCCGCCGGAGTTGCCGAAGGTTTCCAGCAGCAGCCGCACGATGCATGCTTTGATTAAACTTATTTTAAGATTTTAGGGAAATTTAATCATTTGCTTGTGGTTTTATAACGCTAAGGCAGCCATCTTACGATGCTAATTTTCCAAGCAATGCTCGTGTGCAAGCCTCAGGAAAGATGGTTCGCTTGTCTCTATTGTCGAGTGGAAAAACTCTTAAAAAGAAAGAGAAGCGACGATAGTCTTTGCTTTGCTTTAACAATTGTGCACATCTTACGAGCTATCTGAAGTTCGAACGCGTGGCCAATTCTGGATGGATTGTGCGGTACGTTCAGAAAAGTATGCAACAAAAAAACTAAATTTTTGAGGGAGTGATGGGGCAACATGACAGCTGCTCTCTTTACCTTTGATGTACGCGGTGTGAGAGAGAGATTTGAATCGTAAAAAAATTACCCACATAAGCCCGAAAAAATGGCGCCATAAAAAAAGATCAGCAAAAAAAAGAAATTTCTGTGCACTCTACGAAGTTGCATATGAGAATTAAAAGGACGTGAGTGTGTACAGTGAAAGGGGGTGTCAACTTAAGCGCTAGAATGGAGCCAAGCAAGGCTCCAGACCAAACCGACTGGAATCGATAACTGGTCGGACCAGGTGACTAGAATCGCCAAGACATCTCATCCCGGTCCCTTCCTTGGGGTCCCAGGGGATAAAGGGGATAAAATGGGGATCTCATGTCAACTTAAAGGTCCAGAATGGAGCCCAAAGCAAGAAAGGAAGCAAGGAGTTTTTGGAAAGAAAACTTGCAGCAACTATTTTGTTTTTTAATTAAGATGTACCGATTGGTCGTCGTGACGCCAGCGCGTCGCCACCGGGGACAGGCCCAGTAATTTAAGCCCTGCACCCCACCCTTTGTGACCCGATGTGGAAATCAGTAATTTTGTTTCAGGGCACCAAAATGAGTTCATGTGGCGCCAAAATGAGTGTCTGTGGCGCCAAAATGAATGCCTGTCTGTGGCACCAAAGTGAGTGCCTGCAGCGCCAAAATGAGCAGCCAACACCAATTCTCAAAATAATGTACTTAACTTTTTGAGTCTTGGTTTTGACTTTTGAGTTGAGTCATGTACATTTACAATTAAAATTCTTGGCTTTGTCCCCTTACCATAAAATCCATGCCGACGCCTCTGTCGTGACGTACATGAATAGAAGACGAGCCAAACACCAAGGGGCGATTATCCGATTATTATAAGGGGGACGCAAAGGGCGTTATCTCTCAATATCATAAATACACATCGATCCCAGACAGTCCTAGATCCCAGATAGAACATTTGATTTAATGATGTCGCAATTTCGCAAAAGGCTAGTCCAGCTGGTTAACACGCTGGTTTACTCAATCTAATTAAATCACATTAAACAACGGAAAAACGAATTCAAAAAGTTTAAACAAAATATAAAACACACGCAAAAATCTTCTTAACAGTTAGCTTTGTTTAGAATAAAACTTATTTTATTTTTGAAGCAATGTAAGATAATTTTATAGCGTCTAATAACTACACTTTAGTTGTAGTGAGTATTTTAACTTTGATGTTTACTGTTTTTAAGATGATCGATCGATCACGTTCGATCGTTCTCTGAGCCTCTTCACGGCAATCGATTCCAGAACCAGAATCGGTTCGGATTTCCAAGAAAAAAAGCTGTTATAACTATTTAAATTTGTTGAATGTTTGACTGCCTTAACAGCCTCACTTTGCACAATTTTTCACTTTCTTCTTGGCTAGGCCTATTGCGGCAGTATTGCCATTCGATAATCACAATTTTAAAGCACTAATATCCCTCTAGTTTACGAGACAAAAAGTTATACTTTACAAATTGGTTCTGGTTTTAGAACCAGAACAAGCAATATGAAGAGCCTCTAAGAGTCTCGAGTTCAAATTATTCATCTAGCCTACTTCTATAGTTTTATGGCTTAAATGCCTAAGCTAAGTGATATTTATTAGTGCCTTACGACCATTTTGCTCTTATTAAAATGGATTTTTTCGTACTAATATGGCTGCATGGTATAATTGTATATAATAGGTCTATGCAAAAACTAGGTATTTTGTCTTGAAGAGTAGTATTGTAGTAGTAGTAGTAGTAGGCCTAGTTGTAGGCATAGCTGCAAAGACCTTTGTATTATCAGTTTGTTTACTGTGCTTTCAAGCAATACTGATTAACTAGCAAGATAGAATCAGGCATTGGCATGGTTATTATATACTATATAGACATTCTAGGAAAGAAACACAAATCGATTTCAATATACAAATAAACAATAGCATAGCTAGGATTTCGAAAGGGGGATAACTTTAAGGAACAAAATTGTAGACTAATAGAATAGTTCTTTTGTAATTTTTTCTAGTTAAAATGCATTTAAAAAGTAGGAGCCTACCAAAACTGTGTTTATTAGAACAAAAAACTTTGTTAAGCCTATTTTAGGAACCCATAGTCAGGAAGGTGGCAGTTTGGTCGGAAAATTCCGGCGCACACAAGCCCTTTTTGGGCACACAACGGCGCACAACGGCGCACAGCGGCGCGCCACAACAGCGCACAGCGGCGCACTGGCGCACAGCGGCGCACAACGGCGCACACCAGAGGACACCGGCGCATGGCGGCGCGGCGCGGCGGGTGCCGCGCCACATGCAGCGTTACCCTTGTGGCGATCCCATGTAACGATGTAAGTCGTTACTTGTTACATTACACTATTCACTGTTCTATCTAATGTAACACTGCATTCTACCAAAAAATAAAAAATAAAAAAAAATATTTTCCTTTTCCTTTTCACCTTTGTTTTTGCCATTTGCTTACTTTTTATGTTTGTTTTGTTTTAAAAATTAAAAATTAAATTAAATTTTTTAAATTTCTATTTTCGGTTTAACGATCTCAATTTCTCATAATATAATATAGATAGCCCGTAACCGTCCCGTATTAACCATTATATTCTCTTGTCTCGTGACTCGACTCTCGTGTAACGTTTATTTATTTCATTCATTTATTCTAAGAAATATTATAGGGGTAGGGTTTATTGAAAATATTGGCGCACAAAAATTGTTGCTATGTTGTAAAAAAAGGTCTTTTATTGTCGCAAGGCAGGTAGTGGCGGGCGCACAACGGCGCACACGAGGGTTTTTGTGTCGGCGCACGGCGCACAATTTTGGGAGAGGCCAAAATTTGTTCCGGCGCACACTCTGCCACCTTCCTGACTATGGTTAGGAACTAGGGATTCATGGAAATATTGTTTAAAACATTTTAATAGTAGGCCCTAATTTAAAAGTGAAACAGGCCATTTTTCAATTTTTGGCAATTATAGTAGGCCTATCTGTTTTATTTAGATTTTTTTTTCAAAAAATATTTTTGTTCTTTATAAATCATCAAAATGAGAGGGTAGGCCCATATATCCCCATATTAGCTAGTTGTTGAAATAGAAGATCTTGGTTTCATTGTTTTTAATTTCATCATATTTTATGTTTTATGTTATTTTATGTTTAATTTATTTTTAATTTTGTTATATATAGCAGACTGCTAAGTGCTGCAATGCACTGCTAAATTTCTAATCTAGTTGATATAGCAAAAATACATTCTGCAGCAATAAATAATCTGCTAATCTGGCAACAGTAAAGGTAGGCATTGTCACAATTGACAATTGTCAATGTCATGTCTTCTTGTGCCTAAAAACCAGCATATTACTTACAATGATACAGCTTGGCTGATTATTTTTTTCTGTACACTGAGCTAGCAACAGTGTATTGTGTTAAGGAATTTACCATATAGCTAGGCCATTTGACAAAAAAGTTGACAAGTTTACTAGCACCCAAGAGTATGACCAACATGTAAAATGGTATAACATGTACAACACACACAATGGCTAGTCTTAATGCAGAATAGAAATTTCCATCGTATATTTATCTTTCAGCACTATAGTTGCATTATGCTTAATTCATAATTGTATATGCCTATTTATGAATTAGTAGATCTAAATTTGGATTTGTGCATATTTCATTGATTTTATAGTCTACTAGTCTATTTTTTGAATAGCCTTCTGCCATGTTTTAAGTTTCCACTAAAACTAGCTAACCATAGGCCTATATATATGCATATGCCTAACACTGTAGCTGACATGGCCAAAAGGCCAATTAGGCCAGGTGGCAAGAGGTCTTGCAAAGATAAATTGCAAAAACATTGACCCAAGAATGGAAACATAATACTAATTAGATGATGCAATATTTAGCCTAAATGATATAATCATTTAACATTATTACTTTTGTCATTTACCAAAAATTATATTTAGGTTTCTTTTATAGGAAAGGATAAGTCATATTTTAGTCAAAAAGTAAGTTGCATGGCTGATATAAATCAGGGAGTTTCATATATAAGTAACCAATGGTCAAGCAGGGACTTGATACTAATGTCAATGAATCATAGGCCTATATAATAATACACATATGCACTTCTTGAATTTTCATATAAATAGAAGTATTGTCATTTTTGCTAATGTGCAATTCTATGAATGTGATGGTTGTAGGTTTAAGGATATAATGCTAAATCTCTACCTATAAAAATAAAAACTCAATGTGTGTCTGTTTGTAGACAATTTTGTTTGCTATGAACTCCCAAACCGCTCAACCAAATTACACCAAATTTTGTACCCACCCTAAACTCACTATGGAGAATGTCTTAGGCTACCTTTGAATTTCCTAAATTGAGTCTTCCTACCTAAAAGTACAAAAAACTGCTCAAAATGCACAATTTTTTTTCACTAAACCCTCCATAGCGCTGCTCTACTTCTACCAATTCCCTTCAAATTTAACACAGACAATCTTCAACTATTTAGGCACAATCATGTAAAATTTCGAGTCTCAAAGTTAATCCTGAGCAGTGCTGTGCACTTTTAAAGTTAGGCTGTTTTTTTCAGCGTAGCAACCACCTTAACTGTCTGCCTGCCTCTCTTTCCCAATCCCAATCTGGGCCCAATATGTGTAAAATGGGTTTCAAAATTGACTAACTTTTAGCTGCTATAAGTTTGCTCCACATAAAGCAATTGACTTTAAAGTTGACACAATTCTTCATTGACTCATTCTTTATCTAAATGTAAAGTTTCAACTCTAACTCAACCAAAAAAGAAACTCTAAGCATGTGAAGTTTGTTTGATTTTTCTGTTGTTTGTGGCACTCACTCACTCATTCCCCCAGAGCCAGACCAAGGGTCAGGTGATAGGGCTGAATGTACATGGCAGTGTACAATGTTTTGGGATAGCTTTGTTTATGGCCTTCTCTGCACCCCCTGTGGAGAGGCTACGTTTAGCCATCCATAACAGTTTAGTGAGAAATTCTAACCACTGTCCTCTGTATAGGCAAACTCTGTAGCAGTTTAACAGTGGATGGCAAATCAAGGTAATCTAGCATGGTTTGTAAAAGTGAAAGATTTATAAAAAGGCAATGCAATGCAATAAAACCCTATTAAATTAGTCACACCATAGAAATTTAAGGTTTCTCTTAAGGTACTTTAAAATTTAAATGGCCTAAGAAATGCGTATTTCTTTGGTTGTTAGACTGATGCAGACTGCAGTGGAGCTGAAGATACACAAATTCTTTTCAGGGCTTGCAAATTGGCAAGAAAGATGACATGATCAAAGCATGAGAACAGCCATGAGAGTACTACGTCCCACAAACTGGCTTTCCAAGCAGGAATAGGCAGACTTTTACCTCAAAGGCCAGAAAAGAATCCTGCTTATGGCTGAAGGGCAGTTGAGAGTGGAGAGAAAAAGAAATAGACTATTTGAAAAGAGAGGAGAGATGATAGAGAGAATAAGAGAAAAGATAAAATATAATAAGAGAGTGAGGACGATGAGAGGAGACAGTAGAGAGGAGCAAGTAAAGGAAAGAGTAGAGTAGTGAGTGGAGAAGAGAGAATAGAGGAGTGAGTAGAGAGCAAAGAGAGCTGCAGATGAGAGGAGAGCAGAAAGAAGAGCAGAGAGGAGTTAGTAAAAAGGAGAAAGGAGAGATGAGAAAGTAAATGGAAAAGAGAAGAGATAAGGTTGTACAGATGAGAGAGGTGTAAGGAGAGATGAGAGATAAAGGAGGAGAGTGGAGAGAGAAGAGACAAGACAAGAGGGAGAGAGTATATAGAAGAGAAAAAAAGAAGAGAAGAAAGGAGAAAGGAAAGTGAGGAGACAAAAGAGGTGAAAGAAAAGAGTACAGAGGACAGAATGAAAGAACATATTAGACAGTAAAGATGACAATTGAAAGAGAGGGGATGAGCTGAGAGCAGAGACCAAAATGAACAGATAAGAGATGGGAGAGTAGAGAGAACAGAGGAGAGATAAGAGAGAAGAGATTACAGAGACCAAAGGAGAGACAAAGGGAGAGAAGTGAGTGAGGCAAGAGAAATGAAAATTAAGAGATAAAAGAGAAAAGAGAGAAGAGAAAGGAGAGATCAGAGAGCAAATAAAGACGAGAAAGAAGAGAGGTGAAGGAAAAGACGAGAAAAGAGTGGGAGAAGAGGAAAGAAAAAAGAAGAGAAGAGATGAGATAAGAGAGATGAAAAAGAAGAGAAATGAGGGAAGATACGAGAGAAGAGGGGAGAAAGGAGAGAGGAAAAAGAGAAGAGAGGAGAGGAGAGAGAGCAGAAAGGAGAGACGAGGGACGAGGGACGAGAGAGAAGAGAAGAAACAGAAGAGAAGATAGAAGTATCAAAGGATTCAAGGGACGTAGGGAGAGTCAGAGGCCAGAGTTTGCTAATACATATTTTAGAGTCCAACAAACATTAATTGCCTATTTAAAGTAAAAAGCACCCTAGCCAACAATATCAATGTTTGCCTCAAATCCTAATTTTATGCCAATGTACTCCATTTTGTTTACCTCTATCCTACTAACTATTAACAAGTTTTTGTTTGAGTGTGACTTCAGATAGTAGAATACATGCAAAAAATAGTTCTGGGGATAGGAATTCCACGGGTTCAAAATCCACGGGTTTCAACAGCTTGTTGTAATATGAAAAAAGGTCATTAACATTAGTTTTTTATCCTAAAATAACAAGTCTGAATTGTAGTTTAAAAAATTTTTTTGGAACTGTAGTTTTATTTGAAAGCAAATGAGACACAGTGTGAGTGTGATGGTTGTAGCCATAGAAACATGCCTATATGGAGACAAAAAATGCTTTTGAATTCCTGTGAATTTTGGTTGCCTAATCATCTAGTGGTTTTTTTTTCTAAAAAATAATGTATATACCTACTGTAAAACACAAAGAATGGGATGATTTGCTTGTTTGGATTTTTTTTATTCAACTTGTTTAACTGTGACAGTTGTAACCTTTGATGTAAGTAATCAGTGAAGTCTATGTAATTGGAATGCAACCACATGGTCCACACTGACTGTCTCTATATATTATGGCAATAACCCACATGGAGCTGAAGCCTATGGCTATCTGTAAGCTATCTTTATTTCAATCTGCTCATTTGCATATTGCTTGAGTGTTGCTGACTGTTTATTGCATCAAGTCATAGCAAATTCTGGATCAATTTGAAGAGTGATGGCAGGTCTTACAATAGACAATGGACTGTATCACAATGATACAGGTGGAGGACCCACAACTCTGTTTTTGAATTTCACAAACTTCGAATTTTTGGTAAACGGCAGGAGTAATTTAGGCTATATTATCAAGGCTGAATGCCTCGTCATCTAATTAGTACTACGTGCAGATTGCTTGCTTTTTTCAGGTGAGAATTTTTGCAACGTACCTTGACTGGGCCACTTGCCTGCCAGCCAGATCTTTCAGCTTGCCCAGGTGTTGCGCATGTATAATATCTCTCAAGTCCCTTCAATAGTTTTTTAGTTTAGACTACTATTGAATAAAGCAGAATTCATTGTTTAAAAATCTGTCATTTCTTATTCTATATATAGAATAGATATGTATGTATATATGTATGATATACTTTGTGAGATTATGAAAGGGTATGAATAGAGTATGATAAAAATAAACTAGGTTGTATTTTGTATAATAGTTTGTATTATGACATATGAACTTTGATTTTGGATTTTAAATTTTGATCCTAGATGCCAAAATTGCATTTCATAAAGCTTTATTTCATGGTGGAAAGTGAGTAAGGCTTCAGTTTTTTTATTATTGATTAAATATTATATAAATTTCTATACTATAGCAATGAATCTCAATGAATGTAAGAGTTGGTAGCAAATGTTTAAATCATTAATGTTAAAAGGTTTTCTATAATAGTCTAAGCTAAAT
The DNA here is from genome assembly GCA_002269645.1 of Macrostomum lignano. Classification (NCBI taxonomy): domain Eukaryota; kingdom Metazoa; phylum Platyhelminthes; family Macrostomidae; genus Macrostomum; species Macrostomum lignano. Next base: position 186,433 of record NIVC01001557.1, on the reverse strand, counting down.
AAAGTTTTATTTTAATCTTTAGATTTTAGAAAAAAGTTGATACTCAAGTCTAATAACTAAGGACCACAAAATAGTGGCTATGAGGGATTAAAGATTAAATATTTTAGCACTAAACTAAAGGAGACATACCATCAATGGAACCTAAAGTTTAAGATTGGAATATATTAGGAGCACAGATAAATGAGCATAGAATTTAGCAACTCTTATTATAAAAAATCAGCATTATTTTTAATTATTTTATTTGTAATAATTTTTTTTTTAATTTTTATCAGCATTTAGGTAAATTTACCTCACCTCACTACTTGCTTTTGTTAGTAGGATAATTACTTTTTTGCTTTCTTTGCTAGTGTTTTTTAGTTATATTATATCAATTATTTAGTTGGTGAGAATCAGTCTCATGTTTTTGGCACACATTGTGGGTCAATAATTGATCTACCTGCATCTGTTTGGGGTAAGTCATAAAATAATAAGAAAATTCCCAAATTGGTAATTTTAGGCCTGTGGCTGTCACGTAAACTTGTTTATAATGCCCTTCTAGTTGAATCTATTTGAACTCAACTTTATGTGGACGTTGTTGGCCCAAGTCAGTAGGTAGTTACTGTTTTGAGTCTGAGGATAGTACAAGCAAGAGAGGGGCAGATGTAGTGGTAAATGAGTTGTTTACACGTGTTCTTAGATGTTAATTTGTCTGGATGTGAAGCTGTGGGCGTGAGTCCGGTCTCTCTCCACTCTATTCCCGTGTAGTCCTAGTTGAATTCTAATGGCCCCAGCTGCTTTGCCATTCTCTCTGTGTCTCCTGCCTCTCTCTAGTCCTCACTTTCAATCATTCAGCAGCTGCCTGTGTTTGGCTAATCAACAATACTCCTCTCCCCTTCGCATCTATATTCGACCTACTCCCGCGCTCTATGGATGTTTTGGCTGGGCAATAGAGAGAAATATGGGGATTCACTAGGCTAGCAGTCACGTGAAAGCTGGCGCCCAGTCTCAAGGGGAAGAAATTTTCTCTTCCCCAGGAGTTTGTCCTCAGCAACCCAGTTGTACAGCCGAGCGCACTTGCCGCGCTCCGCTCTCTCTCTGGCTGCCTGTCCATCCCCCATCCCAGTCAGAGTTCTCTTTCAGTAGGAGGGGATATTGAGGATGTACTTCTGCGTACCGAATTGGGGAAGGAAAGAAAGGCTTATTTGCTTAGGCACTTCAATCTTGTGCAGCAGAATTGAGCACTAAGCTATTGCTAGCTCTGGGAGCAGTCTGGTGTGGCGACTGTTCTTCTTCTGCCTGCTCTCTTCCCTTGCCCTTCCCCGCTCCCTTTCTCCTATAGGCGAGGAGGAGATCGGGGGAGTGGGTCTCTCTATGCGCTCGGCTCGGGGCGTGCCCTCAGCCGGCCGGAGACCAGAGCGAGCCAGACGGAGTGAAAAAGAGGAGGCGGCGAAGGCGAGGTCTAGAAATGAAATGAAAGGAAGATACACAAAAATATTTATGTCCTTTTCTTCTATCAGCTCACCAAAATCCCAATTTGGGGGGGGGGTGAGGGATTTTTTAAAGGAGAGAGCGAGGCGAGAGCGCAGGCGGTGCCGTCTGATTTGCCAGTCTAGAATGTCGGGGCAGGCGGGTTATGGGGTCCAGTAGAGACGGAGCTTTCCCATTGGCTGTGGGGGTTTAAGAGTGCGTCTGGACTGTGCCAAATTCCGAACTGCTCGCATGTATATAAATATATATATATATATAGTTTAGCTGAGTTTGTAAACACCAGTACCAGTACCAGCATTGAAATCCGAACTAGCGATAATTTTTGTTGAAGTCTTATCACACTTCACCGCTGCACCGCTTTACATAAAACGATTTTTTAATTCAAGTAAGTTCTAGTAGAGGTTTTATTGCTTTGTATTTTTGCTGTACTGTGCATGGACACCTAAAGCTGTAATTCTGCACAGAGAACAGAATAATACAGTTCTCTAGAGTTCTCATAATAAAAACAGACATCCACAGTATCCATGAGAAATGTTAATTCATTTTCGTATATAAAGTACATGGTGAACTTGCTTTAAAAAAACAAAACTTGCTTTGCAATTGTAATTGGGTAATTAATCATAACAATAGGCTTTAAATTGCCAGCTCCAGAGTGTGTTATTAATTTAGTGCTCTCTGATTCGGGTGCAGAGGTGGTGGCTGCTGTTCTCGAGTGCCCCCAGTGTTGGTTGATAGCCTTTCGTATTAAGTAGCGGTAGCGGTGTCTTATTTATCAAATATTCTTCATGCCCTCATATGCAGTGGGCGGAGCGGCCGCCGAGAGTGGGCTGCTCAGGTCAGGCCCAGTGCTGAGAGTCCACTCTAATAAACCTGCGCTATTTTCATGTTTTGAGTCTTTTTTTGCACCCCGCCGCTCTGCATCAGGCCAGCCTCCATTGCTCTATGCTGCTTTCCTATTTTGAATTTGCAGATCTGCAATTTGCTTAAATTTAATTTGACCTCCCGATGCTGCCCGGCCGCTGAGCTGCCAGCCAGCCTCGCCAGTTCGTGATGGAGGACACCGCCTCGCTCGAGGACAGCTCGATGACCATCGTTCAGGCCGCTGATAGCACCATCGCCTTCGCCTATATCAAGGAGGTCCAAGCCAAGAAGAAGCGCTTCTTTGTGCTCAAGTCGCAGCCAAGACGCAGCTCGTTAACTAACGATTTTGAGTCTGGTAAATCCACTCTGAACTTGCCGCCGAGGTACTTTCTGTACGCCTATAAGAATAAGAAGTGCTACGAGAGAGGCGAGCCAAAGCGAGTTTACGATTTGGCCAACGTCATCCTGCTGTCCAGAAGCACTAAGAAAGCAAATCAGACTATTCTGGGCGTTTGTCTTCAGGTTTGTCATTTGGGAAATTAATTTCCCTCCCCCCATGCATATCCTCTGTGTTGCTGGGTTCGTGCCGGAAGCAGCCGGGTCTTGTGAGAGAAATCGATCTTCTGCTTTTGCTAAACCAAATTAATTTTCCTTTTAGAAGCCCTGACGTCTTCTTTCAGAAACAGCAAGTCTTCTTTCAGAAACAGCATGTCTTCTTTCGGAAACAGCATGTCTTCTTTCAGAAACAGCATTTCTTCTTTCAGAGACAGCATGTCTTTCAGAAACAGCATGTCTTCCTTCAGAAACAGCGTGTCTTCCTTCAGAAACAGCATGTCTTTCAGAAACAGCATGTCTTTCAGAAACAGCATGTCTTCTTTTCGAAACAGCATGTCTTCTTTCAGAAACAGCATGTCTTCTTTCAAAAACAGCATGTCTTCCTTCAGAAACAGCGTGTCTTCCTTCAGAAACAGCATGTCTTTCAGAAACAGCATGTCTTTCAGAAACAGCATGTCTTCTTTTCGAAACAGCATGTCTTCTTTCAGAAACAGCATGTCTTCTTTCAGAAACAGCATGTCTTCCTTCAGAAACAGCGTGTCTTCCTTCAGAAACAGCATGTCTTTCAGAAACAGCATGTCTTTCAGAAACAGCATGTCTTCTTTTCGAAACAGCATGTCTTCTTTCAGAAACAGCATGTCTTCTTTCAAAAACAGCATGTCTTCCTTCAGAAACAGCATGTCTTCCTTCAGAAACAGCATGTCTTTCAGAAACAGCATGTCTTTCAGAAACAGCATGTCTTCTTTCAAAAACAGCATGTCTTCCTTCAGAAACAGCATGTCTTCTTTCAAAAACAGCATGTCTTCCTTCAGAAACAGCATGTCTTCCTTCAGAAACAGCATGTCTTTCAGAAACAGCATGTCTTTCAGAAACAGCATGTCTTCTTTCAAAAACAGCATGTCTTCCTTCAGAAACAGCACGTCTTCCTTCAGAAACAGCACGTCTTCCTTCAGAAACAGCATGTCTTCCTTCAGAAACAGCGTGTCTTCCTTCAGAAACAGCATGTCTTCTTTCAGAAACAGCATGTCTTCCTTCAGAAACAGCATGTCTTCTTTCAGAAACAGCATGTCTTCTTTCAGAAACAGCATGTCTTCTTTCAGAAACAGCAAGTCTTCTTTCAGAAACAGCATGTCTTTCGGAAACAGCATGTCTTCTAAGCACCGCTGTCTTCATAAAAAAATTCCCTTCTTGCCCCGGTAAAGCACGTAGTCTTCATTAAAAATTCCCTAGGTTATTATACAAACATCGTATCTTCTTTCAAAGATTTGATATATTTTTTCGGCAGTTCTTTCTTCCCGTGACAGCGTGTTTTCGTTAAAAAAACTGTTTCCCAGCTCTCTGTAATTCGAAGTATTTGTTGCCAACCGCCGCCCAGGATGAGGCACTGTACCTGGAATTCGACACGGAGGACGAGCTCAGCCGCTGGTATTTCCACCTGAACGAGATTTTCTCAGCGCAGCGCAACTGTCTATGGCCGGAACTGAAGCAGTGCGTCAACGTCACGCTGAAGAACAAAGAGCTAGCCGCCGCCTCTTCTAAGCATGGCAAGCCGAACTTACCGGGGCAATATCGATTCTGCCTGACTGACTCGGCGGTACTGCTAGTGAAAGATGACCTCCTTAATCCCGTGCTAAGCCTGCCGTTCCCTTGCATCCGCTCCTGTACACATTCTACTGTTTCCAATCTGCTGAAAATCGATTTGGGACGGCTGAGCCCTCTGGGCGAGGGTCTGTTGCACTTTAAGGTGAAGCTTGTTATAATGCGCGCTTATCTGGGTAGACTAGTATGATTTTTGACATAAAGTACAAGCTGAATAGCTGCAGGTTACAAGCTGAATAGCTGCAGGTTACAAGCTGAATAGCTGCAGGTTACAACCTGAATAGCTGCAGGTTACAACCTGAATAGCTGCAGGTTACAACCTGAATAGCTGCAGGTTACAAGCTGTATAGCTGCAGGTTACAAGCTGAATAGCTGCAGGTTACAAGCTGAATAGCTGCAGGTTACAACCTGAATAGCTGCAGTTTACAAGCTGAATAGCTGCAGATTACAAGCTGAATAGCTGCAGGTTACAAGCTGAATAGCTGCAGGTTACAAGCTGAATAGCTGCAGGTTACAAGCTGAATAGCTGCAGTTTACAAGCTGAATAGCTGCAGTTTACAAGCTGAATAGCTGCAGTTTACAAGCTGAATAGCTGCAGATTACAAGCTGAATAGCTGCAGGTTACAAGCTGAATAGCTGCAGGTTGCTGCAGGTTGCAAGCTGAATAGCTGCAGGTTACAAGCTGAATAGCTGCAGGTTACAAGCTGAATAGCTGCAGGTTACAAGCTAAATTGCTACATGTTAAAGTTATAAACCCGATACTGGTGGCAAATGAAACACCCGAGGGCCTCAACTTGTGCAATTGCGAATTAACTTATTACTAATACTGTTAACAGAATAACAGTTGCAGTCATCGCCGATATGTATCGTAAATAATTTTTTACTTTGCATTTTAGGCCGAGCAGAGCTCCCCATTCAAAGAGCTGGTAGAGCACCTGGTCCGCTGCCTGTACGAGACCGGCAGCAGAGACTTAGAGATTGTTAAAAGCAGAAAAAATCGGCGCAATTCCCGACAGACTTCGTCGACAGTATCGGGCTCGACAGCGGATGATTATCAGGCCCAGCGACCCGCCTCGGTGCACTGCATCAACCAGCGTACCGCCTGCGCTCACTGCGCTGCCAGGGCGAGTGTGTGAGTGCTGCTTGAGTAGTTCATGCTTTTTTGTCTGGCACTGAGCCAAATTTTTATTTGTGTTTGTAAATATTACCCTCGCTTCTGAACCCTATTCTGAATGGCCCGGTGAATTCTATTGTGAATGGCACTGTGAATTCTATTTTGAATAGCCCTGTGAACCCTATTGTGAATTGCACTGTGAACCCTATTGGGAATAGCCCTGTGAACCCTATTGGGAATGGCACTGAATTCTATTGTGAATAGCCCTGTGAACCCTATTGTGAATAGCCCTGTGAACCTATTGGGAATTGCCCTGTGAACCCTATTGTGAATAGCCCTGTGAACCTATTGGGAATTGCCCTGTGAACCCTATTGGGAATGGCCCTGTGAACCCTACTGGTAATGGCCCTATGAACCCTAATGTGAATGGCACTGTGAATTCTATTTTGAATAGCCCTGTGAACCATATTGTGAATAGCCCTGTGAACCACATTGTGATTGGTACTGTGAAATCTCTTGTGAATGGCCCTGTGAACCATATTGTAAATGGCCCTGTGAACCATTGTAAATGGCCCTGTGAACCCTATTGTGAATAGCCCTGTGAACCCTATTGGGTATTGCTTAGAACCATACGAAAAATCGCCCTCTGAATCTGAAACCTTTCAAAGACGCCCCCCTGTAAACCCGCCCTTCTACGCAGTTTGAGTGCTGCTCAGATGAAGCCGAGCCAGTCCAGCAGCGGCCTGGGCTCCGACGGAAGCTGTAGCGGAAGTCGCGGCCTCAGCCTGCCGCCGCCAGACTGTCAATCGCAGTGTTCGTCTGCCCAGCAACAGCAGCAGCAACAGGAAGATTACTGTCTGATGGAGATGTCTACGGGTAGCAACGATGTTGGCGGCACTGGCGGCATCGCTTTTCGAGGTCGATCGCCGAATTCGTCGATGTCCTTGTCGACTACCAGCGAAGTGACGGGCGTTGGCGGCGGTGGGGATTCCGAGAGAGGGCCGAGTGGTAAGGAAAAATTTTCGAAGCTGGAGCTGTACATCTTTCTGCTAGGAATTTCAAAACCCTACAAAAATTTGGCCTTTAAATCCCTTATGAGAATCGGCCTTTAAATCCCTGTGAAATCGGCCTTCAAGACCCTATAAAAATCGGCCTTTAAAACATTATCAAAATCGATCCTTCAATCGATCGAAGAAGACCCTATGAGAATCGGCCTTTAAAACATTATCAGAATCGGCCTTTAAAACATTATCAGAGTCGGCTTCTAAATCCATATGAGAATCGACCTTCAAAAAATTATCAGAATCGGTTTATGTAACCCTATGAGAATCGGCCTTTAAAACATTATCAGAATCGGTTTATGTAACCCTATGAGAATCGGCCTTCAAAAAATTATCAGAATCGGTTTATGTAACCCTATGAGAATCGGCCTTCAAAAAATTATCAGAATCGGTTTATGTAACCCTATGAGAATCGGCCTTTAAAACATTATCAGAATCGGTTTATGTAACCCTATGAGAAACGGCCTTCAAAACATTATCAGAGTCGGCCTTTAACTATATGAGAATAGACTTCAAAAAACCATAGAGATTAGCCTTCAAAACCCGGCGGCTACGAGTATGCTTAAATGCTTTGTTTAGCGCAAAGATTACTTATTATAAGCTTGTACAGCTGTTTATTATAAACTTTACATTATACAGTGTATTTATACTAAGTCCTATATACTAATGTTTTTGCGCGCTCAACGTAAGAGGCGCGTCTGTGTGTTTTCTATCTCTCTCTTTCTCTCTCTCTCTCTCTCTCTCTCTACCCTCTCCTCTCCACAATCTCTGTGTGGGGCAGAAGCCCCATGTTTTGGCTGGCATTTCGTCTCAGCGCGCGCGCGACCGCGTGTTTTTCTGCACTTTATTCTTTAGTCCAACTTTCAGCCTTGCCCCGGCAACTAACAGATTTACATTATTATATACGCTTAGCTAAATATAGTACTAACGCAGATATAATATAATAATTGGCATAAGCACAAATGCCAGCGTGTGAACAGGCGACCTTTCCAATTTTTTCCGCCCTTATTGTCCTTTACTATTTTCTATATTAATTATCCGCCTTATAAAGTAGTCTACGATACATATCGGCTGCATTTAACTGTCAATGTGCTCTTTAATTGAAATTGTTTTTATTTTTTATCGTCATGACTTCGAGTCTAACGGAACAGGGTCGGTCTAATGCAATGCCTTTATCAGGCGTTGCACAGATTGCACTGCAGATTCCGCTTATCTATTTTCTATTTTCCCCCAAGTGCTTTTCTCACTGTCCTACGCTCCCTTGCCTGACCTAATTAGTCGTGTCTTCTAACTTGGGTGGGTGGGTTGCCTTTTTATCTGCATTTGCAGTGCTAGCAGCGGCTCGGCACAACCAGCTCCTACCTGTTGTGCGGGTTCACCGTAAGCCTTTGCTTGACTCTGAACCAATATAATATTTCTGAACCCTCTCTGTATTGTACTTTGACAGCTATTATGCATTTGTATATACCTTAAACTATTCGTTAAACATCGATGTTAAATGAGCAGTCTTGTCCTCGTGTGACCTCTGACCTTTGGCAACGAATCGGTAAAGATATTTGCTTAAAGATTCAAACGGTAAATCCCCTATGCTCCGTGTAATCCAGTCCCAGCAACCTTGCTGCATTAGCGTAAACCCGCTAGATTTAACCTTTTGACCTCATTTTCAGCCGTGTCAACCGGTCACCGCGGTTTCGGTCCGGCTGACGAGCAGCTGCAGCATCATCAGCACCATCAAGGTGAGCAGCGACTCGTGTGTTTTCTAGAATCTGATTTAGAATCGCGCCCATAAACCAACTCCAACCATTCCCATAAACCAACTTTACCATCCCCATAAACCAACTTTACCATCCCCATAAACCAACTCCAACCATCCCCATAAACCAACTTTACCATCCCCATAAACCAACTTTACCATCCCCATAAACCAACTTTACCATCCCCATAAACCAACTTTACCATCCCCATAGACCAACTTTACCATCCCCATAGACCAACTCTACCATCCCCATACACCAACTTTACCATCCCCATAAACCAACTTTACCACCCCCATAAACCAACTTTACCATCCCCATAAACCAACTTTACCATCCCCATAAACCAACTCCAACCATCCCCATAAACCAACTTTACCACCCCCATAAACCAACTCCAGCCACCCCCATAGACCAAGAGCCTCTTCAACGCTCCCGCAGGCTCGCCCATCAGTCGTGCCAACAGCATCGGATGCCGGCCACAGAGTCGGGGCGGACTATTTTCCCAGTACCCCGTCGTGCACCATCCCCATCATTCGCAGCAGCAGCAGCAGCAACAGAGATCGCCGCACATGCAATCTAGGAGTCGATTCCAGCATCAGCACCAGCACCATCATCGCAACTCATCCAGCCATCAGGTATTCGCTGAGCAGCAGGGTTTCTCAAGGCCGAGAACGACTAGTGATGCGGCTTCGCTTAACGCTTCTTGCGCTAACTGCGGCACCAGGTATTCTCCGGGGAAGTCGTATCAAGGTTGCATGTATTTCCACTGAGGCCATGAGCAGCCCTTTTATGGTTCTGTTTTACGAGTATAATACTACATGTATAGTTATTGGCTTTAAAAATCCATGTTCAAGTCAGAAATCCATATAGGAATAAAGTCCATCTAGGTTTTTTTAGGTCAGAATGACAGAATCATTAACTATCGTATCTAACTAAATTCAAGGCTTTGAGGTCTAAACATAGGTACTTTTAGGTCTGGATCATCGATCAAGTTTTTTAGGTCAGGAATCATTAATCAAGGTTTTTAGGTCAAGATAATTCATCAAAGTTTTTAGGTCAGGAGTCATTCATCAAAGTTTTTAGGTCAAGATCATCAATCAAGGTTTTTAGGTCAGGCCCCATAGGCCCCTTGTCAGTCTCAAGCAGAACCTGCTCACTCCTGCGCCACCCTCTGCTAGCAGCAGCGGCGGCCTGCTCCGCGGTTTCCGTCCCCGGGCGATTTCCTACGGCAACAAGTTCGGTCGGCCAGCCGCTCAACCAGCCGACGGAGAAGTGCTCGGCGTGTGCGACATCGCTAGTTCGTCGGGCGCCTCCCCGTCGCCTTCTCTGGCGCTCTCCAGCTGCATGCGGCCGCTGTCCGAGTCCACGGCCTCGTCGTCTGGCGAGCTGGCCGTCCCTGCCGCGGTGTCGCAGCAGCCGTCTCGTCTATCAGCCGACGATGAGGGCAGCTACGTCACGATGCTGCTCCGGCCCACACGGAGTTGCCTTCGTCAGAACAGCTATCAGCAGCAGCGGGAGCTGGACGAGCACAAGGGCCTGAACGGTGATGACGACTTGGATCCCTACTGGACACCGCCTGGACGGTTGGACAGCCTGCTGGGTCCCGGCACTTCTGTGGAACCCCCGACAGTTGACAGCGCAGCGCCTCTCGTTGGCGAAGTCGGCGGATCTGAGGACTACTTCATGATGGACCTCGGCGGTGCCACCGACTGATTTTCAATTTGTTTGCCTCACGCCGCGCCATACCTGTGGCGAGTGTCACACCTCAAACCTTGTGCGTTTCATTGCATTCGTTGAATGGCTTGGCAGGAGTTGATTTGTAAATTTCTATTTTCAACTGTGTGTAGAATTTTGATTTGAATATTATCCTGCTTATTTATCTTGATGTTAATGATACTTCTTCCCGGGTTATTTATTCCAAAATTTTACCTTCTACTATTTCATTTGCTTGCTGCTCGCTTGTTCATGCTCTTTATGATATTTGTATGCATACGAAAATGTCATTGTAACGTTTTGCTCGGATATTGTTCATTGTTGATTCTTTTCATGTCCACGCATTATTAATTTGTAGCTATTAACCTGCACTGACTACAGCCTTAAAGATTATTTGTTAATAAGATATATAAAAACATAAATGCGGCACAGATAAGCGAGATTTACAGGTGAGTTGGGCACAGATAAGCGAGATTTACAGGTGAGTGGGGCTCAAATAGGAGAGATTTTCAGGTGAGTGGGGCACAGATAAGAGATACAGGTGAGTGGGGCACAGACAAGAGAGATACAGGTGAGTGGGGCACAGATAAGAGAGATACAGGTGAGTGGGGCACAGATAAGAGAGATAAAGTTGAGTGGGGCACAGATAAGAGATACAGGTGAGTGGGGCACAGACAAGAGAGATACAGGTGAGTGGGGCACAGATAAGAGAGATAAAGTTGAGTGGGGCACAGATAAGAGAGATACAGGTGAGTGGGGCACAGACAAGAGAGATACAGGTGAGTGGGGCACAGATAAGAGAGATTTACAGGTGAGTGGGGCACAGATAAGCGAGATTTACAGGTGAGTGGGGCACAGATAAGAGAGATACAGGTGAGTGAGGCACAGATAAGAGATACAGGTGAGTGGGGCACAGATAAGAGAGATACAGGTGAGTGAGGCACAGATAAGAGATACAGGTGAGTGGGGCACAGATAAGAGATACAGGTGAGTGAGGCACAGATAAGAGATACAGGTGAGTGAGGCACAGATAAGAGATACAGGTGAGTGGGGCACAGATAAGAGATACAGGTGAGTGAGGCTCAGATAAGAGATACAGGTGAGTGGGGCACAGATAAGAGAGATACAGGTGAGTGAGGCACAGATAAGAGATACAGGTGAGTGGGGCACAGATAAGAGAGACAAAGTTGAGTGGGGCACAGATAAGAGATACAGGTGAGTGGGGCACAGATAAGAGATACAGGTGAGTGGGGCACAGATAAGCGAGATTTACAGGTGAGTGGGGCACACATAAGAGAGACAGTTAAGTGGGGCACAGAGACAAAGGTGAGGCTGCTAACCTGTTTGCTTGCTGCCTGCGGCACCCTGACAGCAGAAATGCGTCATATTGAATTATTGCTTGTCCAGTTTGCACAGCTAGTCACGGTTGTTGCAGGTCTGTCTGTTGTAAACATTTGTGGGTAATCAGCACTATATCGGTCTACAGAAATATTGGACTAGCACACAGCTCATTTTCTCCCATTCGCTTCGTTATTTCTTTCTGCACCTCAATTGCTTCAATGCCCAAATCCCTCCGTTTTTACCTGGCTTTTTCCTTTGTTAATATCTAGTCAGTTTATATTTTGATTTCATCGCGCCTGCACAGTGAGGCCTCTGACAATTGTTCGATCTGTTATAATGAGTAAATATATGCGCGTATTGCGTATTAGTGTGTATTGACAAATATATCGAATCACTTCTCCAGCCCCTGAGCTCTTCCCGCTTGGTTTCGCTAGGAATTTTGGCTGTTTTTTGTTGTTTTCTTTTTTGTTTTAATTAGTAAGCTTTCTTGCGTGACCTGGTCTGGTAGGTCTCAGTTGTTAGTTCTCAGTTAATTATTTATTTCAGCCTTTGTCTCGTTTCTCGCTGCCATTTTTTAATTCTTTTTACCCTCTTAGATGGCTTTGAATTCCTTTGCTGACTGACTGACTGACTGACTGACTGACTGACTGACTGACTGACTCACTGACTGACTGACTCACTGACTGACTCACTGACTGACTCACTGACTGACTGACTCACTGACTCACTGACTGACTGACTCACTGACTCACTGACTCACTGACTGACTCACTGACTCACTGACTCACTGACTCACTGACTCACTGACTGACTGACTGACTGACTGACTGACTGACTGACTGACTGACTGACTGACTGACTGACTGACTGACTGACTGACTGTATTAATCTCGGGCATGAGTTTGCTCTTCCTCTCAGTCTTAACATTGAGTCCTACTCATAAAAGTACAAGTCAACAACAGCAGCGTCTGTGTAGGCCCGTGTGCTCTGTCCCTGGAAATCCAGCTGTGCTAACAGATGTGTGGGCAAAACAGTAGCAGGCAGGCAAGCAGCAGAGATGAGAGAGAAGGGCTGGCGATGGCGAACCATATGATGCTGGGTATCCGACTGATCCCAGATCTTTTATCTGGGCAATGCACGTGCGATTGAGGATATGGTGTGTGTTCTGTGCTCAACACTGTAATACTCTGGCCCTCTCTACATCGGTGTCTTTGAACTGAACCCGAAATTTGAGCAGGCTGGATACAGTGGGACGTCTGATTCCCACACTGGGACTACCCGCCCTTCTTGTGACATTGCGGCTGGCAATTTTGTATCGTTTCGAATATTTCGACCCAGTTCTTGTCTGATGCTATTTGTGTCTGCCCCGGTTGGAATATCTTTTCTGAATCTGTAGCAGATTGTTCTTCGTGCGTGGGAATTCCTCCTAGAAGATTGTAGGGTTTCGATTGCAGTTGTTGCTGTTTGGGCATCGGAGGTGTGGCATATGATGTCTGGGGACTATTGGGTGCCATCGTACTGGAGTCTAAAGAGTCACTGGTGTGTCAGGACAGTTTGTTGAAAAGGTATAGCATTGCATTTTTAAAGGGAATCATTGGATAGTCAAGAGGAATCATCAGATTATCAATAGAAATGATTGGATTGTAACAGGGGAATTATTGGATTGTCACAGGGAAATTATTGGATTGTCACAGGGAAATTATTGGATTGTGACGAGGATAATCATTGGAATTTCACAGGAAAATCATCGGATTGTCACAGGGGAATCATTGGATTGTCTCAGGGGAATCATTGGATTGTCTCAGGGTAATCATTGGATTGCCACAGGGTAATCATTGGAATTTCACAGGAAAATCATCGGATTGTCACAGGGTAATCATTGGATTGTCACAGGGGAATCATTGGAATTTCACAGGAAAATCATCGGATTGTCACAGGGTTGTCACAGGGTAATCATTGGATTGTCACAGGAAAATCATTGGATTGTCACAGGGTAATCATTGGATTGTCACAGGGTTGTCACAGGGTAATCATTGGATTGTCACAGGGTAATCATTGGATTGTCACAGGGTAATCATTGGATTGTCACAAGGTAATCATTGGATTGTCACAGGGGAATCATTGGATTGTCACAGGGTAATCATTGGATTGTCACAAGGTAATCATTGGATTGTCACAGGGTAATCATTGGATTGTCTCAGGGTAATCATTGGATTGTCTCAGGGTAATCATTGGATTGTCTCAGGGTAATCATTGGATTGTCCCAGGGTAATCATTGGATTGTCTCAGGGGAATCATTGGATTGTCACAGGGTAATCATTGGATTGTCACAGGAAAATCATTGGATTGTCACAGGGGATCCAGTCAGTCAGTCAGGGGAACCATCCGATCCTCGCAGGGAATCATTAGAAGGGCATCAAAGCAGTCAGTCGTGTTGATTTCACTGGCTGGGTCTCATTAATGATCAGTCGCTAAGCTATGGACGACAGGCTACGCAAGAACGCATGACTGCCTCGCCCCCTTGCACTCGAATCCTTTTTATGACTAGGAGAAATAAGCCCGCGCAAATATTTTATGCTTTTCCATTGCTTAGGCGCATGCTTTGTAGATTATAGTTTCAATTGTTGACAATACGCTCCAGCTAGTCTGTCTCCATCTTGTCTATTTAGTTGCTATGTGTGGGCGTGCAGCCTATTATAGCTTTTTTCTGTCTGCATCTTATATTTATTGCTTGAACTTGCACTGCTTGCAGTGTAGAGTTTCTCGTATTTATATTATTAGAATGCCATATTGCTAGTACTGTTATTAGTATATTGCGATTACGACAACTCTAGCAAGCAGTCCTGAGCGTGTGAAGCAGTTTGAAAATTCACAGCTGGGGCGCTTCATCTGGGACATGCCGGCAGCATTGATGTTCGCCAACATTAACAGGAATTGCAATAAAAAACACAGACAGGGAGAGAGGGAGGCAGACATACAGGCAAGCAGACAGACGCACACACAGGCAGACAGACAGACAGACAGACAGACAGACAGACAGAAAGACGGACAGACATACAGACAGACAGACAGACAGACAGACAGACAGACAGACGGACAGACAGACAGACAGACAGACAGACAGACAGACAGACAGACAGACAGACAGACAGACAGACAGACAGACAGACTGTCTGACAGACAGACAGACAGACACTAAGATAGACAGACAGGTCGGACAGACAGACAGACAGACAGACAGACAGACAGACAGACAGACAGACAGACAGACAGACAGACAGACAGACAGACAGACAGATGCATACACAGACAGACAGACAGACAGACAGACAGACAGACAGACAGACAGACAGACAGACAGACAGACAGACAGACGGACAGACAGACAGACAGACAAGCAGACAGACGCACACACAGGCAGACAGACAGACAGACACTAAGATAGACAGACAGGTCGGACAGACAGACAGACAGACAGACAGACAGACAGACAGACAGACAGACAGACAGACAGACAGACAGACAGACAGATGCATACACAGACAGACAGACAGACAGACAGACAGACAGACAGACAGACAGACAGACAGACAGACAGACAGACAGACAGACAGACAGACAGACAGACGGACAGACAGACAGACAGACAAGCAGACAGACGCACACACAGGCAGACAGACAGACAGACAGACAGACAGACAGACAGACACTAAGATAGACAGACAGGTCGGACAGACAGACAGACAGACAGACAGACAGACAGACAGACAGACAAGCAGACAGACGCACACACAGGCAGACAGACAGACAGACAGACAGACAGACAGTCTCTCATACAAAGCCAACTCACCCTCAGCGAATCGCCCCGTCAGTCGCCAGTCGCAGCCAGTCATGTCCAGCCTTCCCAAGCGCCCTGGCCTCGTGTGGCAAGTCGGCGAATTTCTGGAAGCCCAGGACGCGTGGGGCAACTGGACGGCCGCCAAGCTGCTGGCGGTGCACGAGGACACGAAGTCCGTGCTGGTGCACTACCACAAGTGGAGCGCCAAGTTCGACGAGGAGATCGAGATGAGCAGCGAGCGGCTCAGGCCGCTGAATAAACCGACGAAGCAGTCAGCTGAGTCAGCCGAGGCCGCCGCCTTCCAGCCCGGCGATCTGGTGCTGGCGAGATGGCGCGATACCCTCTGGTATCAGGCCAAGGTCATTTCCGTTGACAGCAAAGGTCACTACAGTTTGTTCTTCACGTTGGATAGCTGGAAAGCTAAGGGTTACAGGTGAGCGCTTGCTGCCATCGGTTATGCGTGACCAATTTTGCACACTATGACCAAACTCAGCATGGCCAATTCACACCATGACCAAACTCAGCATGACCAACTCACATCATGACCAATTCATAGCATGACCAACTCATAGCATGACCAATTCAGGGCATGACCAACTCACAGCATGACCAACTCACAGCATGACCAATTCATAGCATGACCAACTCACATCATGACCAATTCATAGCATGACCAATTCACACCATGACCAAACTCAGCATGGCCAATTCACACCATGACCAAACTCAGCGTGGCCAATTCACACCATGACCAAACTCAGCGTGGCCAATTCACACCATGACCAAACTCAGCGTGGCCAATTCACACCATGACCAAACTCAGCATGACCAACTCACACAATGACCAACTCACATCATGACCAATTCATAGCATGACCAACTCACAGCATGACCAACTCACATCATGACCAATTATAGTCAGCATGACCAACTCATAGCATGACCAATTCAGGGCATGACCAACTCACGGCATAACTACCTCATAGTATGACCAATTATAGTCAGCATGACCAACTCATAGTATGACCAATTATAGTCAGCATGACCAACTCATAGTATGACCAATTATAGTCAGCATGACCAATTCACAGCATGACCAATTCACAGCATGACCAACTCAGCATGACCAACTCACAGCATGACCAACTCACAGCATGACCAACTCACTAATCGAAACTTCGCCCCATTGTCGCCACCCCGCAGGGCCTCCCAGCTGAAGCCGTACGACGCAGCCGAGGCCGAGGCGATCTTCGCCGCCCAGTGGCCGGCCACGGGGCCCAGCGAGATCAACTATGACCCCATGGTACGCCGCATTCAGGAGAACTCCCGGCGCCGACGGCTGGAGAAACGCGGCGGCGGCGTCGGCGGCGGCGGTGGCGGCGGTGGCGACGACGCGGATGACCAGCTGATGCTCAACTCCACCTGCCCGGAGTCGCTGCTGTCAGCTGAGCTGGCCTCAGCCTCATCCAGTGATGCTGGCGGCGCTTCTTCATCACAGCAACAGCAACAGAAGCAAAAGCAGCAACAGAAGCAGCAGCAGCAGAAGCTTTCCCAGTCCTTCAATGCTGCCAGCGAGACCCGACGAAGCCGTCGGCGAACCGCCGCTCCACAGCCGGCCAAGTCGCAGGCAGCGCCGCAGTCCCCGCCACCGCCTTCGCCGACTCCTCCTCAGGAGGCTCCAGAGCCGAAGCAGGGCCGGCTGCCGCCATTAAAGATGACGTTGAAAATTCCGACAAATTTGCTACTAAAAGAAGAAAAAGAAGCAGAGGAAGCGGCCGCGGCAGCTGCAATCAAGCCAGAAGAGCAGCAGTCTGAATACTCGCTGACGTTTGAAGAGTGCCAAGAGGATGCTTCGGTTTCGCCCAAGCAACTGCCGGACCAGCTCAGTAGGAAGCGACCGGCAGACTCTCCGCCCGCTGAGCTGCCAGCCAGTGAGGAGGCCAGCACCCTGCCGAAACCGTCCGCTGTTGAGCCTGAGCACGAACCGCTGGCAAAGCGAGCTCGGCTGGACCCTGAGCTGGAGCAGAACAGCTTCAGCAGCGATCAGAATGTTGTGGCCGAGGCTGGCAGTTCGGCCGCCACCACCGCCATGACCACCGCTATGATGAGCGCTGAGGAGACTGTGGAGTCTGCTGCCGATGCCTCAGCAGAACTCCTGCCGCCGCCGCCGCCGCCGCCGCCGCAGCAGCAGGGTTCTCAGCACGAGCAGCGACTGCCGAAAATGCGAGTCCGGCTGCCCAAGCTGTCAACTCCATCGCTGGATCGGTCAGCTTCCGTGTGCAGCCCCGCCGCTCCGACCTCCGCCGCCGCTGTTGCCGCCGCCGCCACCGCCACTTCGACGCCCGGATCGTCGGCTTGGACGGCCGACAGGCGGCGCTCGTTCTTCGGCTCGGGCGGCCTCGGCCGCAGCAACAGCAGCGCCACAAGCGTCGGCAGCGGCAGCGGCAAGCGGAAGACTTCAACTGAGCCGACTGTGCCCGCCCACTGGACCATCGAGACATTCGAATGCGACCAGTGCGGCAAGAGCTTCCGCAAGGAGAAGCTGCTGTCCGACCACATCAGGTTCTACCATCGGCCCAAAGGTTCCGGCCGCGCTGCGTCCTCGTCCAAGGCTGCGGCAGCCGGCGACAACGCCTCTTCGTCCAGGCGTAGCGAGGCTGCCACCGCCGAGGATCTGGAATCTCTGATGTCGTCTAGTCGCGATCAGCACGACTCCGAGCTCGCGTCCCAGCCGGCCACGGTCAGCAAGGCGCATCATAAATCGTCCAGTTCCTCGTTGCAGTCATCGGCTGCTGCTGCTACCGCTGCAGCCGCCGCCGCCGCAGCGGAGGCTTCGATAGTCGCGCCAGACAAGCGGCGGGTTGTTCACTGCCAGTGCGGCCGCTCGGGCGAAGACGACATGATCCAGTGCGAGGTCTGCCGCGCCTTCCAGCACGCCCGCTGCGCCTCCAAAGCCGTTGACTTGCGCAGCATACCGGATCTGTACTATGTGTGCAGCTTCTGCCTGCACCCCAGGAAGGAGTTCAAATCCACTAGGCGGGTCTGGCATCACAAATGGCTGCGCCAGCCCAGCTCGGGCGCGCAGACTTCGCCAATGATGGACGTTGTGCGTCAGGTTATGGAGCTCTACGCTATTGTTCAGAAGGTGAGGCTCTTTGGTTGCGTTGCTCGTCCGAATGCTTCCGAAAATGGGATTCCTGGGGATCGGGGATCAGATGGACTTATCGGGGATAGAGATCGGGTGGGATTTTAGGCGATGAGGATCGGATGGGATTTTAGGGGATAGAGATCGGGTGGGATTTTAGGCGATGAGGATCGGATGGGATTATAGGGGATGAGGAGCGTATAGGATTTTAGGGAATGAGGATCGGATGGGATTTTAGGGGATGAGGATCGGATGGGATTTTTGGGAATGGGGATCGGATGGGATTTTTGGGAATGGGGATCGGATGGGATTTTTAGTTTGGTAATCAGATGGGATTCCTCAGGAGATGGATCAAGTAGGATTCTTGAGTTGCGTTCATGTAGTGGAGCATCGTGGAAAAGTCAAGAGAATAATCGATTAATGATCAAAAGATTAAACAGTTCCCAATGCGCATCCCGGACCCCTCGGCCCTCGCAGCTGAAGCGCTTCAACACGGACATCCACTCTCGCCTGATCAAACTGGCTCCCGATCTCGCGGAGAAGTCGCCCGACGAGATTCGCCAGCTGCTGCAGTTGCACAGCCAGCGCCAGCAGCAGCAGCAGCAGCAGCAGCAGGTGGCGTCATCAGCTGCGTCAACGTCTGCAGCAGCGGCCAGTGCAAGCGGCGGCGCTGTCTCAGGCCGAACCCGTCTGGACTCTGTCGGCGAGCTGGCGGACTTCCTGCCCAGCCTGGAGCTGGACCAGCTCGAGAGTCTGCTGGGTGGCAGCGGCGCCGGTGGCGCCGGCGGCAACGGCGGCGGCGAGGTCGGTGAAGCTGACGAAATCGGCGGCGTGTTGAGCTTGCCGCCGCCGCCTCCGGTGCCGCCTCCGGTGCCGCCGCCGCCGCCAGGCGCCGATGCCAATGAGCTCACCGCCCTGCTGTGCACCCAGCAGGCGCTCGGCCACGTGCTGTCCATTGTAGCGGCCAAGATGTCCGAACTGCGTGAACGGCCGAGTGTCCGGCCGTTGGCCGAACGGACGCCTCGGACGTTGCGACCGCGCCTGCCAGCGCTGAGGAACAATCTGGCTAAGCTGCGCCGGCTGGCCGCACTGCCTAAAAAGAACTGAGTCCCTTGGCCTTAGCAACCGTATCAATCATCTATAGCGTCCCTAGCAACCATTCGTTAAAGTGTAGAAATTGTAGGTTATAGCTTTTGTACTTTAGAAGCCATGAGCTCGTTCTAACGCTCTCCTAGCAACCATACACCCCTTTGAAGCGTCCTTAGCAACCATATACATTTCTAGCTTTCTTAGCTAAGCCGTATTTCTGGCGTCCCTAGCAACCATTACTTTAGCGATTTGGCGTTTTTTAAACCACAAATATTATATATTTACTCATACCTCTCTCGCAACCGTTTGTCTCTTTTAAGCGTCCCAAGCAGCCACTGTTTCTTAGCAATTCTTCATCAAGCATATTCCCCGTTTCCTAGTAGCAACAGGCCCCTGTTTCCTGGTGTCGCCTTTAACAACCATATATTGATCTTCTGCGAAGCTTACAGTAGAAAATTGAGGGGATAATATCTGTCCGGCAAAGTCAACTTGCATTCAGGTGCGCTCGGCACCTTAATGTTCTCTATGAATCATGACTCGGTGCGTCCGGAAAGTTCTCATTAGCGCGTAGCAGTAAATCATTTATTCTCGCTTGTAACGTTAACTTTATGCTCCCTGTATATAGTCGTTTTGTATTTTATTGCTTCGATTTCTTTATTAATAATGTTTTCGACTGTTGGTCTGGCTTTAAAAAAACATTCGTTCGAACTGATTTATTTGGTATTTCTTGGCTAGTTGCCGAATTTAGCAAGCAAAATGTTTCTCGTGGAGATTCGTTGACAATTCGTCAATTTTTTAGTGCAATTAATGGGTACGAGCGTATTGAACCACTTCTTCTACTTGTGTGCTTGGCTTGTAATGTTTGGTCGCCAGTAAATACAATGGAAAACCAAGCAAATTTAACTTTTGTGCGTTTTTTTGAACATTGAAATATTCATAGAAATAATCAAATTATTTTTGGTTTGTTCATTTCCAAATCTGACTACATGTAACTGCATGAGTGATAAACATTCAAGGTGTCAACATTTTTTAAAAAATATACATATTTTGTAGACATAATTTGTACTCGTATATTAAATTTGTTAATGCATCTACATGTACTATCACTATTGCTGCGAGTAGGCACTGTGTAATACCGTGGAATTCTGCTTGCTATCCGAATTTACAACTAGACAGATTGATACTGAAATTGAACTTCCGTTTCTGGTTGTGAACATCAGTTAAGACAACACAGACATTATTTTCAACACTTAGAATGATTAAAAAGAGTTAAAATTTATTAAAAGCTCTACTATCATGGCCTTTTTCGAAAAAGAGGTGCGAAATATCTGGTTAATGTCGTAATTCGGAGTTTGCTTTTTAATAATTATACTTTTTGTACCAATATTTCCATCCAATGAAGTGCACGCTACATACCGTAACCGAGGATCACTAGCAGTAGATGCGTAAACATAACTTGTTGTTAAGCACTATATGTATAAAAGTATTAATAATAAGGTCGGGGGGGGTTCTCGATTCTCGACCCACTCGAAATAATTTTTGTCCTTGAGCAAGACACTTAGCACTGCAGTGCTTCAGTTCACCCCAGCTGTAAAATAAGTAACAAAATTAGCTGGAGTAATTGAGGGTTTGTGGCGACCACACAGTTCATGGACTGAACAGCCGTACGCAGCCTTCAGATGCGTTGCGGCATTGCTGCGGCTGAGCTGTCGGTTACATCTGCCCATTAGGACTGGGGTAATCGTATAACTTTATCCTGTACTTTATTCTTACAGTCAAAAGATATGTGGGGCTTTAGCTTTCCCTTTAAAAGTCATGAAAAGCTAATACTGTTCATGTTTTTTTCGTGGTAAACCTCTAGGCCTCGTAATCAACGAGTTTTATTTGCTTACTTGGTCGTATAGGTAAGCTAAAAGGCGCGACTTCAAATTGTATAAATTTAATTATTTTTAGTGTGATATTTCCTTGTACAACCAAGTCAAGCAGTCGAAGACTAAACACTAAAGTTTTTGAAGCCTTAAGATGAAAAAGCTAATTGTGACAGCGCTTTTTGCTGTTCTTCTTGTGGTAGTCTCTGGAGAAGAACACCACAAGAGATGCTGCGGCACTTGCAAGGCCAACTATCCTCATGGTCATCACCTGAAACATGTAAGTCAGTCCTATCGCATTTTTATTTGCTAATTTTAAATTACAACTAATCACTCATTATTTATACTTTTACCTTGCCTGAGTAAAAATATTTACACTTCTCAACGCAAGGCAATTCATAATGAGCTCTGTATATAAATATCCCTAAAAGGGCAAAATAATGACTTAATATTATTAAATGTAAAACAGAAAATCTGTTTATCTAACAAAAAAACTCAATATGAATGTGTATGCTTGTATCTTAGTTTAATAATCTAAGGTAGTAGTTCTTGGCTAAAAACTTATTTGTGATTTAAAATATCATTTTGAATGTTGTTATAATAATTGTACCAAAATAATAATAGCCTATTATTGAGCAATAATATTAATAATTTATTTCTAAATTTAAATATATGGTTTGCTACATATTTTACCATTGATGAATATTTTATAAAAGTCAATAGTATTATATTGATTAATGCACAATTAAAATAATATTAGTATAGTATTATAAACACTAATCATTATTCTTAATATATAGAATTCAAAAGAAAAAAGCTAGTTTACAATAAATTGATATATACAAAGAGTGTACCCTTGGTTATGTTATTAAGAGTAGAATAATCTGTATAATATAATACCTTAAATAATAATATTTTCTTGTCTAAAAATATTTTATGAAGATAAATATTTATTAATAATACTAATAGTATATTTTATATTTAAGTATATTTTATATATGAGTATACATTGCAAGCCACCTAACCAATGCACTTTTAGTCCTGCCTCCATGGCTGCCGCCTCTACTCAATGATCTACCTGGCCCACGACAAGAGCATCAAGAATGACGAGCTGTCCAACATGTGCTCCAAGTCCTGCAAGCCGGGCTTCACTGGTGGCGCCATCACTGATGAAATGGACAAAGCCTGCAATGTGGGCTGCAAGGAGCAGGCCCGGGTGTTCCAAGAGCATGGCATGTCCGACCACGGTGCCAAGATGTCTGTGATGCATGGCATCGGTCTGGCCCTGCCTGACATGCACTCGCCGTCGCCCTTCCACCAGCGCATCTTCCAGCAGATGCGCCAGATGCACACTCGCATGATGGAGGCCATGAAGAACGCCAAGCACGCCATTGTCCAGCGCATCCAGATCCGCATCCACTCCATGCCTCCTGGACCCGATGGCAAGCCGCGCTACCAGGTTTGTACAGCTGGGGATGGTAGATAACTTCAGTCCAGCTGAAGGTCAAGATAGTAGATAACTTCAGTCCAGCTGAAGGTCTAGATAGTAGATAACTTCAGTCCAGCTGAAGGTCAAGATAGTAGATAACTTCAGTCCAGCTGAAGGTCTAGATAGTAGATAACTTCAGTCCAGCTGAAGGTCTAGATAGTAGATAACTTCAGTCCAGCTGAAGGTCAAGATAGTAGATAACTTCAGTCCAGCTGAAGGTCAAGATAGTAGATAACTTCAGTCCAGCTGAAGGTCAAGATAGTAGATAACTTCAGTCCAGCTGAAGGTCTAGATAGTAGATAACTTCAGTCCAGCTGAAGGTTAAGATAGTAGATAACTTCAGTCCAGCTGAAGGTCAAGATAGTAGATAACTTCAGTCCAGCTGAAGGTCTAGATGGTAGATAACTTCAGTCCAGCTGAAGGTCAAGATAGTAGATAACTTCAGTCCAGCTGAAGGTCTAGATGGGATTTTCAATTCACTGTGACAGGTGGAGATCCACCAGCGTCGCATTCCACTGTCCTTCGGCCACCCGATGTTCGGCAACAGCAAGGGCAAAGACCAGCCTTCTAAGCCCCCGATCGGCCCCGACGGTCACCGGCCTCTTCTTGGCGGCGACGACCACGACATGCTGCCGCACGGACCTCACCACGGACACCACGGACACCACGGACACCACGGACACCACGGCGAGCACCATGGAGATCACGGCGAGCACCACGGACATCACGGACACCACGGCCCGATGTACCGCGTGCGCCACTTTTTCGTTGACATGCCCGATTCCGCCAAGACCTGCCTGCGCTGGTCCCTGTTCGCCCTGCTGCTCGTCTCCTTCATGTGCTTCATCTGGGTCTTCTGGCGCGCCTGCCGCAGCCTCGCTGCCGCTTCCGCCCAGCGCCAGCGCCTGTCCATCACCAAGGCCATCGGCAAGAAGAAGGTTTGCGACTCTTGAACAATGCATACATTTGAGATGCCTGATTCAGACATCCCCAATCAGACTTCTCTGCATCCCTAATGTAGATGAATTTCGATATTAAAACCCGAAACTCTCCTAACAGAAATCCCGATTTCCCCCATCAGAAATCCGGAAATTCTCCTAACAGAAATCCCGATTTCCCTTATCAAAAAATCCCAATTTCCCTATCAGAAATCCCAATTACCCTTATCAGAAATCCCGATTCCCCTATCAAAAATCCCAATTCCCCTAACAGAAATCCCATCTCCCCTATTGTAAATCCAAATAATCTAATCAGAAATCGTAATTCCCCTATCCGAAATGCCAATTCCTCAATCAGAAATCCTAATTCCACTATCAGAAATCCTAATTCCACTATCAGAAATCCCAATTCCCCCATCCGAAATCCCATCACATATTCTAACCGGCCCAAACCACCCACCGCGCAGCCGTGCGTGCAGTCGGGCGACATTTTCTATGTCGATGTCGGTGACAAGAAGCCGCTGATCGAAGACGACGCTGTGGACGTGGCCGCCGCCGAGGCCAAAAAAGAGGAGGCCTGAGAACAGTGAGCAGCCTCGAGATGAAGAATAGAAGCTGGACTGGGGAGGAGTCGATTTGAAAAAAAAAACATTTTAGCCGGTCATTTTTGTTAAAAACTGAACAAGATAAAATTTAAATATTTTTTCTTTTCAAATCTGCAAGAAACTTTTTTCTGTCTTTTTTAAAGGAAATTGGCAAAACATTGATCAATTAATTATAATTATTAATATCGAAGCCTCCGTGTTTATCATTTCTCCGTGTTTTTATTTTACTTAATTTTTTCCGATCTCTACTCGATCAAAACCTGAGCGTCATCAGCCTGCATGTACAAAAGTGTTTGTCAATAATTATCTACCATAATCCCAGTGCCCTTAGTTACTCAAGATCGTTAATAATAATTATTATTAATAACTAATCGATCGCCAACATCCTCGCCTCTCTGTGCGCTGCTCTTATCAGCTGATCAGTTTAGCAAGCAACAACTTTTAGATGTGTGTTTTTTTCTTTTAAATTTTGGTAGCGCTTATGGTTTTTTGTTTCGGAGAGAGAGAGATTGCTAGATTAGCAATCCTTTCAGTTCAGTAAGCGCAGTTTTATCATTTTAATTTTTTTCTTTGCAAATGATTCCTATTTTTTTCAGTTTTTTTTTCATAATTCAGTAAAACTGTATAAGTTGCTATTCAGTTCTAGAATTTTCTTTATTCCCGCGCGTTCTATTTCTCTTTTTTTATGAGGCCATCGTTTTTTTAATACATTTTCCCCATCTGCGATGCTGCATGCTGGTTGCTAGGGCTGCTGCTGAGGGTTCATCAACGTGGGCAGAGGTTCTCTGTCTCTCTCTCTCTCTCGCGACGGGGAGAGCAGAGGCGGGACAACCTGGGGAAGAGGGAGTCAGCGGGGATCGATAATCAAGCAGAGGAGGACAGACCCGTGAGATCCCCTGTACAATAACCAGGCCTGCACTACAGGGGGTCTGGGCGTTGCTATGCTTCAAAAACCATGCAAGCTTCGATGCAGGGAGGCAAACGAAACTGCTTTTGCGTTTGTCCTAGAGATCCTTTAGTTGGCTTGCTAAAGCAGTCTGCAGCAGTGCGAGCCCGGAGAGCACCCGCTTTCTAAATGATAATATAAAATGTCGTTTTGACTACTTTTATCTCTGTGTGTGGCACTTGTCAAAAAATATTCGAAAATTAACAATATATAACAATCAATATCCACTTAATACTAAAGATATGTCCCTACAGTTACTTGTATGCAGCACCTTCTAACATCGCCACCGATATCGCCTGTCCTAATATTCAAAAATACCGCATGCACCTTTTGTGTGCTGCCGACTCTGACTTATTTTCATTTGCTACTGATTTTAGATTTTTAGCTTTTAGTTTGACTTTTATGCGTGATTTGTGTTAGGGGTGGGATTGTGTAGGATATTGCAGTCAGGGTGTGGGATTGTGTAGGATATTGCAGTCAGGGTGTGGGACTGTGTAGGATATTGTAGTCATGGTGTGGGATTGTGTAGGATATTGCAGTCAGGGTGTGGGACTGTGTAGGATATTGCAGTCAGGGTGTGGGATCGTGTAGGATATTGCAGTCAGGGTGTGGGATTGTGTAGGATATTGCAGTCAGGGTGTGGGACTGTGTAGGATATTGCAGTCAGGGTGTGGGACTGTGTAGGATATTGCAGTCAGGGTGTGGGACTGTGTTGGATCAAGATGCGGCATTCTGTGAAATTCATGAGTTCACAAATGTTGAGTTAAATGCTTTTAATTTGGGCTAGCATAAATGTTTTATAAGGTATTTGGTGCGTCATTAAACAGCTTAGCATTGCGAATTAGTTTAGCTAATTCTATATGCAAATTTTAAATCAAGCTTTCCTAAACTGCGCCCGTACGTATGGCGAAGTTTACGTAACTGTAGGCCACTCGGCTAAATATTCTGACCAAAGTGTACAAACCCGACTTCAGTTAGTTAGTACCAAGGACTTCTAGACGAAGTGTTCCTAGTGGTCTTTGGTAGAGTACTCGCACCAGTGCATTAGCTCTGCTCCGTGGGTGTCCGCTTACATCTGCGCGTCTGGCCTAACAATTCAACCAAAAGTGCAGGAAAATCACCTGATTACAATCTAAACAGCTGGAATTATTCTACCGTTAAGTTCACGAGGGCAGTTTTCTACTTAAAGTAGGCAATTAGCGAATATTGTCAATAAACTATCGGCTGAGCCTGTAAAATTGCTTGTACCTACTTCAGCTGTTCCCGAAATTTAGCCAGCGATGTCTCCTGCCGTGGCGGCCTCGGGAATCGTGATCTACCGCACAGTGTCGGCGGGAGTGCAGTACCTGCTGCTGCACGCCACCATCGAGGAGGGACTGTGGACTCCGCCTAAAGGTCACGTGGATCCCGGGGAAGATTTGCGGCAGTGCGCCATCAGGGAGACTGTGGAGGAGTGCGGCTTGAAAGAGGGGGCGGACTATCGGCTGGTGCCGGACTGGGTTCACGCCGTCAGCTACGTCGCCTTCGGGTTCGTGCTGGTGCTGGCGAATTGGGGAATCGCTTATGTACATGCACAGACTGCCCTTGTAGAATCCCCCGACTACAATGTTTGAACACCACCCCAAATCACCCACCTCCCCAAAACACCACCACCCCAAAAACACCACTACCCAAAAACACCACCACCCCAAAAACACCACCACCCCAAAAACACCACCACTCCAAAACGCCACTACCCCAAAACACCACCACCCAAAACACTAGCAAGCAGAAGTCGGTGACCTACTACCTCGGCCAGATGTCGAACCCGGACGCTCCGATCCGTCTGTCGGACGAGCACAAAGACTTCGCCTGGTGCAGCATCGAGCGGGCCAAAGAGCTGGTGAAGTTCAAGGAGAGCATCGAGGTTCTGCAGTCCGCACACCAGTATATCGCTGACATGACGGCAAAGTCTCGGTAGTTCTGTCTCTGTCCAATTCCAATTAAGCCAGCAATATAAACTGTAATAATCTTTGACGTTTATTACAAAGTTTAAATTTAGTTAAACAGCCTGCATTAACCAAAATTCAATCACGCGTCGTTTAACTTGTTTTGAATGATCACTGATAGGAGAAATAGCTGAACATCACTATAAACAAGCAATACATTTTGCCGTGATCATCACGTGTTGTTTAGTAACATACTCGCAAAATAAAGATGCAAGCTCATATAGGTATTTTGGTTGTCTAAATCTGTCATTGTGATTCAGCTGCTGTTAAGCAGACTTGCTCGTTTTTCTGAAAAAAATGCAGGTAATCAAACCACAGCGTGCACTACTTGAAAACGCTCACCGAAAACTGACCGCCACTTCAAATAACCCTCTATCATAAATCATCCACCACCCCAAATCACCCACCACCCCAAATCACCCAACGCCCTAAAACACCCACCACCCCAAATCACCCACCACCCCGAATCACCCACCACCCCAAATCACTAACCACCCCAAATCCCCCACCACTCCAAATCACCCAACACCCCAAATCACTCAACGCCCTAAAACACCCACCACCCCAAATCACCCACCACTCCAAATCACTAACCACCCCAAATCCCCCACCACTCCAAATCACCCACCACCCCAAAACACCCACCACCCCAAAACACCCACCACCCCAAATCACCCACCACCCCAAATCACTTAACGCCCTAAAACACCCACCACCCCAAATCACCCACCACCCCAAATCACCCACCACCCCAAATCACTAACCACCCCAAATCCCCCACCACTCCAAATCACCCAACACCCCAAATCACTCAACGCCCCAAAACACCCAGCACCCCAAATCAGCCAACACCCAAAGTCATCAAACCCAAATCAACCCATTGTCCTTCTCGTACAACACTTCAAACCTTTTGTATCCAGTATTTTTTACTGGGAAAAGGTTGAAAACGTAATGACCCACGTAACCAAAAGAATCGCATCGATATCGCTCACTCCCCGCCGCGGGCTGTATGGGGCGATATATCGCCGATTGATATTGGGGCGATGTCACTATACGTTTGTTAAGATTGCATTGTTTTTGTATACTTGTTGGGAAAGAGATTTACACTACGTATTACTGATACGTGCTGCGATGGTGGCGGGATAAACTAAGCAAATCCGACTACCAGACGGGGTACCGCAAGGGCGAGAGACTGGAAATGCAGACACACTTAGTCGGCAACCGTGTCAAAAAGGACCTTGCTTGTGCAGTGGCTCTGCGCTCGCTGTTGAGTTCAGTGACGATGAAGAGTTTAAGAGTGGTTGTCAGTCACTCGAAAACTCCCACTTCTAGACACTGGGGACAAGTGCCTAGGCACATGCAAAATCAAGTAACTCTTACTGCAGCGGATCCTCTTGCGGTCTGTAGACGTCTGAGTCTTGTAGATTGTGGGGCTTAGCTAGCTAAGCTTCGTTGAGCGGTAGCGGCGGCCGGTTTCGGTGAACAGCTGTTGTCTCCTGGAGACCTTGACTTTATCTGTAGGTCGTCCAAAAAACGAGAGCGAATCAGAATTTCTTGCCGGTCCTCGAGCTCGGAATTAACAAATTTAGAACGTGCGCCCTAATAAACAATTTAACTCTCTGAGTTTCTCCAAATAGGTCCTCCTGAAGGGCGCGTCTTCTTCGTTACGTCCGAAACGTAACGGATAACTCAAATTAATCAATTAATCCTCTAGAAATTTATCCTAGGAAACCAGAAGGCCTTTCTCAGATGTGTCGACAATAAACGCGCGGCTCTCGTAAACTCAATTAATCAACAATTGTAAACGCTGTAGCAAATTAGAACTAAATCGGGTAAACGCTTACCAATCGGTCAGGATTTCTTCTCAGAGACCGCTCCGAGTCTGAAGTTTTGACTCGGATTTTCGATAATATTTATAGTAAAATTTCGAGGGAAAACTGGTTTAGAATCGGTTATTTACTTAGGTCATACGTATTTGACTAAGTGTGGTTCATAAATGTTTGAGTTTGAGTTACGTGGAATTAAACAAATATAGCTGTTGAAAATCGGTTCCTTGATCAAAAAAACGTTGGTCCTACGTGGGGTTCTGAGTCACTTCTGTTTATACACTTGACTCATTCTAAAATCGATATTCTTAAAATAGATATGACTCATTCTAAAATACATGTAGATAGACAATTTTCTTAGAAAAAAATATATTACTTTACGTAGTGCATTACGGTATGACTATAACGGCTCTCTACAACGACAGCGCGATTCCACGAGCACAGGCAGAGGCACAGGCTGCAGCTGCCGAACTGTTTGCGAGACGGTCAACCACCGGAAAAGGCAGATGCGGCAACTGCTGTCAGCGGGCGCCTCTACAGAGCATGGCGGTCGGCAGCGTTGGCCAGCCACTGGAAATGGACTTCATGGTGGGCCTGCCGAGGACCGATCGTGGAAATTCAGTCAATCCTGGAATCGAGACCTTCAGCAAGTGGACTGAGGCCTTTCCACTACCGTCTTAAGACGCTGAGCTCACAGCCCGGACGTTTGTCAACGAGTGGTTGGCTCGCTTCGGGAATCCCGCAGTCGGTGCATACCACTCTGAAGGAGACGGCGGTGGAGAACGGATGAACCGGACGCTAGGTGCTTGCACAAGTTGCGAGCACCTATGCAAGCAATTGCGGTCGCTGCGAGCATGGGTGAACGAGAATCAGCGAGACTGGGATCTTCATCAGCAGATTGCACTGATGGGCTACCACCTTCGGGCATTCATTTCGGCCGAGAACTGCGGCCACCACTGGACTACGGAGGTCTGGCGCCGGATGAGCAACGTCCGTGTGAATGGGTGGCCAAGCTGCGGAGCCGGCTGCAGACATCGCACGAAAAGGCGCGACAAAACTTGAAGGCGGCGCAACTGGTCTGCTTGAATAATCCAGTGTTAGGGTTTCGATCTGTTCTCCGGGGTTAAGGATCTCCGGCCCGGAGATCCAACACGAAAAATTACGCGATTTTACAATTTCAAAAGCCCAGCATGTGAGCAGCCTAGCTTGCGCAACTCTTTCGATAAGTTCATCCATTTAGTTCATACGGCCCTTTCACACAGCCATCAATCAAGTGGGGCTAAATTTAGACTTGGTTAGACTTGTTTTTAGTCTTACACACATGTACTCGTAAGTCGAATGTTTTAATCGCGTAATTTGACGGCGGAAGGAATGAGCCATTTTCAGTTTGGGATTTTCTTACTTTCTAATAGTCGAATGGCTACTTCGAAATCAAGTATTCCCCATTGTAAAGACTGCGATAGTGAAGGCGGCAGTGTGAGCGCGAAACGAAAGGCTTAAGGCCCCATATGGCCGTGGGCCCAATATATATATATTTGTTAGGCGACAGTGAACGATGCGTACATTCATGAACATGTACATTGCTACGCTATTGATGCTATTGATTAGGACAGAGCGGGCGAGAGAGAGAGAGAGAGAGCGCTGGCAACAGGCACCGCCCTGCTAGGTTAATTCAACTAGGTGGCAATAACACTTCTCCCAAAGCAGAAAGAAACAAAGAGGGGATAAAAGCTCGAATGACAGTCATCGAAGTACTCGTACAATAGTTCCAGTCCTTAATCAGCCCCAACCCCAAATCAGTCCTTGTAGCTGATTGGCTTGTCTTTGGCCGCGCGGGGATGCGGCCGCTGGGCAATGCCGCATTCTGGCGGCGTCGGTTCCGCGTTCGCCGCAGCGCCCTCTGCCGCCACCAGCGGGCGGATGTGCGTCAGGTGTCGAGTGCAGGTGCGGTCGCCCTGTTGTAGCACGTAGGAGTCACCCCGCCTGTCCACGACGGTCCAGGGCTCGACCTCGAAGGGTGTCTGAGTCTTCGTTCGCTGATTCCGCCTCCGTAGCACCGCAGTACCCGGCCTCACGCTGCAGGCCTTGGCCCTCCGGGAACGGTTGAAGTCCCTGGCCATCGCTCTGGTGTAGGCCGAGTGTCGCTGGGTCAGCTGTGTGCGATGATGGTACACGGGCTGCGAGGGGCGCGCCGACGGGACGGTGTCGTTGAAGGTCCGGCCCATTAGCAATTCGGCCGGCGCGACTCCGGTTGCCGAATGAGGAGTGACGCGGTATGCGAGGAGCCAGTCGTCTAGGGCACTGCGCCAGCTGCGGCCTTCGGCGATGGCCGCCCTGACGACCTTGTTGACGCATCGGTTGACGCGCTCGGTCGCTCCGTTGGCCTCCGGGTGCAGCGGGCAGATGCGGCGGTGCTTGACGCCGTGCTCAGCGAGAAAGCTGTGGAACTCTGCAGAGTTGAAGGGTGGGCCGTTGTCGCTGATGATTTCTTGTGGGATGCCGTACCTGCTGAAGAGAGTTTTCAGGTGTGGCAGCACAGCCTCTGCGGAGGTCGAACTGACGATGTTGATCTCTGGAAACTTTGAGTAAAGGTCTGTTGTCACTAGCAGCATTTTGTCCTGTACCGAACCGTAGAAGTCCATGCCGAGGACGAGCCAGGCTCCGTCGGGGAGCTGCGAGGGCTGAAGAGGTGGCGGATTGGTCGTTTTAGGCGACGTTGCTTGGCAGGCGAGGCAGCTTTGCACGAAAACCTGGCATTCGCCCCTCATGCCTGGCCACCACACCTTCGTTTGAAGCCGGTCTAGAGTTTTCCGCCAGCACTGATGGCCTTTGTGCGCCAGCTGGAGTACTACTCGCCGAAGACTCGCTGGCACGATGATCGAAGAACCGCGAAGCAGAACGCCGTCGTGGGCCGACAGTTCTTGCCGGATGCAGGCAAGCGCACGGAGCTCATGGTCGTTGCTGGTCCACTGGTTGGTCTGTAGTGCCGAGATGGCTGCCTGAGTGACACCGTCGAGCCTGGCCGCCTGCTTGATTGACTCGAAGCTGAGACCTTGTGGCGTCGATCCGAGGGCGATGGCGTTGATGAACTGCCGGTCGAGCACTTCGCCGGGGTTGTCGGTTGTCTGCATTTGCGGCTGCCTGCTGAGCACGTCGGCTGGGTTTTGCGGCCCGGGCTGGTAGATGATGTTGAAGCTGAGGTGCTGCACTCTCAGTGCCATACGCTCGATTCTGGGCGGCGGCCGAGACCCGGGCTGGAAGAGTGGTACCAGCGGGCGGTGGTCTGTCACGATGGTGAACCTTGGGCAGCCGCTGAGGTAGTGCTCGAA
Source organism: Macrostomum lignano (assembly GCA_002269645.1). Taxonomy (NCBI): domain Eukaryota; kingdom Metazoa; phylum Platyhelminthes; family Macrostomidae; genus Macrostomum; species Macrostomum lignano. The sequence continues at coordinate 153,904 of NIVC01001557.1, read as the reverse complement.
TCGGAGGCAGCCAAACTTCACAGCAAGTGCCTCCCGCTCGATCTGAGCATACCGTTGCTCGACGGCCGTCAGCGATCTGCTGGCGAAGGCGATAGGTCTGCGGACTCCTCTCTTGTCCGTCTGGCTCAGGATAGCGCCGAGGCCGACCGGCGAGGCGTCCACGTGCACCTCCGTCTCCATGTCGACGTCGAAGAAGGCCAGAATGTTTTCCGAACAAATGGCGGCCCTAGTTTGTTTGAAGGCTTCTTGCTGCTTGTCCGTCCAGCTTCAGACGTGGCCCTTTTTGAGCAGCTCTCGCATCGGTTGAGTCAGGTCGGAGAAGTTAGGAATGCACCTTGACAGGTAGGTTGCCAGCCCAAGGAATGAGCGTAGCTCCGATGTGTTTGTGGGCACCTTGAAGGCCTTGAGCGCCTTTATTTTCTCCTCTGTTGGCTGGACGCCGCTGGCGCTGATGCGCATTCCGAGAAATTCGATGGAAGGTTGGGCGAGACGGCACTTATCGGGGTTAAGGGTGATCCCGTGGTCTCTGAGGCGCTGGAGGCACGCCTTCAAACGGCTGTTGTGTTCGGCCATGTTGCGCGCGAAGATCGTGATATCGTCGTGGGCCCACCTGACACCATTTAGGCCGCTGAGGACTCCCGTCATGACTCTCTGCAGCACCTCCGACGCGTTCGTGAAACCCATGCTGAGCCTGGTGAGTCGCATGAGGCCCAGCGGGGTGCTGAAGGTGAAGAGGTGGCGGGACTCCGGGCTCACGGGGATCTGGTGAAAGGCTTTCGTGATGTCTAACTCGCTAAATACGGTCGAGCCCGCCATGTCGTCAGTGATTTCCTCGAAGGTCGGGATCGGCTGCTTTTCCGGCACGGCAAAAGAGTTGACATTGCGAAGATCCTGGCAAATGCGAATGCCGCCAGACTCCTTTGGCACGACAACCATCCGGGAGACCCACGGTGAAGGCCCATGCACGCGCTCGATGATGCCTTCATCTAGCAGGAGCTGTAGCTCGTCGATGACGGCCTGTCGCTGGTGGACGGGTATCCTGGACGGTGGATGGCACACTGGCACGGCTTCGGGGCGCAGCCGAACGTCTACTTCAACGTCCTTGACCCGGCCAAGGCCTTCAAAAACTGGCTGGAACTCGCGAAGTATGTTGCCTAACCGTAAGTCCGGTTGTAGGTCGTTGTCCAGATTTTGATCGTGTTTGGCGAGTAGCTTCTTCAATGTCGAGGATTCGGCGCTGTCACGAGGTTTCACAGCGTTGATCTGTCGGGCCGGCTGCTGGATGTGTAGGATTCCCATGTCGAAGGCGGTGTTGCGCCCAAGCAGAGTGATGCCACTGCCCTTGGTGATGAAGAACGGGGCTTGTAGCTCATCTGAGTCGGTGCGGAGAGCTAGATCGGCAAGGCCAAGCACTTGCAGCGGTGTTGATGAGCCATAGCTGAAGATCTGCTGGGTGGCGCCACGCAGGGAAACGTGCTGCAGGTGTTGGAAGCTCGCGCCGCTGTCGACCAGCACGTTGAATTCTTTCCCTTCGATCTGCAGGCGCATGTTGGCCGATCTTTGCCCTGACGACGCAGCCGGCGTCTGTATCGTGAATGCTTCTTCGGTGAGGTGTCGGGCGAGACATAGATTGAGCTGCCGTCCGTGTTGTTTGCAACCACGTTGATGCTGGAAGAGTTCTGCTGCCGGCGTTGCCTGCAGGCCTTTGCGAGGTGGTTGGGCTTGCCGCATCACGAGCAGGTCTTCCCTTTCGCGGCGCCGCAGCTGCTGTGGCCGCGCTCTCCACAGCGGTAGCAGGTGGTGTTGGAGGCGAATGTCGGCCTCTGGCCGTTTGGCTGTGGCTGGTCTCTGCGCTGGTTTGATGCCGACTTGTGAATGGCCGCGATGCTGCTGCTGCTGCTCTCCATGGCTGTGGCCTGCTCTTCCGCGGCTTCTAGTGCGCGAGCCTGTCTGATAGCATCGTTCAATGCAATGTTGCTCTCCTGGAGCAGTCGCCGTCTGAGCTTGTCGGAGCAGCAAGTTGCGACGATCTGGTTTCTAATGAGAGAATCCTTCAGGGTGGAGAACTCGCAGGCTTCAGCAGCTGCCTTTAGTCTAGCGTACCAGGCGTCCACCGGCTCTCCAGTCTGCTGCACGCAAAGTCTGAACTGGTAGCGGGCGAAGACGATACTCTTGCGTTCGTCAAAGTGTGCTGTAAGAGCGGCCAGCAAGTTGCTGAAGCTGTCTTTCTTGTCGTCCGGCAGGTCCTTGACGATTTGGGCGATCTCCCTGCCTGCCGTGTAGGACAGCAGTTTGCACTTCTGAGTTTCGGCCGTAATTCCGGATGCGTCGATAAAGTCGCGGAAGCGATCGGCCCACACGGTCCACCGTTTAGAGATGTTTTGTTGATCAGTGTTTGTGCTGAATTGCTCAGGCGGTGGCAGGGAGATGAAATGCGCCATTGTGGCTAACCGTAGGGGTAAGCTCTGCTTGCGATGCCACTGTAAAGACTGCGATAGTGAAGGCGGCAGTGTGAGCGCGAAACGAAAGGCTTAAGGCCCCATATGGCCGTGGGCCCAATATATATATATATTTGTTAGGCGACAGTGAACGATGCGTACATTCATGAACATGTACATTGCTACGCTATTGATGCTATTGATTAGGACAGAGCGGGCGAGAGAGAGAGAGAGCGCTGGCAACAGGCACCGCCCTGCTAGGCTAATTCAACTAGGTGGCAATAACACCCATGTATTGAACAATGACCACGCACTTACTAAACATGCCCTGGAGATCCCACAACGGTTACGGATCTCCTATCGCGGAGACCCATAACCGTTTGTAGTCTCCGAAGGAGATCTTACACCCTTTAAGGTCTCCTGTCGGAGATCCCAGCCCGTTTGCAGTCTCCGGATCGGCGACCCAAAACTGGTCGGAGCCCCGGAGGTTCTAAACCATAACACCGGCGTTGAAGTGAGGCGCGTTAGGAGTAAAAAGCAGATCTCGGAGGTTACCTACCGCAGTCAGCACGAGGCCAATGCTCGACGGCATCGACGGGTCGTGCATTTCAATCGCCTGAAGCCATGCAACACGGCCAGTCCTGACCAGGACAACCTGAGATTTGAGACCTGACAACCTGAGTCGACGCTCCATGCAGTCGGCGCCCCTGCTTTTTTCAAGCTCACCCAGAACAGGCGTTATTGTGTCAAAGTGAGAAGAACCGTTAACACTATTATTGCTTGAGTCTTCCCCTTTTTTACTAAAGTTTTCGTTTGTTCAAATAATCGGTCAGATTTCGTTGACACATAGCTGTTGAAAGTGAGTATAACGCATTTTTCCAAAGAAGGAGAGCATTGTCAGAGGCTCGAGACAGCTTATATTCATAGCATTTTCATATTTTTGTCCTCCCTGTTGTTGTCGGGACGGGTAAACCGCGACACTGGATGCAGCAGTTTTTCCGGTCTTTAACACTAAACCAGTATGTTGCTACGGAGGCGAGTGCTCAAATTAACTGTTCTACTCTTGTTGAGTTATAGAGCGATTCGGGGGGGGGGTCGGGCCTCGAGTCTTTTTGTTATATTTCTTTCCGTACTCGTCGGGTTGTCCACCCCTCGGTTGCCACGGGGTTGATCGCCATCATGAAGATCTCCGGCGCAGGCACGCGTCTCGCTCAATAAATATTTTCTGCCTGGCTGCCTTCGCCTGTCAACCGCCTTGGCATTGTCTTTGATCTGAGATGGACTGGGGCCTTTTAGCCTCTGGTATGAATTGCCTACTATTATTTCATTTGCCTCTAACTGTTTTAAGTCCATTGTTATCTGTTTTGGCTTTGCCTCGGCCATCTCTGCTTAAACACGTTTCCAATGGTCCCGCCCTCGGTACTGTTAAACTTCTAAGCCCCTTACCCGGCAACCCTCCTCAAGGC